>JAPPVO010000024.1:39668158-40144847 GCA_030407325.1 Camellia japonica | reverse complement strand
AAATATTTCGCAAATCCGGGGAAATCAAACATCATGACCTCTGTTGTCTTTTATTGTGATACAATCACTTTCTAATCATATCAAATAGGAATTTCTAGAGGAACAACTATGGAAGCAGAATGTTACATATGGAGCATAATGTTGGACAAGCAAGTAGCAGAAAGTGCACAAGGCTCTAAACATAGCTAAAACCATCCATATAATCTACAAAGGAGAATTTGAAAACAGTACCTGATTAAATTTGTGAGAATCTGTCGAATCCTTAGAACATCTCCAATAACCTGAAATTGATGCATACGGGGTTAACATGTAAAATAATTGCAATGTAGAACAAAATACTAGAAAGTTTTCCAATATGTTTAGATCATGGATTTCAATACGAATTTGGAAAGGAAAAGGGAAATGGAGAAAAAATTTAGCTTATATTTCATTCATATTTCCCTCCCCTTTTCCCTTTTCCTTTCCCTTTCCAAATTCTGACCTAAATCCGTGATCCAAACACGGCGATGGTAGTATTAGTCCCAAGGTTTCTAGATTTGGGTAGGGATTACTTTTCACTGTGAGTAGTAGAGCTTGCATTGTGCATCTAGACCATGTCATGGATCATGTAATTTGTCAGGGCTTGGTAACAGTATGTAGTAAAACTCTCACCTCCGCAGGAACATCATCTGCTACATGACCTTCCAAGGTTAGTATCTTTTGCAATGATGCTGCAGCAGTCTGGAGTACATGCTTTACTACCTCTCTTGGCCTGAATTTTGCAACTTCCAACTTCATAACTCCTAAAGGAGAAAAGAAAATAAAAAATCAAATCCAAAATTGTAATTAAAATCCTAGTAAGATCAGCTTTACAGTGGAATGCTAGACTATATTGTATGACTAAGATTCCACCGTCACCTAGATTGAAGCCAGATTACTGACTAAGGAAGACTCTCATTACTCCCTCACATCCGACCCCCTCTTGTGCATAGAGAGATAGACTAACACAGAAACCAAACTAGTAGTGTACAAACACACATGCAAGAGTGCACAGTAGCATACTATTGAGGAAACAAATACATACAACAAGACTTGAACCTAAGACCTCCTGAAACCTAAGTTTTGATACCTTGTTAGATAGATCACCAATTGATTAGGGAATTGGTCCAGGAATGTTGATCAAGTCTCATACAAACAATGTAAACAAGGATAAGAACATGTAAATATAAGGGAGGGATGAAACTTCAAACCTGATTCAACTTTGGAAAGGTCAAGAATGTCATTTATAAGTTGAAGAACTAAATCTCCTGAAGATAACATGACACTCAATAATTGTCTTTGCTCCTTGTCAAGGTTTGTGGTGGAAAGAATCTCACCATGCTTACAACTCCTGATAGTGGGGATCTTATCTCATGAGACATGGTTGCAGCATTTGTTTTGCTCGCATTGTTTCCTCTGCAAGAAGAATCAATTGGTAAAAAATGAATACCCTTTTTCTTCTAATGCTTATTCAAACCCACCAAGAATAAATCAAAGAGAAACCTGTTATATGAATTGTTTTGTTTAGCTCTGTCTCCTTGGCTTTTTGTACTGCTATTTCCTCTCGAAGTTTTGCCATCTTTTCCCTTTTTCTCACCTGTCAAGTAATAAGGCACATATTGTATTTTTTGTTGTCATATTGCTTAAAGACCTATAAAACTTCTAAATTTTTTCTTTAAAAAAAAAAAAAAAAGGAAGAATAAAAGGGCATGGTGACATTGAAGGAATCATATAACATAGGTCAAACCAAAACATTGAACATAAAAATTCAATATAATCTAGTCCAGCATTTGGACAGGATATATCATGAAAAATGAACTGTTTCTCTAACTTGTGATTCACAAAATCTGAATACTAAAGTCTTTCTTCTCTGATTCAGAAATACAACCATTGATTAGTACATAAGAAGAAAAGCTAATAAGATTTTCTTTTCAAAATGGTAGTCACAAATCAATTTATAATATTACATAGTGTTGAATTTAATTTTGAAGACCACCATGGCACTATACAGACTGCTGAATCTTGTAAATGAACTCACCTGATCAGTTACATCCATTCCCATGTAATTCACACCAATAGTATCCTGCATTGCTGAAGACAGGTTCAACATATATCAAAAATGTCTTTGACCCAAATAGTTCTGTCTCAAAAGTAATTTCCCTTTTTGCAGGTACCCCTCGTTCCAAAACTTCTCTTTTGAAGTCTTGAGATTCCTTTACACCAGCACCAGTGAATATCTCCACATCCGTTTTTCCTATAATGTCCTGAAAAATCAGTGAATTTGAGGAATGCATGTGCCAGATTCTGCAAACAGTGCTTTACAGAAATACATGAATACAAAAGTGAAAAAATCGATAAGAAGGAAAAGTGCATATTGTTAGGTTTCACACCAGCCTGAAATAAAGGATGCAACTTGTAGCAAGAAAATAAACCTCAGAATAAGAAAATCACTGGCAATCAATTACCTCCTTCGTGCAAACTCGGAAATGATTATAGAATGAAACGATACCGCAACTCTTTATCCTAAGAAATGAAAATGAACGCTAAGATATAGATGATGACTTTTCAAGAAACTTATTGTAGATAATAAGAAACATTAAAATGACTGCACAAAGTAGAGAAATTTTAGTCAAGAACCACAGTTAGAACAAAAAATCTTATACCAGAGTTCATCTCCAAAAATACCAGTTAAATATTGTCTCCATACTGAGTTGCATCCATATGCACTGATAGCATTGCGGCAAAGCAACAAACTGAAGGATTTAAAATGAAATCTGTTCTAAATTACCTGATGGCCCATGACAACTGGTTGCATTCTGAATAATGAACTGTAAGAAATTATCGGCTCTTTTTAAAGCTGGGACAATTCTTCCACTGGTGAAGCCCGCTTTCCAAATTTTTCTGTTTTCCTGCAATTTCTCGTAAGTATCTGCTCCCGCTGGTTGCTAGCCTTGAAACAATTTCTGTAAATGCATGGCCCTCTGCTTCCAGTATATGACAGTGTCATACTCAGCTTCTATTTATAGTCCTTTATTTTGAACAACCATGTCATTTCTCCTCCGAGGAACATCTGGCAATATATCATAAATGGCATCCAATATAGAAATTGGGCGCTTATCACCACTATAACTTTCTTCCTCAAAACGATATTCCTCAAAAATCTCCAATTGCTTGAGCTCAACCTCTTGCCTTTGTTTGCTCAGGTTGTCAAGCTCTTCTCTGAGAAGTCGATCAGCATTGGCCTGCTTATACTCTCAGTTTTTACAAGATGTGCCAACTGAGACAAGCCTTCTCACTGTAATTGCTTAGCTCTAAAAGACGTTTGAAGTCAACTATAGTCTTTTCTTTAATGATTGTAACCTCTTCTAAATATCTTGATCTGCTCCAGGCCTTTCTATATTGAATTGCTTTCTAGCTTCATTTATATCTTCAGGCACATTGAAGAGAGGACTTCAATGTCCATTTCTTCTACACTATCGTTCTCCATTTCACAAGCCATTAATGTCACTTATGTATCACACCCAATTCAGGTGTCTAAGTGCCTTCAATGTAGGTGAACATCAAAATGATACTAAGCCATGCTTTCTTGCTGTATATTTACATCTGAGCCAAGTCGAGGTTATCACTATTTAAAATTGAGTTCCACAAACCAAACTTAACAGAAAAATGGGCGAAGTGTGAACGCTTCACTGGACCTTCCTATCAAGAATAAGTTCCAAATAAGATTGAAGCATGCAAGACATAAAGGTATAACCGTATTTTAAGTAATGCAACATAATCAAATTTTACTATTTGGAGAATCTTCTTAATTCAGCTCCTTTGACCTTTTTATTTTAGAATTGTTCAATTACAGATTATTAAGCTTAATTCTAGGCTACATCTTTGAGAAATCCTTGATTTCAACCATACAACTTTTTAAACAAAAATATATATCTTTTTTACTCTGAAAAGTTCCTTCAAACATTGACCCGAGTCCCGCCTACTTTGCCATGACTCATAAAAGGAGGATAATTATTTCCATAGATCATGCTCAAGTGAATCTCAAATCAAACTCAACACAGGTATAAGGTAGCCTCTTCGTGCATCAATTGCATAAAGTATAGGCGAACCCAATTAAGAATTTTTCTTTTGGCTTATCTGAATTCAACCCCTACAGTTTTCTAACAGACAAAATAATAAATAATATATAATAATATAATAATAATAATAATAATAATAATAATATAATAATAATAATTGATTGTTGTAGAACAACCATAGCTAAAATGAAATATAGAAGACCAAGTCCTATCTTTCAAATTGTGACCAAGTAACCAAAAATTGGTAATATTGTCATCTTAAAACAGTTCTTAGAACCCTTATAAATCCCCTGGAAGGGGGGGGGGGGGGAAAGGAAAAGTGAAAAGGATTGTAGATTATGTGACATTAAACTGAAACATTGAAAAACATATATACTCAAAATTTCAAGTATTTTCATTGTATGTAAAATTCATAAACTTTGGCCATTGAAACACAATAAATTTTGAGCTGCTCACATCAAATACAAAGCACAAGAAATAAGAAAACCTATCAAAATCAGTTTATTCAAAGAAAAAAAATTGAGAAGACTGAATTTAAACAGATAGATTAACACAAAACACAAATTATAAGAGACAGATTCAAAATCAACACAGGTCAAAAACACAATGCGTAACGCAAATTGCTTATGATGATGAATACACGAATTGCAAAGCCACAATTTGAATCGAAATTCAGAACAGAGATTGAAAAAGGCAAGTAAAAAGCTAACCTTTGTGATCCGAGAACAGTTTTAACACACATAAACACACTCTCTCTGTTCCAACAACAAATGAAGGTCCAGCTTAGCAGCCCCTTCCTTTTCACTGTAGATCTGAAAGAATCTCTTGAGAAAGTGGTCGGTCAATGAAAAAAAAACTACCGAACTTTTTGGACCATTTATATGTATATACATATATATGTATATGTATATGTCTATGAGAGAGAGAGAGAGAGAGAGAGAGAGAGAGGAGTGCATGTGAGGGAAAGGAAAACAAAACAAAAAATAAATAAAAAATGGTGAGGAAAGAGGCTCAAGAAGCTATGTGAGTTGGAGGTCAAAATATTAATGTAATGCCAAATACACGCGAGAAAATCATAAACTTTTTTTACATGTTGTGGTTTTTTTTATAGTACTCTCTCGTTTTTTTTTTTGTTGATGTATGTATAGTATATCAACAATGATAGGTAGCTGAAAGTTCATGGCTCGAATGGTTCGAATGGCTCGAAACACTCAAAACGACGTTGTTTTGAGTGTAAAATGACATTATTTTGACACATTCGAGCCATTCGAGCTATACAAATTCGGGCAACGAAACATTTTTCATAGTATATTTAGAGTAGAGTCTCTCTGTTTCAACTTCAGACTCCCCATTTTCATAGCTTTTTCTTCACTCTCTCTCTCTCTCTCTCTTGTTGTCTTTGCAGAAGATTCATTCAATCAAATTGATTTATTTATTAAATTATGCTATGAATCTTAAATAATTTATTAAATATTTTATCAAATCTCTTAAATTATGAGATTCACATAGGTGAATGTGTGAATTTATATAAGTTTCACACCCATATAAGAGATTTAATAAAAAATTTAATAAATTATTTAAAACTTTAACATTGTTTTTTATTTTATTTTTAGAGAAATGTTTGGACCCTTTTTGGATTCCTTTTTAGTAAAATATAATATATATATATATATAGAGAGAGAGATTTAAAAATGGGCTCTCCCCCGCCCATTACGAGGTAACCTATTAGCCCAACGTTTGAGAAGTTATTTTATAAAGTTAATCACGGCAAGACCCCTCAACTTTGAATATATTAACTTATTCTACTCATTCATGAGCTTATTCATTTTGATTTCTTCAAATATAAAAATGAATCATTTTTTTTTTACCGGATCACTTTAAAAGACATGTATTCATATAATTTTTATAATTGAATGAATTAATTTAAACAATTTATACATAAGAAAGGTAATCCTATTTTTTATTCCCTATAAATCTACAAAGACAAAATTAATCACAAAATACCATACAAAATATAAGTGGAGAAAATGAATGAAACTATAAATTTAAAGATGGAGCACGGTTAGCCAAGTTTATTTTATGTGATTGGTTCTGCAATTGATTCTATAGACTTGTAACGAATATTCTTTATAGCGACCCCGGTCTTTTTCCCATTTGATTATTGTATCCGGACTTATGTTCCGTGGATTCCGTTGCCATATTGTTGTTGATGTTGTCCTTTATTCTTCAGTTGGAATTATAATTGTTTTGGGCAGGTTGATTGCAGGTTGTTGGGTTTAGAAACCAAGAGTTGATGTTCAGTTTTAGCTTGGTCGCTCGAGCGAGCTTATCTTCGCTCGAGCGAGGCCTTTGTTTTTGGTCCGTCGCTCGAGCGAGCATTTCTTGGCTCGAGCGAGGATTGCGTCCAGTGCTAGACCTGAGATCAGTGTTTAGCTGGCTCGAGCGAGCTTTCTCTTCGCTCGAGCGAACTGTTAGTTCTTTGCTCGAGCGAGCCTTTCTTGGCTCGAGCGAGGATTTTCTGTGTCTGGTCGCTCGAGCGACCAGGTCTTCGCTCCGAGCGAGCCTATTTTGCTTAATACGCAGCAGCGTGTTTCAGATCAGTTTTTCAGCCCCTTCAGTTTCAGAAAACCCTAGGTTACGAGTTCTCTCTCTCCCAACTCATCTTCTTCTTTCCTAGGATTGATCTAGTTAGGGTGTGTTTTTTACCCTAGTTGCTTTACAAAAAAGGTAGAGGAGAGTGAGGGCTTTCATTTAATCTGAACAAACTTGGATTTGGAGCACTTTGAAGTTTGGGCATCATCTTCATCTTCTTCTTTTTGAGTTATATCTTCGAGGTAGGGATTTCCTTCTCCATTTATACGTTTTAATCCTAAGTGGTGGTATTTTGGTATGTGGGGGTAGTTTTGTTGGTAATTTTGGGAGAGACCTTAGGGTTTGTCATAGATTAATTTATATAATCAATTTAAGGGAAGATTGTGATATTGGGTAAATTCATGAGATTGGGGAATTTAGTGATTTAATGTTGTATTGGTTAGTTTAAATACTTACCTTGAGAATGTTGAAATTACATGTGTTGCTATATTTATTTCTTGTTTAGAAATAATTGTTTTGGGCTATCGGTGGAGGATAGCCATGATTGTTGTAGACATTGCAGTGGATTAGGAAAAATTGAAACTAATCATTTGGTTAAGTTGTTGAGTATAAAGGTTGGAATAATACGTTAAATTTATGTATTGATTTATTGTGTATATGACTTTATGTTTATATGCATTACTTGTGTATGGGAGGAGATAGGGGATGTACTCCACGGTTTAGGGGAAGATGGGGGATGTACCTCTAAACGGTTAATGATTATGGGAAGATAGGGGATGAACCCAGGGTTGCTGCTTATATGCGCGCCTATAGCAGAGAATACAACTCATGCTTATCTATTTGATATGAACATCATCAAAATATGTATCTGTGGGAAGTATGGAAGTGAATTTGATTGTGATTGATACAATACCAACTTGTGTATTTGTTATGTTATATGAGAGGTTTAACTTGATGTGTTTCCCTGTTGAATTGGAAAGATTGTTAATAAGAGATGAAATCCCCGTTGAGTTATTTGGGCCAGGTTCTGAGCCATAGTTGGAAGGTGAGTTATGCCATAGACAAAGTGTCATAGGCAATGTAGACATTTGTGTCATGAAATTGTAAATGGATTATTTTGTGTTAACCATGTATCATGCTACTGCTTTAGTTAATTCTTATGCTTGGTTTAGTATTTCTCTACTGGGCTGTGGCTCACCCTATATGGGAACTTCATTTTCAGGTTCAGGTGGTTCACTACCTCCAAGGACTTAGCTTGTGAGGATTTGGACTCGAAGACTTGTTTTATTTTATTTGTTTTATTTGAACTTTATGTAAACATTCAAGCCTAGGGCTTTATTTGTATTTGAGTTAGAACTCATGGAATTGTGTCCAAGTGTTGGCTTGGCAAGATGTAAGCCCGTAGGGCATTTATTATGATGTTTTATTTCGTAATACTCTGATGATTGAAATAATATAATGTTTTCTTTTAATAATGCATGTCATGTTTTATATTTAATGGGTTGAATTTTGAGGGCGTTACATTCTTAATATTAAAATTTGTATAAAAAGTGTTTTGAAAATATAAAAAATAATAATTAATCAATAAAAAGTGTCTTGTACAAATTTTTCTTTTTGTTTTTAATTGTATTCTTGTGGTCAAGTGACACTTTTTACTTAAGCCTTAATCATAGATTAGGATGGTTTGTTTGTTTTAAACCATAGTTAAGACGGGCATGTTGCCTTATTTATTTTAAACTAACAGCTCATAATATAATTAAAAGGAAAAAATATCATAATATATAAATAAAAGTTAAAAGCATCACACTTGTCAATTTTAAATTTATTTAAATTATTTTTAGCATGAAATACTAATAAATCTTAAATAATAATTTTATGAACTATTTGATCATTTCTTTTTTCTTATGGATCCAAATGTGTCATTCTAGTGTGAATTACATAAAGGGTCAAATATAAACGCATGTGTTATATGTTGAGGAATAAATGTGAGTTTTGTCATAATGTTGAAATTATTAAACATAATATTTCAAAAAAAACACTTCTTCGTACATTTTTTTCAAATATAACACTCTAATATAACACATTAAAAAACTCCTTATGGTACTTTTCTCAAACTTAACACTCCAATGTAACATACTAAAAAACTCCTTAGTATACTTTTTTCAAAAGTAACAACGTAACATTTCACAAAAATTCTTTAGTACACCTTTTCCAAACGTAATAACGTAACATTCCAAAAAAACTCTTTAGTGTATTTTTTTTTCAAACGTAACACTCTAATCAATGTAACACAATAATTGCTTAATGTATTTTTTTCAAACGTAGCACTCCAATATAACACTCCAATCTAACACCAGAAAATTACACTAACAAAAATGTAGATTTTCATGTTCGACAACCAACACTTCAACCACCAATCACTTCAAAAAGAGTATTTCACATCTCACATTTCTATTCTCATCCCAAAAACGAATCAGAAAATTAAAAAATGAAATCATAAAGGGCATTCACTTAAACTTAAATATCCCCAAATCAAATGAATACAACTTCCAAAACAAAAAAAGACTAATTGGTTTATAAGAAAACTCTTAAAACTAAATGAATTAACATTCCCCATCTGAGATTTATTTATGGGTAAATTTTCCTTATTTTTACTACAAAACTATATAAATAATTTAGTACATAATGCTTTTAAAAAGTTATAAACAAAATTATTTTTTAAAAAAATCATAAACACTTTATTCAAATTACAGCAAACCTTAATTTAACCTCCTGATCCTAGAATGTATACATTTATCAAGGCAAGTGGCATGGCTGTGGGGCTACTGACTTAGCAAAAGTGATTTTAATCTATAGTTGAACTAAATCCCAAGGCCTCTACCATTTTCTGGATTATTTTATCATCACAATTTTTTCACAAATAAATGAAAATTATGGAGTTTTCATTTCTTTTTTAATTTAGAAAAAGTGTTCTTCTTATTAAAATGAATTGTGGTTTTGTTTTTGTTGCTTTGTTAATTTATATAAGATGGGAAGGGGAGTGTCATTTAAAATAATCAAATATTAAAATATAGAAATGTTTGTAAAGCAAATGATTTGGGCATAAAATATAAAGAGTATTTGAAATTTGAACTTTAAGAGATTATTCTAATCAGAGTCACTTTTATCTCGTGAAAGAAAGATGTTATTTTTAAATCATTCTATTTTCCTTTCATTTAGCGGTGGTGCTATATGCACCAATTAGTGTACTAACTAGTATATTAACACTAGTTATGACATTATTATTGATCCCACTCATTAATTACATTAAAATAACAAAAATCTCTTAAATTATGTCACATCATCAATTGGTACGTTAGTTGGTACACTAATTGGTGCATATAGCATTATTCTTCATTTAGAGTAGATTAGAATAAAAAAAAAAAAATTCAATTAACATTCTTCATAATGTTATGTGAAGTAAAAACTATATAATTATTTTAAATTTATTAAAAAAATTTAGAACACTCATTAATAACACAAATTCTTATAAATTCTTGAGAAGAAGTTTGTCAATTAGTTAATTGATTGGTCACATTTTACTTTGTTAGGTTTTTATTCTTGGCAACCCCGTTTGACAAAACTCCTTTCAGATGTATTTATTTTCGCACTTTTATTTCAGTGAGGCTATGAGTTTATTAGATGCAAATCCAAACCTGAATCGAGCCATGCAGAGAAGTTTGTGATGTTAATGCTTTCAAGATTGCCACTTTGCTGATTATTACGGGGGTCGAGCTGACCGGTCAGCTCGCGGCCGAAGCAAAATGCAAAATTGCATTCAAAATTGCATGTCTGCCATTGGTCGCTCGAGCCAAGAAGATCTCGCTCGAGCGAAGGTTTGCTCGCTCGATCCAAGGATTTCTCGCTCGAGCCAAGGATTGCGTCCATACAAAAACCTGAAGAAGTGTATTCTTCGCTTGAGCCAGGATCCGTCGCTCGAGCCAAGGCACTAGTAGAAATCATGAAAATTACTCTCCTCGCTCGAGCCAGGAAAGCTTCGCTCGAGCCAGCCTCAGAATCCGGATTTCTCAAGGAGTTTGTTTTCTTCCCAATCTAGGATTACTTTTGGTTCTCTATAAATACTTGGTTTTCTCCAAAACTAGGTAATTCATTGAAGTCCTCCAGATCTTCTTTTTGGTTCTTAAAGGTTTATATCTGGGGATATTTTGTTATTTTTTCTTTGATGTTTTATTATATTCAACTCATGGTTTAAAAGAGTACATCAAAGGTTTGTTTGTGATACACAAAAGAGAGAGTTGTTCTTCAGTTGTGAATTCTGAAGAATTCGAGCCTGAAGCTTTGGTGGAATCCGGAGTGGCTCATCAGAAAGACAATTCCGTGCTGAAGATGGGGTTGGAAGAGGCCATAGAGGTTGGTTCAATTAGGCGTTGTGAATTCGCTAGATAATTGAGAGTATACCTGTGTAATTCCTTTAAATCTTCTTAGTGGATTGTTCTTGTGGCAGTTGCCCGTGGTTTTTTTATCACAATTGGAAGGTGTCCAATTGTGGTTTTTCCACGTAAAATCTTTGTGTCTCTTTCTTTTTTTGATTGTTTGATTGGGATTGTTATATTTTGCTTATTATTGATACATAATCACAAATTAACATCTAGGGTTTCTAGATTTTTCATACTTTTTCTTGTGTGAATTTGCAAATCGGTGGTGCTAGAGACCACTAATTTAGTGGCTCTAAACCCACCACTAATGAGGTAGCAAAGTAAAAAAAAAAAACACAATACATACTGTGGTAGTGGGTGGGACCCATTGCCACATCATTAGTGGTAACTCTAATTAGAGCTCCCATTCATTTTCCTTTGCCAATTTTTTTTTTAGAGTTCCAAAGTTCCTTGATCCAACAGGCACTGATTCCCACCTACCAAGTTTAGAAGCTGGTTATTTCTTGATGAGCAATATGGTCAATTCATTCACCTCTAAACCGTATGATATATAGATAATTATTTAGTAATTTCAAAATAATATTATATTATTTAAATATTATTTTAAATTAATTTTGTAGTGACAAATTTACGAAGGGAATGACTCACTTAGTATGCATTACGGTTTCTTATTTACCTAAAATATCTCGTAAATAATGTTACATGATACTCTAAAAATATTTATCAATTTTATAAATTATTATTATTATGTTTTTTTAGATAGGATATAAATTATTGTTATTATTATTATTATTATTATTATTATAAAGAATATGAAAATAACGACTTGGTCCATCATTAATGTAACGCCCTCAAAATAAACCCATTATATATATATCATTGACATGCAATATTACAAGAAAACAATTCATTATCCCATTCATCAGAGTATTACTAAATAAAAGCATTACATGTAACATCAAATTAAATGCCCTACAGGCTTACATCTTTCCAAGCCAACACTTGGACACAAAAATATAAGTTCTAACTCAAATACAAATAAAGCCCTAGGCTTGAATGTTTACATGTACTATCAAATAAAAACAAATAACTAAAGATAGTCTTCAAGATCCAAATCCTTCCAAGCTAAGTCCTTGGAGGTAGCTTATCACCTGGACCTGAAAATGATGTTCCCATATAGGGTGAGCCATAGCCCAGTAGAAATGTACTAAACCAAACATAATCTTTGAATAAAGCAATAGCATTCAATAGATGGTTAACCAAGATAATCAATTATATCATTATACAGTCTCATGACACTAATGTCTATGACACGTTTCATTTTCCATTATTATCAATATGGCTCAGAACCTGGCCAAACTTACAACAGTGAACTATATATATCATATTCACATGACTTCCGATATCAACCAAACAAATGAGACTCAGGCTCATATCAAAACACTTCATACTTCCCGTTTGATACACATTTTAGTGTTGTATCATAACATGTAAAAACACTTCAATATCAATAAGCACACATAATAGTGATGCTAATGGAGTCCATCCCCTATTCTCCTCCCAAACAAAATCCGGTTTAGAGGTCCATCCCCTATCTTCCCCTAAACCGTGGAGTACATCCCCTATCTCCTCCCACATAATATGCAAATACAATGCTCAATCAATACACGTATTTTTTGTATTAATTCAATAGTCAAAATTAATGACTTAACCAATGTGATTAGTTTCAGTTATCCCTAATCCACATGCAATATCTACAACAATCACGACTATCCTCCACCGATAGTCCAAAACAGTTATTTCTATACTGGAAATAAATATAACAACAATTCAATAGGCGAGTGATTTAAATTATCTAACTACACCATTAAATCAATAAATTCCTCAATTCTCCTTAAATTAATTATACAAATTAATTCATTAAAACAACTAGGGTTTTCCCAAAATTACCAAACTACCCCCAACATATCAAAATACCAAAACTTAGAAAAAAACTTATGAGATGGAGTAGGAAATCCCTACCTCGAAGAAAATAACCCGAATGGAGAAGACGGAGATGATGACCCAAAATCCGAAGTGCTCCAAATCCACAAACTCTAGATTAACACGAAGCTCTCGACTCACTCTATCTTTTTAATAAAGACTCTAGGGTAGAAATACACTCTAAGTAGATCAAACCTAAGAGAGAAGGTGTGTAGAGGGAGAGAGAAGTCGTACTGTAACGCCCTCAAAAATAACCCATAACATACATAATAATAAGATGCATTACTTAAGAAAATAAACCATAATTCATTCATCAGAGTATCCTTAAATAAAGACATTACATGTAATAATGAAAGTAAATGCCCTATGGGCTTACATCTTTCCAAGCCAACACTTGGACACAAAATGTGAGTACTAACTCAACTACAAATTAAGCCCTCAGCTTGTAATTACAAGTAACATTAAACAAAACAAATAACTAAACTAGTCTTCCAATCCAAGTCCTTCCAAGCTAAGTCCTTGGAGGTAACTTATCACCTGAACCTGAAAATGATGTTCCCATATAGGGTGAGCCACAGCCCAGTAGAAAATACTAAACCAAATATAAGCATTGAATAAAGTCCTAGCATTAATAGATGGTTAACCATGATAATCAATTATATCAACATACAGTCTTAAGACACTAATGTCTATGATTCTTATCAATTTCCATTATTATCAATATGGCTCAGAACCTGGCCAAACTTACAGCTGTGAACTATATAGCATATTCACATTACGTCCAATATCAACATACAAATGAGACTCAGGCTCATATCAAAACACTTCATACTTCCAGATTGATACACATTTTAGTGCTGCATCAATAAAACACTTCAATATAAATAAGCACACATAATAGTGATGCTAATGGAGTCCATCCCCTATCTCCTCCCAAACAAAATCCGGTTAAGAGGTCCATCCCCTATCTTCCCCTAACCGTGGAGTACATCCCCTATCTCCTCCCACACAATATGCATATGCAATGCTCAACTAATACATGTATAACATATACATCTCACAATCAATACATATAATGTCTGTATTAATTCAACAGTCAACATTAATGACTTACTAATGTGATTAGTTTCAGTTATCCCTAATCCACATGCAATGTCTACAACAATCATGACTATCCTCCACCGATAGCCCAAAACAGTTATCTCTAAACAGAAAATAACTAAATCAACAATTCAATAGGTATATGATTTAAATTAACCAACTACCCCGTTTAATCAATAATTCCTCATATTTCGTGAATTCAACCATTATTCCCAATTTTCCTTAAATTAAACTTACAATTCAATTTAATACAACAACTAGGGTTTCTCCCAAAATTTACCAAAATACCCCAACATATTAAAATACCAAAACTTAGAACAAAACGTATACATTGGAGTAGGAAATCCCTACCTCGAAGCAAAGAACTCGAGTGAAGAAGATGGAGATGATGATCCAAAATACAAAGTGCTCCAAACCAAGAATTGTTCAGATTAAAACGAAGCCCTCGACTCACTCTATCTTTTTAATAAAGGATCTAGGTTAGGAACTCACTCTAAGTAGATCAAACCTAAGAGAGAACGTGTGTAGAGAGAGAGAGAAAACGGTTTTAGGGTTTTAGAAACAAGAGGGAGATGAAAAATGGTCCAGAAAGTCGGATCTCGCCCTTTTATAACAGTCGCCCCGCTCGAGCGTGGAAACCCCCGCTCGAGCGCCACTCACAGACTCCCGCTCGAGCGTCCAACACTACACAGGAAATACTGGATGGGTGATATTCCCGCTCGAGCGCCAAAACCCCCGCTCGAGCGGACAAGCAACAATAGGGTCCCCGCTCGAGCGTCAAACTCCCCGCTCGAGCGGACAGGTCAAAATCTAGGCAACTAGTTTAGGCATCTAAACTCAACCGACCTGTCACAAACCTGCCCAACACATCCTATAACTCAAAAAAAAAAAAGAAATTAAAGGACGATAACAACAATATGATAGCAAGGAGTCTACGGGAACATAAGTTCGGATACAACAATCAAAAGGAAAAGACCGGGGTCGCTATATACTAGGGTTTGGAATAAAAAGATGGTGAAAAAGTGTTTTAAAAACCGTGCTGCCTATTTAAACCCGACAGGCTCGCTCGAGCGAAGGATTGGTCGCTCGAGCGACCAGACACAAGAATGACTCGCTCGAGCGAAGAAAGTCTCGCTCGAGCCAAGAATACAATGCTTCAGGTCTGCAACCAGAAGCACGCTCGAGCAACAGAAAGCTCGCTCGAGCGAAGAACTCGAAACTCGCTCGAGCGAAGGAAAGCTCGCTCGAGCCAACAAATACAACTCTCAGGTCTATACTAGACGCAATCTCTCGCTCGAGCAAAAAAACCCTGGCTCGAGCGAAGAACCAAAAACAAGAGCTCGCTCGAGCGACCAACTCCTCGCTCGAGCGACGGTCCAAAAATCTGGACAGCAACACTTGGTTTCTAACCCAACCCACCTGTAACAAACCTGCCCAATACATCCGATAACTCAAGAATAAAGAATTTAGAGGACAGCAACAACAATACTATAACAATGGGATCTACGGAACATAAGTCCGGATACAACAACCAATGGGAAAAGACCGGGGTCGCTATAATTAACTTATTGTTATGGATTTGAGTGTCGAAAAATAATAAATTAGGATTAAAATTACAAATATCTTATCCTTCGTAGACTGCTCTTTAACTGAAGGCTGGTCACTTTTACTAATCTCTTGACATATGCAAATGAAAGTTTTTCAAATTGTTTGACTTGGATAATTGTAATCAAAGAATAATTTTAAGCAAAATTTTGAAATTATTTGACTTTGATAATTGTAGGCAGAGAATAATTGTAATATTAAAAAAAAAGAGTTACATAATTTCATTGTGTCAATTGGAATGTGTTTCATAATATAATAATGTATATATTATCATTTCATCTCATATTTTAGTTGCAATAGTACCATAAAATGAAAAGAAAAAATGTTTTGGGTTAATAAATATTCATATTTAAGAGGAGTTGATGAAAAATTTTACGACAGTTCTCCTCCTTTATGTATGTCAATTTTATACTTTTTTTTCACCAACTTCAAATAGAAAATCCAATTACCTTTATGTTATACTTTGTTAAAAATTAATCCAATTTTTTTAACAATTGCATTGACCTATGTTTCATTTGGAAAACAAAAACAGACATTATTAATCAAGTTAAGTTCAATATAGATTGCAAGTAAAATGAGTTGTTTTACATTAGATTATTTGTGTCAAAAGCACTTTGCTTATTTATTTATTTAAAAAATTTTAAATTTGGTAATGGGGTGGTTATAGTGATCAGATGGAATCCTTTGGGAAATTTAGTATAACTTTTGAGGGAAATTAAATTATGAATAAAATAAAGAAGCCTGGAATAAATTATTATTTCAACACCAACAACTTGGAATTAAATTAGTTGGTTGTGGTGTGTGATAATAAATAGGTCTAAGTAGAGCTTATTTTAAGGACAAGTGCTCATAATTTATACGAACTGAACAACTAAGCCACATTCTCCTCTCCTTTATCTGTCACTTGGCTTTTGTCTATGTAGCAATTCTGCATGTGACAATCTCTGCTGACTCACCATGCCACATCATTTATAGACAACCACGTGGACACAAATAGAAATTGACACATGGCATACTCCGCGTGTAGTAATGTTAAAGGTGCCGCCAATTAGTGCAATTCATGATTGATGTAAAAGCATAGCAACAAAATTCTTTCAATTATACTACTTGTACCATATTTTCTTCTAATATGTGGGCGAATTTGGGAATATGGTTAAATGTTAATTTTTAGTTTTTAATCTATTTTGTATCATATCATCTCTCTATTTTTTTATACCTTTTTTTTCAAAAGAGCAAAAAAATTAACTTTTAACCAACTTTCTAAAACAACCATTTGTCTATTATCTGGGTTATCTTGAAAAATTGGTTTAAAATTGACTTTTTAACTTTTTTTTACTTTTTTTTTAAAAAAATGTATAAAAAAGTAGAAAGATGATAGAACTCAAAATAAGTTAAAAATCAAAAATGGACTTTTAACCATGTTCCCAAATTGGCCCCTAATATGTATTCACAATTATTAATATAATGAGTCCATTTATATTTGATAAATGCATGTATCGCAAAACAAAACGTGATTATTTAAAAAATATATATAAGCCTACATTACTGAAAATTTTAAATATATTATATTTATATGTGTGTCTTGTTTTTTATTTTTATTTTAGATAGGGTATGTATGGCTTGTGTATATAAAAAGATTTTTTTTTATAGATGGTGTATAGGAAGAGATTGAATTAGGTAATTCCAAGATTTTAGAATATGGTCATGGAATGATTTATTTGTCAAGAGGAAAAGGAATTTTTATTTATTTATTTATTGTTTTTAATAGACAACATACAATAAGAAAGGATCTTTGATTGACATAGTCGTAAAATTGGTTATAAATCTTTTTTTTTTTTTTTTAAATGACAGACAATTTTTCAAATTAAAATCTTAGATACTATTTTTTCTAAAAACACTTGGTAGCTATAATTCTCTAAATCATCACTACACTAGTATCAGCTAGACTTCTATCTCAATCATGACAACCATATTGAAAGTAATCACATTACATATATAACAAAATAAAAATAGAGTATTTTTTTTTTTCTAGAAGAGTAATCTTCTTTCTGTATATTATATACACCTTAATAGCTCATAAGTCCAATTTTGGTGATTCAAACAGTTCATTTTAATATAGTTTATCGAACAATCATTCATGTAAAAAAATCAAATTTATCATAATAATTAACTAATCACATTTATCTCAAACAAAATGAACGATATATTCTCAAAATCATACTACTAGAAAGTTCCATTCTGTTTTCTTACTACTAAATACAAAAGTAGCAGTGATAGAAAATTTTAGTAAGCTAAGAAATCCATTTATATATAGCATTTTTTTCGTAAGCTAGGATTCAAATTCAACACCCCATCCATCCTTTTCTTTCTCTCTATAGAAAGAGTGAATCCACGAAGATTTTTTCTGTTTTTGGCTATGATTGATCCATATAGGTTTGATTACCATAAATAAGTAGTAAACAAACTAGATGAGTTTTCCTCTCACCCACCTCCTCTTCTCTCTCGTCTTATACAGACACATGCAATCATAGGAAAGGCACACATAGTTCATTGCTCAGTGAAGTTGAAGGAAATCCCACTCTATTCTTCATCACTGAAAATGGATGAAAATTGGGATTTGTGGGCTGTGGTGAGAAGTTGCTACACTCCTGCCACCACATCCGCTTCTGCCACCGCCACCAAGTATGTTACCCACCAGAATACCCATACCTGTCTCAGCTTTTATGGTTTTTGAATAGAACAATTGTAACACTTTCGGGAGAAGAAAACAATGGTTTTGAGGAACTAGATCAAGTTTACAGAACTTCCTTTGCACACTCACAACCTATCATCAACCCTCTTCTTGGGGATTGAATCACCTAAACAACCACAACCCATCAATCTTAATGGCAATCCCACACCCTTTGGTTCTGTTCTTAGTGGATTCAATCACCAAAAACAAGAACCACCACCACCACATCCCCAACCCATGAACCCTAATATCATCCACACCACACCCTCCAGTTCTGTTTTTGGCAATTCTAGTAAACTAAAAACACACTCCATGACGAACCCTAATATATGATCCAGAAGAAGAAGAGAAAAAACCACAACCCATCAACCCTAATATCATGGACAAAGAAGAACGAAGCAGAACAAACCCACAACTCATCAACACTCTCATGGAGCTCCTCCTTGTAGCTCAAGGTTTTTCAGAAATGTTCTGATCTTTTCGGGTGTAGTTTCACTCTCATGGAGTCCTCTTGTAGCTCGAGGTTTTCCCTGCCAATTGTTGGTCATCCCCACTAATATAGCTAATGCCCTCATCAGAAATAACAAAAGCACCAGAATCTCCATTGCAGTGATTAAAATCACCAGATCCACTGAGCACCATAACGTCCTGTCCAAGTGATTCCCAATCGTTCCTCAAAAGTAGGAGACGAAGAACTACTGCACTTAGAATGAGACTTTCCCACATCTTTTGTCTCGCACCATTTTGATTAAGAAAACCAGGTTTTGCAAATCACTAATGACTTTATTAGGATTGTAAGAAGATGCACATTCAGCTAGTTCTGAAGGAGCTTTTGCTTTCCCACCTCTCTTTGGAGAATTGTTGCCAGAATGCTTTCTGAGAAAACCTGGAGGAAACAGAGGCTTCAACTTTCTTCAGAAGAATTTCTTCTAGCAACTTCCCTGTGGCATCCTTAGTACTGCTAGATGATGGCAAGCCCTTTCCAGTCTCCATTTTTTGCCTGCTCACGTTGCAATCAACATGACTAATCTCATCAAGAAGTTCACCTGAGCTTAAATTACCAACAGGAGCATCATGAGAATTTTTCCCTCCTCACAGACACCATTCTGTATTGGCTGAGCGCTTTCACTTGAAGATTCAATCAACCTTTTGGCACTACTTCTCTCAGCTGTATTCTCAATCAACAGCAGAATGAGGAAAGTCTGATTCAGAATTCTGAGAATAAGCTTCAGGCTTAACCATCTCACTTAGAGAAGAACCAACCGCAGAGACTAATCTATTAGCATGTACACTGGAGAAGCGGTTTCTTCAATCGCATGAGAATACCCATTGCCATGTACTTCAATATCCTGTGGAACAGATGAACTTGACTCAGAATCTCCATTTCAATGTCCTCTCTCACATCTTCAGAATTAGTTCTCTCCTTTCGCAAGTAGAAACTTTTTCTTGTGAGTCGCTATCAGATGACAAGGAACCAGAAGTACATATGCCATTAATTGACTCGGCTGTAGTGAGGAATTCAACTGATTGTTTGACATGGGGCTCCCTTCTTGAACTGTTGCTGCTTCCCCTTAGTTAAAGATTCAATTGGCTTCAGACATGATGGTCGGGCACAAACCCTGAAAGCAACAGCAAACAAGATCATTTATATATACATATTATTAGGTATTCAACAAATTGATATTGCCCAAGATCAGTCTATATGCATAATTTTTGTGAGAGGCCTCATGCTTTTGGGCTTAAAAATATGTTGTAACAATTTTCAATATCTTGGGGTCATTGCAATAACTTTTAGCTGGAGTGGAGGGTCCAGTGGTTGATCTCCTCCAGGCTCCAGCAGGAATTCATGGGCAGCCTTTGCAGTCCATTATCATAACCTAGATTTGATCTACTTAAAACCGTTTTCTCTCTCTCCCTACACACCTTCTCTCTTAGGTTTGATCTACTTAGAGTGAGTTCCTAACCTAGATCCTTTATTAAAAAGATAGAGTGAGTCGAGGGCTTCGTTTTAATCTGAACAATTCTTGGTTTGGAGCACTTTGTATTTTGGATCATCATCTCCATCTTCTTCATTCGAGTTCTTTGCTTCGAGGTAGGGATTTCCTACTCCAATGTATACGTTTTGTTCTAAGTTTTGGTAGTTTAATATGTTGGGGGTATTTTGGTAATTTTGGGAAAAACCCTAGTGGTTGTACTAAATTGAATTGTAAGTTTAATTTAAGGAAAATTGGGAATAATGGTTGAATTCACGAAATATGAGGAATTATTGATTAAATGGGGTAGTTGGTTAATTTAAATCATATGCCTATTGAATTGTTGATTTAGTTATTTTCTGTTTAGAGATAACTGTTGTGGGCTATCGGTGGAGGATAGTCATGATTGTTGTAGACATTGCATGTGAATTAGGGATAACTGAAACTAATCACATTGGTTAAGTCATTAATGTTGACTGTTGAATTAATACAGACATTATGTGTATTGATTGTGAGATGTATATGTTATGTGTTTACGTACATGTATTAGTTGAGCATTGCATATGCATATTGTGTGGGAGGAGATAGGGGATGGACCTCTTAACCGTATTTTGTTTGGGAGGAGATAGGGGATGGACTCCATTAGCATCACTATTATGTGTGCTTATTGATATTGAAGTGTTTTTGCATATTATTGAAACAACACTAAAATGTATATCATATTGGAAGTATGGAAGTGTTTGATATGAGTCTATGTCTCATTTGGGTTGTTGATATTGAACGTAATGTGAATATGCTATATAGTTCACAGTTGTAAGTTTGGCCAGGTTCTGAGCCATATTGATAATAATGGAAATTGATAAGTGTCATAGACATTAGTGTCTTAAGACTGTATGTTGATATAATTGATTATCATGGTTAACCATCTATTGAATGCTAGGACTTTATTCAATGCTTATATTTGGTTTAGTATTTTTCTACTGGGCTATGGCTCACCCTTTATGGGAACATCATTTTCAGGTTCAGGTGACAAGTTACCTCCAAGGACTTAGCTTGGAAGGACTTGGATTGGAAGACTAGTTCAGTTATTTGTTTTGTTTTAATATTACATGTAATTACAAGCCGAGGGCTTAATTTGTAGTTGAGTTAGTACTCACATTTTGTGTCCAAGTGTTGGCTTGGAAAGATGTAAGCCCATAGGGCATTTACTTTCATTATTACATGTAATGTCTTTATTTAAGGATACTCTGATGAATGAATTATGGTTTATTTTCTTAAGTAATGCATCTTATTATTGTGTATGTTATGGGTTATTTTTTAGGGCGTTACAGAGAGAGATAGCTATTTCTACCTTGCAGTCATCAATCCTGTACCATTTTCCACAAAAATCCTTTGTATAACAAATGTAATGGCCGAAAAATGATGCATTTAGCATGTCAACATGGACAACCACTGCATATAGCTTGTAAACATTGTTACCATCTCCTACTTCACTCATGTAAGGGCTGAGATCTAAAGTCTCAGGGAAAGTCACCCTCTTGTTAAGTTTCCCAAACCTCCCGCTCTGCAACAAATATGCGCATAAATTAGAACTTATCAGAGAGAATAATAAAAATTTCAAACTTCTTCAAGCATTTAATTCACAAAACCAAAACTAAAATTCCGCCATGGACTAATCACCAATTCAAGATGTAGTTCAAAATTTAATCAGATGGCAACTTAATGACTACTATGCTATGCTATTTCCACAGCCTAAGTATTGGCTGCTTCCACAGGAACCTCACTAGGTGGGCCCAACGTGTGAGTTGGTGCAGTGCCACCAAAAAGGTGTGGAAATAGTGGTTCTTCCTTGAAAATTGTTGAAGATATACCCCAAGGAGGGAGGAGGAAAAGAGGAAAGACTACTAATATATATATATATACATATATACCAAAAGTGAAGGAAAAAAAAACTTATCACAAACCTAAAACCTCTTTAAAGCAATTGTAAGAATGTTTGGGGCCCTTCGAACAGTAAGACGCTTCCATGCCATGACATACTCATTGCATCTGCAAAGAGATTGGCATATTATGATCTTAATACCATTGATTCAGTGGTGTTTACAGCAGAACATTTGCGGCAATATGTTTACAAGTAATCATTTATATTAATAATTATTACTACATTAGTGGAACAATCAAACCCCCACAATGGGATATCATTGAATTGGTCCTTCTTCACTAGGCAAAAGAGTTGGCATCAGTAAAGGTTCAAATTCAAAGACAAATAGAACTATTGTGTCCTGATGTACTGTATATAAAAAATAAAATAAAATAAAAAAATAAAAGGCCATGCTAACGAGAGCCCTATGAGCTGTCATTAAGGTGGAGATCATGCCGAAATAGTTATGGGTGCCAATATATTTTTCACATATCCCTACTAGAGTAAATATAGCATACCAGTGGTAGCCTATAAAAAAAAAAAAACATAACAAGGCAATGTATCTCTATGTTTGACATGAAAACAAGAACAACCCTTACCCATCACATTTATACATATTATCTCCGTGAAGCCGCTCTCTGACAGTGAATAGGTCCAAGCATTCCTCTAAAGATGTGGCATCCCTTGAATTTCAACAGTTAGATCCATCATATTTTCATACTGATTTGAAACATTATTGCATTTTGAACAAATCACCTAGGAAATAAGAGAGAAAAAAAAGGAATTAACACATTCAGGACAGAATCAAAGAAAATGGTTATAGCTAGATGCAAAAACTATTTTCATACTGATTTGAAACATTATTGCATTTTGAACAAATCACCTGGGAAATAAGAGAGAGAAAAAAAGGAATTAACACATTCAGGACAGAATCAAAGAAAAATGGTTATAGCTAGATGCAAAAACTATAGGGCACACAACGCTATGTGGGTGTTTGGGAAGTGGGTTTTTATGTAGGTTTTTTTAGTTGTAGGATTATTGGATAAAATTTTTTAGTGATTGGGAAGATAGTTGGGTTTTTTTGTGGTTGGATGTGATGTTTGTGAGAGAAAAAGTGAAATGATTATGGGGTTGGATGTGATATTTTGTTTGGATTTGTTTTTTTTGGTTTTGCAAAAATTTTGTCATTTAGTGAAAAAAAAAAAAAAAAAAACCCAAACCCAAAACTTGCCAAACACCACCTATAAAACAACAAAGTCACCTCAAGTCTAAGCGTGATGGGTTATAACATTTGAGGCACAGCCACGAAGTGAACTGTACTCCTCGAGGCTTGCCTTATGCCCAGTTATGATCTGAACAACTACACCAGCTTCCAGTAAGCAATTAAAATTCTTTTCCCTCATAGTTTTATTGATTTATTTCAACTAACATTCTATTTATAACTATGCATCACATTCAAAGTTTTTAAAGCCCATTTAGCTGTTATTTGACACCAGGAATTGCTAGATAAACTTTAATCAGTGATGCAGAAAATAATTCCTTACAAAGTCAAGGGACGACAAAGCCACATATGACTGAAAGAAAAAGGAAATGACATTATCATGATGGATATGCTGGAATCATAAAATAATTATGTTAAGAATCTACCACCTGCATGCTCAACCAGAGTAGAAACAAAAATGGGTAGATCCTAGATACTTGCAAGTCAACAGAATGTCAGAATCTATAACGGTGCATTTCACAGATTAATATCAAAACCTCAGTGTAATTGCAAGCTACCTGAGATTGGAGATGACCCCCAAATATATGTTGAATAAGGGTTGTTTCTTGAGTGCTAGGATGAAGGGCCTTCTCTCCCCCAAATTCATCTAGGCACACTGATTGCATAGTATCGATAGCAAACCTGCAAAATGAATGAACTTAAGGCTCCATTTGTTTTGACGTAAAATGTTTTTGTCTAAAAAATTTAAATCATTTTCCGTTGTTCAGTTGAAAAAAAAACAAGTAAAATATTTTTGAAGGAAAATATTTTTGCATCATTTTCTCAAAAATGACTTACCTTTAACAATTTCGCAAGTCAAGTTTTACAAAGTTAACTCTCACTCACTACCTTTTCGACATGTTTAGCCTATTCAAATAAATATCTTAGCTCACTAAAAAATCATAAATGACACTAGTGGATCAAAATTTCTCTTTTAGGCACTAAAATGTTTTTGTTTCAAGTGTCAACCAAACCCTGAAAACCAAAAAGAAAAATATTTTTTCTATGTAAAATCAATTTACAAGAAAAATATTTTTTTGTGAAAATATTTTACGTTGAAACAAATGGAGCCTAAATCAAAATGAAACGTCTAAAATTTGTTATTGAAATCAGCAAAACTTTATCATATTAAACCAACACTGGCCATCAAATACACGAGGGTTCATGATAAAGTTTTCTTTATAGATAGAGACAAACTACGTTAAACTGGGAGTAAAGCAAGTAATAGGACCTCATGAACTCATGCGCATCCTCTTGTTTTCCATAGCCAAGGTCACCACCAATATTAGGTAACCGCGAGAGAATATTAATTGGTGAAAAGGGATGCCGACTTTCACTGGATCTTTCGACATGGGTTTGAAATTCACAAAGGAAGCACCAATCATTCCGTCTGCCTGAGCAACAAGAAACAACAAACAAAGAATGAGAAATTATTTGATCATCCATAAAATATAGGCCACAAAAAGTTCTGGTCTGCATTTACATTCTTTCCGATGGCCTTTCTCCAACAAATAGGCAACAAGGGCCGAGTGTACACAAGACATTGTAGAACCACATTAGCAAAGCAGCTGCACAAATACAATAACAATATAGCACATTGTGAGTTAAAACTGGATACTTAAGCATGTGCACTTTATGCAATTGAAGCTCTCAAGCCAGTGAAACCATCTGAACAATAAGTTTAGAACAAATAATGGAATGGTAAACACAAACCTGTTTCCACAATTAAGAAGCCCACATGGAGGAAATCCTCGCTTGTCCCAATTAAATAGTTCCACAAAATCCTCATAGGGGAAAAGAATCTGAAATGTTACTGCACATTACTGGTGTCCTTCCCAACCAAAAGGCATACTAAAATATATGAATATAAAGATCAATAAAAAGGAAATTATTTACCTCTTTTGACTGTTTGGTAATATTAACGGTTCCACTGGAAGGAACCAGTGCAACTACACTAGAATCTCTCCGTCCATGCTGCATATATGCAGACTGCATTGATTTTACCTGCCCAGATAATTGAAAGTCCTTGCATTTTGTCTTATGCCCAGATTTCCAATGGGAAGTTTGGCAAGCTTCGGAGCTGGGATAATTGAAAGTCCTTGCATATCTGTCTTTCAACGACTCTTCCCAGTAGCTAGCTCTATCTGGGTTGTTGGTGGTAGTTTTATTTTCGGTTGATGCCTTTCGTGCTTCCTCTTCTGCTGCTGCTTCCACTTCATCAATGTACTCAAAATTTGCTACCTAAAGCATATGTGCAACTTTAGTTTCCTTAAAACCAAAAAGCATAAAATAAGATACGACAAAGTTATCATCATAAGACAGGCCAGATACCTAGTTGAAAATGGAAAAACCAGGCTTTCACCATTTAAACACTATTTGAAATAAGGGGGGATAGGAGAACAACAGTTCACACAAATCATAGCT
This sequence comes from Camellia japonica, assembly GCA_030407325.1. Classification (NCBI taxonomy): domain Eukaryota; kingdom Viridiplantae; phylum Streptophyta; class Magnoliopsida; order Ericales; family Theaceae; genus Camellia; species Camellia japonica. Next base: position 40,118,723 of record JAPPVO010000024.1, on the reverse strand, counting down.
TTAAGATGATTCCCAAGTTGACCACCCTTTTAAAAATCCAAAGCTACAAAAGTACTAACCAACCAAGTGGAACTCTTTCATCAAGCATACAAAACTTACTTTGTCCCTTATCAGAAGTAACACTGCAATCTTACCAAGTACATCTTCTATCCTTAGTCCTTTAGAAACACCATCTGCAGCAAAATAATGAGTGAGAACAAAAAATTAATAGCAGACAAAAAAAAAAAAGAAGAGAGAGAGAGAGATTAAGGTCATAAAAGATGTAGAAAGAGTAGCAGAAAAACTAATTATAAGGGACAAACTGATCAGTGGGTGCACTTACTGATCACTTGTGGTAACTGACTACCAGTTTGAGAATCAATATCCATGGAGCATGGGCTTGGTATATCGAGAACCTTGGCTTCAGTCTTCGGCTCTTCAATAAGAGCCTCATTTGCTTTTGTGTCACCCTACAATAACATCAAATAATAAAGAGAAACCATATGAGTTAAGTATTGCTTCATTGCAGTTAACTAAGAATACAATTTATGCAGTCTATTTCGCTGGCAACTCTTTCATATAGAACCATATTCAGAGTTCGTAACGATTAACTCACATAGGAAGATGAAAATAACAAACCTTGATTAGCGAATCTTTGCAATAGCTAATGGCATTTTGAATCATTTCGCTATACCCTCCATCACCGCTGCTGGTTGTCTCCGACAAGTTACACGACATCTTCCCCTTGTATCTTTCTTTGCTTCCTGATGCTGACTCTGTCGACTTGTAACACGTGAAGCATCTCTTGACCTTCCGCATCAACAACGTCCCGAACCTTAGAGAGAGAGAGATTGAAGTTGAGGGCTTCATGGAGAGAGAAAGAGAGATGTTATAATTTGTTAATGACTGTGTACTTGTTGCTGTGAGAATACACTGTATATATAGCATAATGGTTATATTAGGAATTAGTGTAAATAGGAATTTTTGTATATATGGCATAATTGATTATATTAGGATGACTGTTACTTGTTGCTGTGAGAATACACTGTATATATTGTATGATTAGGAATTAGTGTAAATAGGATTTTTTTATATAATGGCATAATTGGTTATATTAGGAATTAGCGAAAAAGGAAATACAAAGATTCCTGCTTACACTAATTTCTAATATAACCAATTATGAGAAGTAATATTTACACTAATTTTTACACTAATTCCTAATTCCTAATATACAATATAATTCCTAAATCTATAACCAATTCCTAATATTTACACTAATTCCTAATTCCTAATATACACTAATTCCTAATTCCTAAATCTATAACCAATTCCTAATATTTTCTAATATAATCCTTATTTTCCTCCTAAAAATCAGAGATTATTTCCTTGGTTTGAAAGTTAGCGATAATTATTTTCTGATATTTCCTTATTTTCCTGAAAATTAAAAAAGAGTATTTTCTAACTAATTGAGTTAAAAGGTTGCTATCTACTGAAAGATAGTTGAACAAAGACAACATGCTAGAATCTTACCTGACCAAAGAACAGTTGCCTTCTTGCCCTCAATGCAGTTCTCCCTGGCTACATCTCGGCACGTAATGCTAAGACTCATCCTTATCATTTCCTTAGTGTTATTTCAGACCAGAACTTCCATGGAAGTCATGTTATGCGCAAGTACAAAACCTTTAGACAAAGGGGATTGAACTTGATTAATGGATTCTTTAGGTGAACTGAGTTTGGCACGTCCTGTACTATTTTCAGCAAGCTTAAAGCCAAACGTCAATGGATCCAGTAGCAGGACATCCATGACGGACGTCAGAAGGGCAGCCTGTATGGCGTCCTCAATGTTCAATTCTCCAGAGCTGTTCCGTCCAGATTGCCACAATACCACCTCACCTTAATTTTGGAAATCAAGTTCTTGATCGAAGCATTCAGTTCAGCCTTAGCATTCTTCTCCGAGGAAACTTGAACTTCTACCAGGGGTCCCACTCTGGGTACGTTTCACAAAGAACGAACTGTCCAAAACAGGTAATTTAAAATGCTAGAGGTATTAGTACCCTTGCAGTGTTATCCCTATCGATAAACTCAGCTGATCGCAGTCAACACTAGAATCATCCTCATTTCTAGATTTCTCTAGCTTGACAGAAACATTAATCTCAACACAACATCAGTTGGATTAGACAACTCGAGTTCAAGAAAACGTAGCCCCCAACTTCCCATTTAAGGATCAATCTTCACTAATCTATCAGTCTTACTTTCAGAAGAATCAAAAACCGTAACTTCAGAAGAACCATTCTCCACATTAACCAACTTAGGAGGATTTTCACCGACGTTGCAGGAATTTCCATTGAAAAAAAGGCAGCTTTCCGGTGATAGCCTAGAGTTCCAAAAAGACGAGCTACTTCAACATACAATATTAGCCGGTCACTGGCATCAATCAAAGATTTCGCTCCATCAGCAGCAGCTATCAACAACTCCACTACATCCTTGGCCAGCTCACGTCTATCAATAAACAAAATATTTTAAGGGAAAAACCAATTTTAGAAATCACAGTGATACAGAAATCCTTAGCTTATAACTGCATTTCAACCTTTTACATTGTTCCCTAACCCAAGGAATAAAGACACATCTATGGGGATCCTGACCCATAATTGAAGTGAAGACTGCGTAATTGACTGGTTTAGTGATGTCTAACAATTATAGAATAATGGCAATAGGAATTAATGAAAAGTCGATAACATACTGCAGAGATGAAATGAAAATTTTACAGAATGTGATCTGGCAAGTGTAGTCTGTTATATGGTACCTGAAATGTCCAATTTAAATCCAAACTTTGCATATTGCTGGTCATCTTTAACTCTCAAAATTTTTTAAATGCCAATGTGATCATTTGAGCTTCACCGAATTTTAGCTGAAGTTTAAAATAATTAGTCCAAACTTCGAGCTAAAATTATTAAAATATTGAAATGACCTTGTTTACCGAAATGTGATCCAAAGTTTGACAAAAATCCAATCCAGAATTTGGGTCCAAAATTCACTTAATTTACGTAGATCTTAAAATATTAACTAAATTTACAAGCATTAAAATATGATGGCAGGTAGAAGTATTAAAATCTAATGTCTTTTTTCTATCTTTTTGCCAAAAAATTAACATCTGTACAATTCATAACTTGATAAAATGTAGAATAAAATGATGCAGGCAGCATTGTATAAATAATATAGCCTCATTAATTTATACCTATATATTGATTGCACATTTCGATCAAGAGATTCTGGGATATCATCCCACTTCTATAGGCTAAATTCATTCAAGTACAATAGTATGTTGCAGTCATCACCATAGAAGATAGGTTAAACAAGCCTACCTGCAGAGAAATCTTGCCAACTTCAAAGTAGCCTCGAGTTCAAAGCTTAGGGGAGATACTCTGCATACCAAATAATTACAAAGATAACCATCAAGAGGGTTACATATATTATGAAGTGAATAAATATGAAAAGACAATAAATAATAAGCATTAAATAAATCTCAAAAAATAACATTAAGCCACTGGAAGGTTTTGTTATCTGAATAATAGTATTCTTCAAACTTATATAGCTTAAATTACATAATTAACCAACATTTTTTTGGATTGACAACCAAGAAAAATTTATTAATAACCAGAGGAAAATTAGAAAATAACACAAAAAATGTAGCAGGGCACACGCTACCCATTTCCAAAGAGCCCGCACTTTATCACTTGAACCAAAGCCTCTCCAATCAATACATATGAACACAAGAAGAAGGTGCAACCCAATCCAACTTCGCCAAACAAATCACCCTCCACCATAATTATAAAACTATGGGACAATGCATGAACAAATGATCAATACTCTCCTCGGCCCCATTTACACTTGACACACCATGGGTGTAACAAGTAATTCAGCATTCTTTTCTAAACCATGTCATTGGTACTAAGTTTTAGTGAGCCATGGTCCATACAAACACTTTAACCTTAAGGGAGAGGAGACCCACTGTAGACTCGACCTTCTTCGCGACCCCTTTCGGAGAGCTCGAATCGGTCCTCAAGTTCAGACTCGTGTCACGGTTTGAATCTAATCTCGCAAAGTGCAATGTGAGACTGATAAACATCAAACAGTCCAATCCGGCAAATCATTTTGGAAAATCAGATTTTGAATCAAATAATGCCAAAACTGGACTACTTTGCCAGATTACAGAGTCGCCACCTAAATAGTTTGTTTTTGAGAAATTTAGGAAACCCTGACTCATGCCAAAGGCCACGTGTCCGTCATCACCAAAGTTGCCTCGGCTCGGGAACTTAGGTACGAGAGGGGAAGGTCCTGAAAGGAGCACCCCCGCTCGCCCGACCAAAAAATCGGCCTCTACTAAGCATGATATGTTGTTTTATAAACACACGTGTTCTTATTCTGGTTATTTAGCTAACATTACTATGTAGCGCGCACGCATACAAGTATAGACTAAGTCGCGAGACTTGGAACAAATTGACTCATGTTTGTTTTCAAAAATGGTTTGAAAGTGCCACCCCTCAAGTGGGCTAAAGCGCAGATTTGCCATAAACATGATGGGCTTAAAACATGATTTGCCACTTCGCAAAGTGGGCTTAAAACTCACAATCATCGAATTGTTCCAATTCAAGCACAAAGCCTTCACCACAGGCATTCATGCAGTTAATCAAGTAAGCGCATAGCCTCATGGCAAGCATGGGAAACATGGTAATATGGCACTCATGCAATATGCTAAAGCGTAAAACTTACAGTGTACTCCGAGCCAAAAAAAAAAGCTAGTTAGAAAAATGCATGATTCCTAATTATACAAAATGCCTAATGCAACGCATGCAATAATGGAATTAAATAGGCTCGGCTATCTAAGATGGCATATGAATGCAATAATTTGATAACATGCTGTGAGACACGTATTCAAAAAAGTATTAAAATACGATGCAGTTTGAATGATGCGCCGAGCCCGGTGTATGCAATACAAATGAATGGATGCAAACATGCAAGCATAAGGTATGCTAATCAAAACGTGATCCCTAATCTAACCATTGAAAGCGGATAAATAAAAGGGAGAAAGATGTGGGGTTGGAAGACACGCCACACACACGCACACTTATTACAACATTGCACCTCTCGAAGGAGGGTCCGAATAATTAAGCTAAACTACACTACGCTAAGCTAATTATTACAACACAACTAATTAACAATTCTAGCTAATTAATCATTACAAACCAAATTGAATAACTAGCTACGCTAAGCTAAGCTAATTAAGATATTACAAAACAAATTGAATAATTAGCTACTCTAATTAAGCTAATTAAGCTAATTAAAGCAATTAAATGGCCTCGTAGGCGAGGGAGACATGCATGCTCAGTTGGCGTCCCCCCGAAAATCCATCGCCTTGCCACCGGTTGCCTCTGTTTGTACTTGTTGTGATCTCCCAACACCGCACAAACTTCCAGATTGCCTCTGCTCCAACACATGAACACATTGGACAATCTTTGCACTGGTGGCCGGTCGGCTACTGCAAGTGGCCGGTCGGCTACCTCACCTGGCTGGCCGGCTAGTGCAAGTGGTCGGTCGGCTATTGCAAGTGGCCGGTCGGCCACCTGATTTTCCAGGCTTCTGTTTTTTGCTGCAACAGAGGCAAAGCAATGCATTTGTAAGGAAATGTGTGTACTGCCACCCTCCTTATCATTTCTCAAGCTCAAAGGAGTGTGGCACTTGGCTCTCAAGCCATCAACCAAGCATTTTCATGCATAATGGCCAAAGGGCCAAGCTTGTACAATGTTAGTGAATGCACAATCAAGACTCTAAGGATCACCACCCTATCATGCATGATCAAGGGTCATGGAGACAAAGGAGATTGGCTCATTTCATCACTTTGAGTATGAAATGGACTAATCTACCTTGTGTCCAATATAATGTCCGATTGAACACATGCAATGCAAGATAATATGCTTATCTTGGCCAAATTTTACTTATCCAATTCTTGTTTACACATTTTACATTACCGATTAGTCCTTTAACCGATTAAGTTCAATGTGATTGTCCTCTAATTGGAAAGATGGCCTAAGCCACAAGTGTTTTGAGCATGAAAGAGGTCTCATGCTGTTGGCTAGTAGAAACCCTCAAGAGAGGATTAAAGACATTAGCCATGAAAGCCTCAAATTCACACTCAAGCCAACAAGGGGCTCAAGATCACTTTCAAAGCAAATTGAAAAGGTGAAGAAGAGAGGGGGGTTGCAGAATTTCAGTGCTAAAATGGCATGAAAAATGATGCGAAAACATGCAAACAACTCATGTACAACATGTTTAAAAGCCAAGAGTATTAAACTAGTGAAAAGCACTATACTAGAGGCATGCAATATCAAGCTCAAATGACCAAACCAGCTCTGGACAGAGCTTAAAAATGCCAAAACAGTGGCTTAAACATGCTGAAATTAAAGCATAAATGGCAAAAAAAACATGCTCATGTGTTGGCTTGCAAATGAGGCTCAAAGCACAACTCTCAAACACAATGAAAGAATGAAATATATGAGAGTGTGATAGAGTTATAAACACTGAAATCACATGTAAAATGATGCTATAACAAGCAATCAACACATGCAACACATGCTAGAGGCCTTGAAACACAAAGCTAGTGAAGCCCATTTGTACTATAGCCATACAAAACATGGCACACATGACCAAGGAGGCTCAAAACAAAGCCAAAGCATGCCAAATCAGTGGCAAAAACATCCCTGAATTAAGTCACAAAAGAGGAGAAAAACATGTTCACATGCTAGGCCATCTACACATGCAAACAAGACACAAGGAGGGGAGGCAACCCCCTCTTATTTTAGACCTCAAAATACACTTTTTACCACTGAAATTCCCTTGGAATTCAGTGGTTTAAAGGCAAAAAAAGTTGCTTTAAAAGGCTTTGAAAGATGGCACAACACTTTAGCAAACAAGCAACAAAAGAGGGTAGACCACCCCTACTCCAAAAAAGCCTTAACCACCATTTTTAAACCTTAAAAAGAGGTTTTTGTAGTTGAGAACTTGGCCAAAAACGGCATGCAAAGGTGGCCAAACAAGTGTGCACAAATAAGCTTAAAAGGGGATTAAGCCTATACCTTTGAAGCACAGCAGCACAGCAGCAAAACAGGCACTTTCTGAGCCAAAACCAGCTTTAGTAGCTCCAAACAAGCCTTAAGGAACCTCAGCTCCAAGATAGGGATATTTGATCAAGGGTCTCTTTGTAAATATGTAGAGAAAACTCACTTTCAAGCACAAAATAGAGAGAGAGAGAGAGAGAGAGAGAGAATTCTAGAGAGAGAGAGAGAATTCTAGAGAGGCAGAATTTTTGCTCCCAAAATTTCTGAACCCTCAAAATGGGGAAGAGACCTCCCCTTATATAGAAATGCAAGCTAAAAGCTTGCTTTCATCCCTCCATACACGTGTATGGAGGATGCTTTCAGTGATCAACAGCTAGCATAGAAAATATCTAAAAAAGGAGGTGGCCGGCCGACCACCTCACCTAGCCGACCAGCCACTTCAAGTGGCCGACAAGGGAGAAGAGTGGCCGACAAGGGCCCAAAGGTGGCCAACAAGGCTGAAAAAGGAGAAACATGGCCGTCGGCCACTTTAGGTGGCCGGCCGGCCACCTCCTCTAGCCGACTGGCCACTTCAGTGGCCGACAAGGAAGAAAAGGTGGCCGACAACGCCCTTCCCCCCCTCCAAGCAAGAGGCACCAAGGTTTGGCCCAAAAACAAGGCCAAAACACAGAGGGTTTAGAGGCTCAAAGACAAGGCACTCAGCCGAGAACTTCGGGCACTCAAAACGAGCACAAACATGCACGATCATCAAGCCCACAAATGATGGCGTCTGAGTCTTAAGGTCGGTAAAAAATTGGGTGTCTACAGTTGCCCCTCTTTGACAGAACCCGGAAGTCATGAAATGACGGGAGTGAATGTCAAAGCCCAGAGACAACCCATTTTTGACAAGGCCGAAGACTCAGACAAACAACCAGAAAAAACAAAGAATGGTTGCGCCCGCAGGCTGCCTACGTATCCCTTTGCAAGGAATCAAACCAACGTAGTTCTAGGGTAAGATGCAAAAACGATATGCAATTGTAATGGAACCATGCAAACGACATGCAATGCAATGAAACAATGCACCTGATATACAATGTAATTGAATTATCAAACCACAAGCAATGCAAAATCACACAAATATCATAAAGGGATGGAGATGCAAAATCAAACTACGTTTAACATAGAAAAGGTGCCGGAACCCTCAAACCACAATTCTCTTAGTGGGATAGGCGTGTGCACATGTAGAACTATGTGTTTCGCAGAAAGAATACAAGTAATTGGGTGGCATGATATAAGTGAGGAATGACCTACTGAGGAAAGATCGTGATCCTAAATGCTAAATGCAACAAGACAACGTGCGATGCAATGGATGAAGTGAATAAGGTGCGCGGCCAATCCACATCTTACCTAAAAAAGGCATGGACACAAAACAGACCACGTCTAATACAGAAAAGGTGCTGACACCCTCAGTCCACAATTCTCTTAGTGTAATAGGCACGTGCACACTATCACAGAACCATGCTTTAATGAAGGAGCTTAACATGAAAAGGATGCAGGCGATAAAACAAATAATGCAATGGATGTAATAGATAGTGCAGTAGATGCAAAAGGGTGACATACTCCAAACACGCTGGAATCGTGAGAGGAGGAAGAACAAATCCTAAACACGCTGAAATTGTGTGAGGAATGGGACACTTAAACCACGCTGAAATCGTGAAATGAGGTCCAAAGAAAAAACAATCAGGAGCGCGTTCCACACAACCTGAGATAAATTCTAAACACACTGAAATCGTGAGAAGAGGTCTGAAAACAACCAATCAGGAATGCGTTCTACGCATCCTGAGATAAATTCCAAACACACTGAAATCGTGTGAGGAAAGAGACTCTAATCAAGCTGAAATCATGAGAAGAGGTCTGAAAACAACCAATCAGGAATGCGTTCTACGCATCCTGAGATAAATTCCAAACAGGCTGAAATCGTGTGAGGAAAAGAACACTCTAACCACGCTGAAATCATAAGAAGAGGTCTAAAGACAACCAATCAGGAATGCGTTCCGCGCATCCTGAGATAAATTCCAAACACGCTGAAATCGTATGAGGAAAAGAACACTCTAACCACGCTGAAATCGTGAGAAGAGGTTTGAAAACAACCAATCGGGAATGCATTCCACGCATCCTGAGATAAATTCCAAACACACTGAAATCATGTAAGGAAAAGAACACTCTAACCACGTTGAAATCGTGAGAAGAGGTCCAAAGACAACCAATCAGAAATGCGTTCCACACATCCTGAGATAAATTCCAAACACGCTAAAATCTTGTGAGGAAAAGAACACTCTAACCACGCTGAAATCGTGAGAAGAGGTTCGAAAACAAGCCGTCAGGAGCGCGTTCCACGCATCCTGAGAAATCCCCGAGGGACAACGATCCTAAACGCTGCTCAGCGTAAAAGGATAAATGATACAAGATAACACAAGATGCAAATAAATGCAATAAGTGCGATGATATGATACATGTTACAAGCAATGTATGATGTTTAGGGAATGCAATAAACAAACAAAACGGCGCTTTAAAAAGCACCTCATGGGGCGAGTGGCGATGAACCGCTCTACTCTGACGGGGAACTCCCCTTGTGTTCTTCGAACTCTTACCTTCAACTCACAGTTCAAAGGTCCTGAAATGTTGACAAGGAGCGACATCTGCATGTAGAAGCCACGAATACCACTTTTTCTTCCCGGTCATATTCACAACTTTGCCTATTCTCCAACAGGGTGACAGACTAGATTGGTTCAGTATCCAGAATTAAGGCGCACACATGCTACCTCAATCTATGCGACTGCAATACAGATTTCAAGCCAAGGATACACCCCTGGGTATTCAAACCAGACTTTAGTCTCAGAAATTCCGAAGCTTTGTGTTCTAGGCATCGCCATTCGAACTCTAGTTTCCACCGTCGCAGTTGGTCTCCTAGGAACTCATTGCAAACATAGCCAAGATGCCTCTGGCAGGGAATGGTACTCAGGAAGAACACTTCTGATCGCCATTCTGGCTTGAAGCAGGCTTGAACTTGAGCTTGAGGTAGAGGCACACTCATACTTCGGAGCATTGACAAGGCCTGAAAAGGTGCATCTGGAATGCAGTCTCGGAAATTTGCTGAAGTTGAAACACACTCAGATGCTCCGATTTTCCTTCTTTTCTTTTGCTTTGCAGTCTGGAACCCATGTAACTTCAGATAGGTCCTTGTTTTATTGTTCTCACATGACCTGGGTTGAACCCTGCAGTTTATGAAAGAACAAATCATGTTTTGCACATATGTGGAGAACGGCACAGCACTCTGAGTACAAAACGATTTATTTTTGAAATTGAAATTAAGAAACGAGTTCTTAACCGGGTATTGAACCTACTACTGACCACAACACACCACGATTCAACAAAGGAAAACAAAGGTAAACAACCTAAAGACATCTATTGACACTCGAAATGACTCAAAACAAGAGTCGAGACAAACAAAACAAACACAACACTCGAATGTGTTCCAATGGCGAGAGACCTCTCAGTTCATGGGGAGCCCACAGCTTCTCCAGGTATTGTTTCCCACCCTTTCTTATTTGTGATTCTCACATCACTCTGGCACTCAATCTCTAGTTTTCTGAAAAAGCCCTTTCCTCACTTTTTCTCTCAACACACATCTCTCTATTCTTCAATCTCTCTTATTTTTTATCCCTCCCCTGGGTGGTTGATGGATAAACAGGAAGTTGCGGGCTCTTGCCCCTAGTATACTACTAGATTCTCATTCTTCAGCTCACAAAGCTGATGTGAAATTTCTACTTATTTAAAGAAGAAATGTTGCGAGAAGAAGAGGAAATAGGACTCAAGTTTAAGAAAAAAAATCCTCTCTTAAACAATCTGTTCAAAAGCCAGAACTTTTTTATTATTATTATATTGTAAAAAAATTTATTTCAATTTTTTTTTTTTTTTTTGGGCTCAACAATAAAAGAAGAATTTTATCAAAAAGGAGAAAAGAGAAGTACAAAGAAGGACAAGAGGTCCTCAAAAGCAAAAACCAAAAAATCTACGAAGGAAAAAACTAGAAGACCTCAAATTTTTTTTATTTCAATTTACTATCCAATTAAGGAAAACCAGTGGTTTACAAATCAATTGTCACTAACTATTTAAGAAACATATATTGAGATTTTCATCATCATTTTAAGAAATAGAAAGTTTCCATATTGTTGAAAATTCCAAAGATTCTCTAATTAATGGACAAAATTTGAAAGGTATTGCCAAATTGATAATTAAAATTAAAAAGGAAAAAATTTTTTTGATGAAAACCAATAATATGACACATAGATTTTTACATTATAAAAATTCAAAAATTTGAGAAAAATAGATTGAAGTGTTCATCAATAAAGACCTTACAACGTCTTTGCTTATATTATATAATGATTCCCAATTGTCCAGTAGTTTTAGTTTTAAGATGTAAACTGTAGCAACTCTTTATCATAAAATGTATGCTCTTAGTTGTAATCACCTAATCAATTTTATTTTATTTTTTTGGGAAAATATTTATCAAATAATTAGAGTTTATACTCCTACTCTTTTTGGAATTGGAGACAAAAACTAATTTCCCATTTGTCTATGTTGAAATTTGCACCAATTAATCACAACATCAACAATAATCAACACATTAACTGTATTTTAATTGAGCACATTTGTCAATAAACATGGCATTCAAACTACAAAAGCTAACAAATTGAAATCAATTCCCAAACAGTAAACAAAAAGCTAACAAAGAGTAGTTCAATACAAATCTAAACAAGATCAAAACCAGAACAAACGTGTAAACAAATAGATTAGAACTTACCTTCAATGAGAAAGTTAGGGTTTCTTTTCTCAAAGGAGTTGATTTTTCCACCGCCGCCGATCAATGATTGGATCAATCGAGAACCTGAAATTAAAATAAGGATGATTATTCAATCAATAAATAGAGATACATATATAAATTCATATATATACTTGTATAGAGAGATATGTAAGAGAAGAAAAATTATCTAAAAAAGGTTAGATAATGTGTACGCAAATATAGAGAGATCGAGATTGTACGAGAGAGAGACAAAGATCAAGAGAGAGATTGAGAGATCGAGAGAGAGAGTCAGAGATCGAGGGAGAGATTGAAAGATCGAGAGAGATAGAGATTCATACCGGTGTTCTTCAGACGACGAGAGATTTAAGGAAAAAATATTACATGTTTCCGGAATAATGTTCTATTTTACTTATTAATTGACACATTTTATGTTGTTTCTTAAAATATTAATACAAAAGTGATTTGTCATATTATTTAGATGAGTACTGCTATTTAGATTAAAAAATTAGACCCACCTTTTAAACTCAATGATGTTGTATTCTATTAAAATATCTAAGTCAATTCTCTTTCTCATTTATTCTCTACTCATTAATCAATCATCTTATTGACACATTACTCGGTCTAGAAATAGGTCTATAAAGTGGGTTTGTATATCATTTTTCTAAGATTAATAGCTATCGATTTGCATCACTTAAATTTGAGTAAAACAGCCAATGGGGATTGGTTAAGTTGGTAAGGATCAGACTCTTCGTCTTTAAGACTTAGGTTCAATTCCCACTACTACCAGTAGTCCTGCTTGGTGGCATGCCCTAACCCTGCACTGAGATAGCCTTCCCTCGCCTAAACTTTTTTATACCAAAATTTTTTTTTTGAGTAAAACAGTTATATCACGTCACTTTGTTAAGTGAAACAGTTACATCATTAATTGTGTCTAAAAATTTTGGTATGATTAGAATTTTCATTAAAATTTTCGTATTATCATGCAACACTTTCTCTCATCTTTTTTCTAATTATCAACCAATCATATCATTTAAACACAATGAGTCTAGAAATTGTACTTGTATATCATTTTTCATTTATTTCACCAATATCAAATTAGCATTCCGCAAAAAACTTGGAATTAACCATTTTGATGAAAAACAAAGGTACAAGAGGCAAACTAGGAGCTCTACAACAAACAGAAAGCAACCGAAGCAATTATGTACAAGAAAGAGAAAGAAGCCCAGGCCCAAAAAGCCACGACTGAGGCTGCTTTCTATGCCATCCAACAACTCGCTGATGGAGAATTATATGCTAAACAAAAAGAAGTTGCAGGGCTTGTAGCGCTCGGACAAGCCCAAGACGTTTATATATGCACGCTTTTGGACGCGTTGGGAGGGGATTACAATGCTCTTAGAGATTACTTGATGATCAATGGTGGGATGTTTCAGGAGATTGCCAAGATTAATGGCGAAGCGGTTCGTGGGTTGCAACATAAAATTAGTATTTGGACTAATGGTGGTGGCGGTGAGGGTGGTGATGGTGGTGCTATGAAGGAGGTTGCTGTTGTTTATAGGATGTTGCCACCATTGTTTAAGACTGTTCATGAGCAAACTGGAATGTTGCCACCAGCATGGGTGGGTGCCTTGCCTGACTCCAATAATGTGAACTAATGAGTCATGCAAAAGATGGAGATTCTTTGTAGTTGGTAAATTGGGCCTCCGTGGGTTGTCATATGATCTGAACCGTTTAACTTTTAAGAACTTTTGAGTAGATAATTTATGTAAAAGAATTAGATTGATCGAATAATCGTAATCACGTGATGATATCACATTTGTCCTCAAAATAATGGACAGTCTGTTTTCAAAATTATACTTGCCATGCATTTTTTTGAAAATAAATATGAACCAATCATGTGATTATAATTATTTGATCAACCTGATTTGGCATGGATAATCTGTTAGAGAGCCTTAGAAGATAAACGATTTAGATAATGAGGTGATCCTGTGGTGAGCTCATAGAGGCCCAACTCTAGTTGTGATTTCCAACCGAAAAGAATCTCCGTACTTACGGACTTGGCATTGTGACGTGGATTGGGAGGTTAAAAGATTAAAAATATTTATTTTATGATAAATATCATTTTTTACGTATAAATATCAATTTTTATATAAAAATTTCATACAATTTGATTTGACATATTTTGGTCATATTAATGAAAGACACCACATTTTGGGCTTAGGATGTCAATTTTTTTTGTTTTGTTTCTTTGAATGTGGGATGTCAAATTTGAATCTAAATTTTTGTATTTACTCTACATTTTCTTGAAGAAGTTGAACTATGTAATCGTATGGACACCATTCTATGTGTTCTTTATTTGTGTTTAGTTATGTTTCTTTTGATCAAAAGACATATATGTACATTTGTTCGTTTCAAATAAATACAATGTATGATAAAAAATATTAATAAATTTGATATTATTCACTTTGTTTGTAGTGATGCACCTTTTAAAAAGATGTACATTATAAAAAATTATGATTTTTTATCATAAAAATTATGATTATCTGTAATGTGATGGACAATCTTCACTGTATTTAAAAGATTTTAATTCTATCGTGTACAAAACAACAATTAGAATTTAAAGAAATAAAGAAAAGGAGAGAATATGTTTGATTACAAAAATCAAACTCAAAATAAAAAAAATAAAAAATAAATAAATAACAGATTTTATTTTGTTACAAAAACAAAATTAAAATCTGATTAAATAAACAAATAAAAACAGAATAAAATTAAACAACTTACTTGGTTAATTTCTTGGAATAACTTTTCTGATCAAGTCCAGTGTTTAACACTGTGTCCTTAAGACAGATTCGTCCTCTCCACGGTGCTTTCAGAATTTGGACGTCTATCTCCCAGGATGAAATGATCTTACCACAAACAATAGCAGTATAGCGACCCCGGTCTTTTTCCCATTTTCATTATTGTATCCGGACTTACGTTCCGTGGATTCCGCTGTTATATTTGTTGTTGTTGTCCTTTAATTCCTTATTCTTGGGTTATAGGATGTGTTTAGCAGGTTGATTGCAGGTTGGTTGGGTTTAGAAACCAAGTCTGCATGTTCAGTTTTTGGCTTGGTCGCTCGAGCGAGCTTCTCTTCGCTCGAGCGAGGTCTTCGTTTTTGGTTCTTCGCTCGAGCGAGCTTTCCTTGGCTCGAGCGAGCGTTGCGTCCAGTACCTAGACCTGAGAGCAGTGTATCTTGGCTCGAGCGAGCTTTCTTCGCTCGAGCGAGCTGGTTTGTCTTTGGCTCGAGCAAGCTTCTCTTCGCTCGAGCGAGGTCAGTTTCTTGTTTCTGGTCGCTCGAGCGACCGGGTCTTCGCTCGAGCGAGCCTGTCCAGTATATAAACACAACAGCGGGATTTTTAAGCAGTTTTTCATCCTCTTTTGATCCCAAACCCTAATTCCGAGTTTCCTTCTTCTCTAAACACCTTCTCTCCTAGGATTGATCTAGTTAGGGTGTGTTTTTACCCTAGTTGCTTTACAAAAAAAGGTAGAGGAGAGTGAGGGCTTTCATTTAATCTGAACAAACTTGGATTTGGAGCACTTTGAAGTTTTGGGCATCATCTTCATCTTCTTCTTTTTGAGTTATATCTTCGAGGTAGGGATTTCCTACTCCATTTATACGTTTTAATCCTAAGTATTGGTATTTTGGTATGTGGGGGTAGTTTGGTAAATTTGGGAGAAACCCTAGGGTTTGACATAGATTAATTTGTATAATTAATTTGGAAAAAATGTGGAATTGGGTTTAATTCATGAAATTGGGGGATTATGAGACTGAATAATGTAGTTGGATAATTTAACCACCCATTGAAATTACATGTGTTGTGTATTTATTTCTTGCTTAGAAATAACTGTTTTGGGCTATCGGTGGAGGATAGTCATGATTGTTGTAGACATTGCATGTGGATTAGGCAAAATTGAAATTAATCACTTGATTAAGTTGTTGAGTATAAAGGTTGGAATAATACGTTAAAAGTTATGTATTGATGGATTGTGTATATGACTTTATGTTTATATGCCTTACTTGTGTATGGGAGGAGATAGGTGATGTACTCCACGGTTTAGGGGAAGATGGGGGATGTACCTCTAAACCGGTTAATGATTATGGGAAGATAGGTGATGAACCCAGGGTTGCTGCTTATATGCGCGCCTATAGCAGAGATACAGCTCATATGCTTATCTATTTGATATGATACATCACCAAAATGTGTATCAGTTGGGAAGTATGGAAGTGAATTTGATTGTGATTGATGCAATACCAACTTGTGTATTTGTTATGCTATATGAGAGGTTTAACTTGATTTGTTATCCCTGTTGAATTGGAAAGATTGTTAATAAGAGATGAAATCCCCGTTGAGTTATTTGGGTCAGGTTCTGAGCCATAATTGGAAGGTGAATTATGCCATAGACAAAGTGTCATAGGCAATGTAGACATTTGTGTCATGAAATTGTAAATGGATTATTTTGTGTTAACCATGTATCAGCTGCTACTGCTTTAGTTAATTCTTATGCTTGGTTTAGTATTTCTTTACTGGGCTGTGGCTCACCCTATATGGGAACTTTATTTTCAGGTTCAGGTGGTTCACTACCTCCAAAGACTTAGCTTGTGAGGATTTGGACTTGAAGACTTGTTTTATTTGTTTTAGTCGTTTTATTTGAATAATGTAAACATTCAAGCCTAGGGCTTTATTTGTTTGAGTTAGAACTCATGAATTTGTGTCCAAGTGTTGGCTTGGCAAGATGTAAGCCCGTAGGGCATTTATTTTGATGTTTTATTTCATGTTACTCTGATGATTTAAATAATATAATGTTTTTCTTTTAATAATGCATGCCTTGTTTTATGTTTAATGGGTTTAATTTTGAGGGCGTTACAAGCAGCACTACAAATTGTTTGCCTTACGAACTCACTAAGTGTTTATACTCTTTCTTTCAGAAATAAAATGCAGCAAGATGAAGAATAGAATTAGCAGAGGTGAAATACGAAATTTCTGAAATGAATTACATCAAATGAGGGTGGTCCTATTTATAGATGTGAAGGTGACTCTTGGTTTTGAATTGAACAGGTATGATACCTGTTGGTTTTGAATTTGAATCTGTTTATAATTCAAACAGATAGCAAAAAACGGGAAGGGCCCTGTTTGGGTGTGCGTTAATACCAAACTAGTTTATTTCGGGAAGGGCCCTGTTTGGATGAGCATTAAATCCAAACCAATTTAATTCTGTTTGAAAACAGGAAGGGCCTTGTTTGGATGAACAAAAAATCCAAACCAGTTTATTTGAATTAAATTCAAATGTTTTTGGCCCAAAAAGATAACCTCACACCACCGCCCAAGCCCAGGCCGCCCGACCGACCGGACGGACGGCAGCGCGCGTGTGTGGTGATTTTTGGGTCCAATGGGTCTAGCCCATTTTGCCCATAACCTCTCCCTTTAAAACACTTGGGTACCCCTTGGGGCACACCCCAAGTATCAAACCCATGCCTTATAAACCCTTTCAAAACCTCCCACCAAATCAATGTGGGACAAGCCTTATTCAAACCTTTAAGGAATTTCCACCAAAACTCCATTTCCATGGAGCATACTTTGGCTTCAATTTCCCATTCACTCGGTAATGGTTTTGAGCAACCAAATATACCACGTGAATCACGACGCGGCATAGAACGCGTTACCACTTTGACCCGTGTAAATCGATGCACGGGGCCCACCTAAAAATTAGACCAAACTTAGGAAAAAATTCTGGTTTTACCTAGAATTTTACAACCATTTCCAACATAATGTATGTTGTGATATTTTGTGGTAAAATTATGAATAATGAATTT
Organism: Camellia japonica; assembly: GCA_030407325.1. Lineage (NCBI taxonomy): Eukaryota > Viridiplantae > Streptophyta > Magnoliopsida > Ericales > Theaceae > Camellia > Camellia japonica. The sequence goes on along the minus strand of JAPPVO010000024.1, from coordinate 40,100,938 downwards.
ATGATGTGCACTCTAAAGTTAGGGAAGATAATGTTATGTTACTTTGTGATTTTTGTTATGATACTTTGTAATTTTTATTATGACATTTTATAGTGAAAAATAAGTAAAAAGTATATAAGGTGTAATTTCTTGGAAGTTTGTTTGAAATTTGAAAGAGAACTTGTAAAGAGAGAGAAATTGTTTGACTTGACAAAATATAAACATACACAGAAATATACATATTCCACTCCAAATACTCTTATGTATCTTTAGGAGATGATGATAGCATTGAAGCCTATTGAGAGTTGCGCAAGCTAACACAAGTAAACAAATTGTTCTTTAATGCAATTCTAAATTTCATGATTGATATTAGAGATGCTCAGAGTTGCACCAACAACTCATGAATCAAGTTTTTTAAATTTGACGAGTGTACTTAAGTTAATATGTTAAAAAATGGCAAATAATTTATTTAGTCAAAAAGGGGGAAGAACTCCCTTCATTTAAAACAGGCTATCAACCAAAAATCAGTCAATGGGGAAATATTCAGTTTCCGAATAAATGGAAACCAAAAAAAAAAAAAAAAAAAGAAGTCCAACATTTAGAAGTATTCTCGAACTACGAAGTTATTAGACGAAAATCTCATTCTAAAATTTGAAGGAAGAAAATGCTTCAGTGTATCATTTAGTGTAAGAATTCCTATAGAAGAGAAATGTAATGAACAAAGATTCACATAAAAATATGAAGACTATGAAAGTACAGGACACTGTGGTCTTTAGAATAAGAATTCAAAACTAGCAGAGATGTAAAAAGACTTGAATATTTAATCCAAATGATTCAAACTTTGAATCAAGAAGAAAATATAATAGTTAGTAATTGTCGCGAGAAACAGAGATCCATTCGATGGAGTTGCCAGCTAATTTTTTCTCAAAGGACCACTAGGAAACCCAATATAATCCTAAAACAGAAGAAGAAAAAAAACAAAAACAAAAGCTTGAATTCATAGATAAAACACAAGATACAACCAAAGAAACTACAATCGGAGTCCAAGGTACAAATTAGGAAGGTGTGAGGCACCCATCTTGCCCAGCTGATAAGTTATCCTTTAGTCAATTTATTTGGAATTTGTTAGACTTTAATATGCAAGATGACTTCACTCAATTTCATTGGTTCAATTAGTTAAATTAGTGTTTCGCAAAAAATAAAATAAAATAAAAATAGAAACTAACAACTATAATGATGCCAATCAAACACTAGACTATCATGAAAATTAACAAGCATGCAATCATGGCAAAAAACAAGACAAAACATGATTAATGCATGACAATCCTAAACTAAACATGAGACAATGACATGATCAAGACAAACCAGCAACTATGACAACGAAACAGAAACATCAAACGATCTCTCAGAAAATTATGAAAATTTTATGAGACACAAATATATGTGATTAACTTACAACTCCATAATTAAGGGGTCCTCAACTTTCACTTTATGTTAGAATTGAATCTAAACATTCTCTCATTGTTCTTGATGTAGTAGGAGAAAAATTAACAAAAAAACGATCTTTCGAGTTTGAAGCTATGTCGTCCAAAGATCCAAAGAGTCCTTGGGAGTTGCAGAAAGCATGAAACTCCAAAACAAAAAGGGGTCTCCAACTTTCACACTGGGTTAGACGTAGGGGTGAAATTGGTACAGTTTGCTGATAATATAAATCAATTGTGACCGATCAGGGGAGAGAACCAAACCGACTGAAATCTAAGCGGTCAGTAAGTGTATTCAATTTGCCATTGTTTAACAAAATCAGAGCAAACGATATATAGAAACAAAAACTGGAACACAAAATAAAACCATAACTCCTTTACATGACACTCCTTTACTTGGAAAAATCAAAGAGTAAGGGTACCAATATTCAGGAATGGTTGGATAGGGTCTAGCTAATGCAAAATCTTGGTTTTACATTTTCCCAAATGCTCTTATTTGTCATTTACCAACTAGTGAATCTAATAATTATCACATTGTTCTAGATAAAGTACAAGAAAAATTAGCCATAAAACTACCTTTTAAGTTTGAAGCTATGTGAATTATAGATCTAGAGACCCACTGGGTGTTGCAAGAAGCATGCAACTTGAGAATTTAGGGTTCCCAACTTTTACGTTGTGTTATGAGTAGGGGAGAAATCAATGTAGTTTGGCGGAGGTCTAGGTGATTTCTCCACCACACAAAAGCTTTTAAGTAACAAAAACAAAAATCCAAAATAAAAATAAAAATAAAAATAAAAATAAAAAAAGAAACAAAAAGAAAAGAAAAGAAAAATTGCAACACAAAATAAAACCATAATAATTACTTTACAAGTAACTCCTCTACTTGGATAAATTGTTGAGCACAATACACCAATAATCAGGAAAGGTTAGAAAGGTTAGATAGGGTCCTGGCTAATGCATATTGCATGTCCATTCTCCCAAACTCTCTTATTCTGTCATTTACCAAATATTGAATCTGATCATTGCCTCACTGTCCTAAACAATGTAGGACATTCTAAGTTTAAACCAATGTGGGCCAAAGATTGAGAGAGCCCATCGGGTATTGCAAGAAGGATGCAAGTCGAGAATATAGAGGTCCACTTTCACGCTGTGTTAGAAGTAGGGGTGAAAATAAGAGCAGTTTGGTCGAGGTCTAGGGTGGGGTTTCCCCACCAAACCAAAGATTTTGATTTGACATTTACATAAATTTATCCTAGTCAGGGAAGAGAACTAAACCGAAGTATTCAATTTGACATTCACATAAATTGATCCTGACTAGTCAAGGGAGACAACCAAGCCGACCGTGCGAAATTTTGAAACGGTTCGGCAAGTTGGTGTATTCAGTTTGCCATTATTAAACAAAATTAGTGCAACCATATACAGAACATAATAAGCTAGCATTGAAAAATATCCAAAATCTGGAGAAAAAAAAATATATATTAGAATACAAAATAAAGCTAAACCGAAGTTTTTTATTTCACATTTACATAAGTTGAACCTGACCAATCAAGGGAGATCAAGTAGGACAACCAAGCCAACCTTGCAGAATTTTGAAATGGTTCGGTTGGTCAGTTCGGTTGGTCGGTGTATTTTGCCATTATATTATATAACAAACAAAATTAGGAGAAGCCATATACAGAATATAATAAGCCAACATTGAAAAAAATATAAACTGGAACGTAAAATAAAAGCAAACCGAAGCTTTTGATTTGATATTCACATAAATCAATCTTGACTGGTCAAGGGAGACAACCAAGCTGACTGTGCAGAATTTTGAAACGATTCGGTTGGTTGGTGTATTCGGTTTCCCATTATATTAAACAAAATTAGGGGAAACCATATATAAAACATAATACGTCAGCGTTGAAAAAAATAAAAATTGGAAAGTAAAATAAAAGCAAACCGAAACTTTAGATTTGAAATTCACGTAAATCGGTCATGACTGGTCAAGGGACAACCAAATCAATTGTGCACAATTTTGAAACGATTCGGATGGTTGATGTATTCGGTTGCCATTATTAAACAAAATTAGTGCAAGCATATACAGAAACATAATACGTTAGCGCTGAAAAATATCCAAAATCTAAAATAAAAATTAAAAAGAAAAAAGAAAAAGAAAATTGGTACACAATAAAGCTAAACCGAAGTTTTCAATATGACATTTACATAAATCGATTCTAACCAATAAAGGGAGATCAAGGCAGACAATCAAGCCGATTGCGCAGAATTTTGAAACGGTTCGGTTGGTTGGTGTATTCGTTTTGCCATTATATATTAAACAAAATTAGGAGAATCCATATACAAAACATAATAAGCGAAAGTAGAAAAATATATATATATAAATTCGAACGTAAAACAAAAGCAAATTGAAGCTTTTGATTTGACATTCACAAAAATCAGTCTTGACTAGTCAAGGGCGACAAACAAGCTGATCGTGTAGAATTTTGAAACGATTTGGTTGGTTGGTTGGTGTATTTGGTTTGCCATTATATTAAACAAAATTAGTGAAAGCCATATACAAAACATAATACGGTAGCGTTGAAAAAAATAAAAATTGGAATGTAAAATTTAAAAAAAAAAACGAAGCTTCCAAGTTGACATTCATGTAAATCGATTTCGACATGGTCAAGGGAGACAACTAAACCGACCGTGCAGAATTTTGAAACAATTCGGCTGGTCGATGTATTCGGTTTGCCATTATTAAACAAAATTAGTGAAACCATATACAAAACGTAATAACCTAGCGTTGACAAATATCAAAAATTCAAAAAAGAAAAAGAAAAAAGAAGATTAGAACACAAAATAAAGCTAAACTTAAGTGTTTGATTTCACATTTACATAAATCGATCCTAACCAATCAAGAGAGATCAAGTGAGACATCCAAGCCAACCATGTAGAATTTTGAAACAGTTCGGTTGGAGCATAAAATAAAAGCAAACCGATGCTTTGATTGGAGCATAAATAAAAGCAAACCGATTCTTTCGATTTGACATTCACATAAATCGATCTTGATCGATCAAGGAAGACAACCAAGCCGACCATGCAGAAGATTGAAACAGTTCGTCTGGTCAGTGCATTTAGTTTGCCATTATTAAACAAATTAGTGCAACCACACGCATAACATAATAACCTAGCATTAAAAAATATCCAAGATCCCAAAAATAAAAATTTGTAGAATTTTTAAAAGCAAACCGAAGCTTTTGAGTTGACATTCACGTAAATCAATATTGACTGGTCAAGGGAGACTACCGAGCTGATCATGCAAAATTTTGAAACAGTTCAGCTAGTCGATGTATTCGGTTTGCCAATATTAAAAAAAATTAGTGCAATCATATACAGAACATAATAAGCTAGCGTTGAAAAATATCCAAAATCCCAAAAATAAAAATTTGAACATAAAATAAAAGCAAACCGAAGCTTTTGAGTTGACATCCACGTAAACCGATCTTGCTTGGTCAAAGGAGACAACCGAGCTGACCGTGCGGAATTTTGAAACCATTCGACTGGTCGGTGTATTTAGTTTGCCATTATTAAACAAAATTAGTGCAATCATATATAGAACATAATAAGCTAGCGTTGAAAACTATCTAAAATCCAAAAAAAAATAGAAAATTAGAACACAAAATAAAGTTAAACCGAAGTTTTCAAAATTAATCATCATCACTAGCAGCACTATTTTATACCTAAATCCGAAAATGCGAATAATCACATAATACCTAGCTAGGTTTTGGAACTCAATAGACGGCTAAGGCAATTTCATGGAGTTTCAAGTAGATGGGTTTCCACAAAACAACACGGTGTCAAATCCACTGGGACAAACAAACAGAGAGCAACCCATTACAAGAACGCCATACCTGCATACACCGCACTGGTTGGGGATCAAACTATACGGTCTCTACAACACCATCAAACGAATCAAAATCGACCGATGTGCAGACAAGGGTCTGAATCAAAGAAGCGGCTTCACCAGCAAGCAATCGGGACAATATGTCGGCGAGAGAAAGTATACGATTGAATGAATTAGGGTTTGGATTTTTTATGGAAGTGAGAGCAAAGAAGACTAGATGGAGGGGTGTTGGGTAGGGGTGGGCGCGGATCGGTTGCGGCCATGAAACCTCCAATCCGCCATCCGTCCGCCAAATTAAAGGATTGGAGAAAATCAATCCGCATCCGTCCGCCAATCCGGCGGATGCGGATTTGGCGGATTGATGCGAATCGGTTTGGCGGTTTGAAATTTTACAAATTTTCAACATACCAAAAAAAAAAAATGTGCATAATTCAACATCTATTTATTCATTACAATGGGCAATGCAACCTAGGCATAATTCAAAATTCAAAATCATTTATTCATGGAAAACATTCACATCATTTGTTCAAAATCATTTATTCACTCACATCTATGAAACATGAAAAACATTGTGCATAATTCAACATCTATTTATTCATTACAATGGGCAATGCAACCTGGGCATAATTCAAAATTCAAAATCATTTATTCATGGAAAACATTCACATCATAATTCAAAATCATTTATTCATTCACATCTATGAAACATGGAAAACATTGTGCATAATTCAACATCTATGAAACCTGCTACTGCTAGTGCAACTTGGAAAACATGGAAAACATCTATGAAACCTGCTGCTAGTGCAACTTGGATTGTAATGGGCATAATTCAATATTGGTTCCAATGGCCATAATTCAATATCATCCAAAACATTGTGCATCCAATATGCATAAATCATCTTACTCATCACAAGACTCCTATCAGTGATGTTCATCACAAAATTCAATTAACCAATTAACCACTTATCAGTGATGTTCATTTTCAATTAACCAATTATAAAATTCAACACAATCAAACAGAATTAGGTCATAACTTTAACAGAGTCAAATACTCAGAAATTTAACACAGTCAATTATTTTATATCAATGATGTTTATGTTCATTTTCAATTAACTAATTATAAAATTCAATTAACCAATTATTAGTTTCTAAACCCAGGAAGCCAACCTTAACTAATGGGCGAAATATCAGCTTTCAGACCATTATCAATTAACCATTATCTGCTTTCAGACCTTTCACTCATTTTTTTTTTTTATAATCTCTCACATAATTGAGAATGGGTTATTCAAAGTTACTAGCTTGAAAAAACAAAATACAAATTAACATAGCAAGATATCAGAGCTAGACAAGTTCACTACCACCAAACAAGGTCCTTTGAAGAGATGGCCTATTTCTAGTTTGAAGATATCAGTCAAATACTCAGGAAAAAAAAAAATACTCAATACATACATCAAACCCTCAATCAAACACTAGTCTTAAAAAAAAACTCAATATGATCAAACCCTCAACCTTCAATCAATAATATACATCAGAATTCAATATATACATCAAACCCTCAACCCTCAATCAATATATACATCAGAAGTCAATATATACATCAAACCCTCAATCAAAGGGGGGGAAAAACAGAGAGAGGTATCTGTAAATTATATACAGAGACCGGTATCTGTATACGAAGATATACAAAGATTTTCATACGATTACTCAATATACGAAGATTTTCATACAATCAATCAACTCAATATATATTATATATACAGAGAGAGGTACTGTAAATCTTCTATCGATCGTCGTTTAGTGCAAGCAAATCGTCGTTCAGAAGTGTAGATCATCGGTCGTTCAGCGTAGATCGTCGGTCGGAGGTTACCGTCGGACGGTAGGGTGGGGTAGGGAAGAGAGAGAGAGAGAGAGAGAGAGAGAGTCTCAACGTGTTGGTCTGTGAAGAAAGAAATTAGGGCCAATTCTAAACAAAAAAGGGGATTAAGTCGTGTATAAAATTGGGGGAAAAAATGAAGAAAAAAAAAAAGGCACGGGCGGGTCAGGTTTGCGGGGTAAAATGGTGGATCACCCCCCACCCCCCCCCCCCCAAAAAAAAAAACCCCGACCCGAACCCGAGAAACTTGAAATATTGGGCCCGCACCCGTTCGCCACACACCATGCATCCATCCATTTGGCGTCGCGTCGCGTCGGTTCGGGTCGGGTGATTATGGCGGGTCGGCTGATCCGCTGCACAGCCCTAGTGTTGGGTTTGGGTTCCTTTACCTTTTAAAGCGTGTATGTGTGTCAACTTTTGTTTCGTGCTGCTCAAAACAGCAGTGTTTAATTGTTATTTATTATTATTTTATAAGTTTGTGGGTAATTTATAATTTCAAAATTTAATTAAGCATTATTTTATTACATAATATATTTTTTGTCAACAAAATTTAAGTTTAGCATTGAAATTATTAATTTCAAAATTTTCAAAAAGATAATTCTATTCACAGAAATTTTTAAAATTATCTTATTACACTTTTATTCCTTTTTTTAAATTATCAAAAAATTTCTTAAAATTCTAACCCTCATTTCTCATCACACCCAACTTTTGCCAAGATAAATGGAAGCGGAAACGGATCTTGCCTTGTTCTAGTTTCTTATCGTTAGCCAAAAATGACACTATTGCAACCGAAAATGGCATCGTTCTACTAATATATTACAGCCTCTGCCCTTGCGTGGAAGCATTTGAACCATCAGATTAGTTTAGGGTTACATGTAAAGGTATGCTTCAAACTGTTGGATATATGGCTGGAGGGATATGTCTAGAGAGGATCCTGATCTGATTACCTATTTGTCCTGCTATTAGATGACGGTGACTTTTTTGGCACTGTTTTTTAACGAGAAGTAATTTTTTTCCCTAATATAATTTGCTTTCCAATCAAAGATGCACAACATGGATTTGTAATCAAAAAATTACTATAAGTATCATATCACTTTTTTTTTATATACATTTTACACATTCTTTTTAGAAAAAGTTAAAAAATCAATTAAAATAGTCGATTCCCAAATAGGGTCACAATATTTATTTTTAAAAAACTAAGATTTTGATTAATTGCTAACTATATACACGTTTAAATCATATTTGTCTTGGCAATTTTTTGTAACACAATTTTTATCCAAATGTAAGTTATTTATGTTTGATCAACTTAATTAATTTCAATAATGGTTTACTTGAAAAACACTAAAATTAAAACCTTTTAAATAAATGAAGTGTGCCTAATTCCAATCCCCAGTCACTTTTTCATCGGCGACTAATTAGCTTGTCACATTCGACCAACACAACCATCTTGCACCCTTCCCTTTATTTTTTTATTTTTTCTTCTTCTTTCTTGATCTCTCTCTTTCTTTCGTGGTGATAGAGAGGGTAGGATTGGTTCACAATGGGGATGGGATCGAGAAGTGCAACTTGAGAGAGGGTAGAGAGCATTGTTGGGACAGAGAGGCTCGCCAAAAATGGAAGTGAGGGTCACCAACGACAGTTGCAGTGGTGGTGGTTATGAAATTTTGTAAAAAAATTTATAAAAAACATACCATATACACCTTTTTTAATATGTGTTTTTGCTCCTCTCTCTTTTTTGGTAACAAAACTTGAATTGCACACTAAGTGAATATTCTGGTGGTTCGACTTGGATTGCGACCCCACTAACCTAAATTAAGTATGTGAAAAGTTTTTTTTTTTACATTGCTTATTCATAATTTGATGTTTGTAATACCATTCAATAATTTTATTTCAACTCATCAATGTAATTAATATTTTTAATAGAATATCGAAATGTGAACGTACTTATTCACTTTTTAGAGATAAATATTTGAATACTATGAAACAAAACACAATTAATTATTTTAAAATATTTAATAAAACACAATTATTATTATTTTTTTAAAAAAAGTACTATTGCTTTTGAATACAATTCAATTAAACAAGTCATTTTTTTGTGTGTATTATGTTGAAAGTACTAATTTGGTTCGCAATTTGAAATAAAATGAATTAGGATAAATTACACTTATCGTTTTGGAGATTTGATAAAAATACAATTAATCTTATACTTTTAACATGAGTACATTAACTCTTTTTTAGTAAGACTAAAGTGATTGAAATTAATGCATTAAAAATAAATAAAGATAAACATATTTTATAATTGACAAAAGATGACAAAAATTTTCACTCATACAACTAATAAATTATTAATAAAAAAGATTTGAATTAAAATATTAAAAATCAATCAGTTGGTTGGTTTCAATTTTTTGGAAATTGAGTTTTTTACTTTTCGTTTTTTTGTTTTTTGTTAACATTTTTAAAATTTTAAGGAATTTTTTTTACTTTTTTAGATGCACTTTACTTGGATATATCTAAAAAGTAAAATATTTGTAAAAAAAATAAAATAAAATCAATAAATATACAAGAATACGAAAAATATATTGAATTCTTATATATATATATTTTTTATATTTTTGGTATTTAGCGAATTTTGTAAAGATATTTTTCACAAATTTATACCTTTGAAGTATATTTATGTTAGGTGTATCTAAAAATTTAAAAAAAATTGCTTAGAATATTAAAAAAAAATCAGTAAAAAAAAAAACACAGAAAAATAAAAAAAAAATTAATTTTTTAAAAAGTGAATCCTAAAGATCCAAACCAAACAAGCAAATGGTATTATGCTAAATGTGTGAATGCGATTAATTGTATTTTCTTTTAGGGCTGGGCTTCCCTCCAATCTGTGTTCGGACTGAAGGATACTGTTGAGCCCATGTGGCTCACCACGAGTCCTGTTTTGATAATCTAAACCGTTCAATATGTAGAACTCGTCAAGTACTATATGCCTGTAAAAAATCACTTTGATCGATATCGATAGCTATCTCATCGGATCAGATTTCTTTCAACCGTTTATTTTTTCACAATATTTTTTTTTACACAAAATTGATTTGATCACGTAACAATTGATATCCGATCATCGTGATTGTTTATAGGCATATAGCACTCGATGAGTTCTACACATTTAACAGTTCAAATTATCTACACAGGACCTGTAATAAGTCCCCACAGGCAAGATCGACCTTGAGATTTAGGGGGTCCAAGGCAAATTTCAGAAATGGGACCCTCTTACATTGAAAAAAAAAAAATCATAGATAAAACTAGGGATTTTTGGTGAAACTCCCCTTTTGGGTCTTTTTATTAGGGTAAAGGATAACCCAATCAATTTTCTTTCAAAAAGCCCCTAAGTAGGAAATGCCTACCTTAATAAGGACATTTTATAATTTCTATTTTTTTTATGACAATATTGCCCTTCTATATATATGTATCATATATTTGAAATCTGAGCTGTATACAATCTGCTACAATTTGCGAAATCAGGAACGAAATCAATGAAGACGATCTCCAAATTTGAAGATCTCGCAGCCTAACATCTCTCCCTTGGTCAACAATAGACGATCTCGTCGATCTCTCCCTTGGTCAACAATAGATGATCTCGTCGCCGACAATCAACACTCTTAATTAAATGAGAGTTTCATTGAGATTTGTGAGTGTTGATCGAGTTTTAGAGGTTTTTCTTCTCAATTAGGTATGTTGATTTGTTGATTATTTATTTTTATTTTTTATTATTTTGTTGTGTTTGATTTGATTTCGTTTGACAAAATCATAGTAAAATTTTACTCTGGTTTTATTGCTCTATTTTTTGTTTGAGAGAATTAGAGTAAAATTTTACTCATGTTCTATTGTTCTGTTTTTTGTTTGAGAGAATTAGAGTAAAATTTTTACTCTGGTACGTGCTCTGTTTAAAATGAGAGTAAAATTTTACTCTGATGTTAGAATGACAGTAAAATTTTACTGTCAAGAGGTGGTCATTGCCAAACACTTCAGCCGCTACAAAATTTTACTCTGCCTCCGCTGACGTTGATCATGTTTGTTGCAACTTTTGCTTAGGTTAAAATAGCTTAGATAAGCTAAAATTTTGATTATTGAGAAGATAATATGTTCTTTTAGCTTATGCGTTTTAGTTATCAATTTTTAACTAGCAAAAAATTGTACCAAACAAGTTCATTATCTGCAAAGAATACCATTTCTATGTGTTTGTATAGGTTTATATATATGTATATCTATACACAAGTTATTAACAATTCATGATCACAGTTTGTCTTGGAATTGGGTGGGCATGAACTATTTTTAGACCTAGAGAACTTCATAAAGACTCTTCCATTAGTCCCAAAGAAGTCATATTCTAAGATGTTCAAAGAAGCCAAATTGGAATGTTTAAAAATGATTTGTATTAGGAAAGCTTTGACAGAGATGAGCATATGAGGAATGGGTATTAGATCAAAATAATCTTGACTTTTGGACTTGTAGTGACAGTAAAATTTTACTTTGATAGTGACAGTAAAATTTTACTTTGATAGTGACAGTAAAATTTTACTTTGATTAACAGTAAATTTTTCTTCTTAATTAATTGCAGATTTGTAAAATGGTTCCACCTCTTATGTTGTTATGCAAGTATGGTGATCGTACCATTGTGTTCAAGGTTGTGTCAAACTGCATGTTGAAGGATTTAACTGATTTCTTAAGTTGTAAATTGAAGAAGTTTGACAGTAGTGGTTGCATACTGTTATCGTACTGTTTACCTGGACATTCGCAATGCATGATTGATGATGATTTTGATTTTCAAAATATGTTGTCGCTTGTTTTTTTCCTTGGTGTTGACCGGGTTAATGTGACTATTACTGAAATGGGCATTTCAAATGAAAAACATGGAGTTAGAAAATCAAGGGATGCTAGTGGATCCAACATTACTGATGATGAAATGGATTTACTCCCTATGTTTTGTCAACATGAAGAAATGACTTTCTTGTCTTGTGCATGGGGGAATGGAATTACTAATGTAGGTCAAAGATTTATTGGAGGTGCAAAGGATTTCCGGACTACATTATGTAAATATGCCACTGAGATAGGATTTGAGTTTGTGTATGTGAAGAATGAGAAGTGTCGGGTCACTGCTATGTGTTCAATGAGGGAGTCCAAAGCTTGTTTATAGCGAGTACATGCATCTCTAGAAAGTGCTAATAATTTTTTCTACATTAGGACTCTACATGATGAGCATACTTGTGGAGCTGCAGTTCGTACTTCTAAAAAATCAAGGATGAGTTCAAATTTGGTTGCAAGTTTGATTGTTGATGAAGTTCATGGGAATCCCCAAACTCGTCCAATTGATGTTGTGCGTCAATTTATAGATCAATACGGGCTCATCATTATGTACAATCACGCTTGGTTGGGAATTAAGAAAGCTAAGACTACTACTTTTGGGGATTTCTCTATGTCTTATGATGAGATTCGATGGTATATGGATATTGTGATGAGCACAAATCCTAGTAGCTATTTGCATCTTGACTATAACCATCAAAGTGGACGATTCAAGAGGTTTTTTGTTGCATTTAATGCTTCCATTCAAGGGTTTAGGCATTGTCGTCCTTTATTGTTTATCGATGGAACTTTTCTGAAGGGGAAAATAAGGGCACCTTGTTAACAGCTACAGCGAAGGATGGGGATCAAGGTAGATATTACTATAGTTTATTCAAAAGTAACAAGTTACTTATTCTCAGAGTAACATGTTAATTATTTTCAGAGTAACATGTTACTGTTATTCAGAGTAAAAATCTACTATATTTGTCCTTTTCGTTTAATATATTTACTATTTGTAAAATGTTATTTTTCAGGTTTTTTCCCTCTTGCAATGGCAATTGTCGACATGGAGACTACAGACAGTTGGGAATGGTTTTTTATGCATTTGTTGAATATATTGTTGGATAAATGACCAATTACCTTCATGTCTGATCGGAACGCTGTACTTTTAGAGGCTTTACCCAAGGTTTTACCTACTACTTACCACTATTTTTGTCTCCAACACTTGCAGGCCAATTTGAGGGATAGGTTCTCCGGTCCAAGTTTCAGCAATACTTTCAAGAGTAGAATAGTTTTTTTTGTTTTCTTCATGTGCTTATGCTCCGACAGTGGGATGTTTTAATTAGCGTTTGAAAGAATTACAAGATGAGGGAAAAGGGATCGTTTGTAGGTTTCTATCCAATTTGCCCTATGACAAGTGGACTAATGCATATTTTAAAGGACAAAAATACGGTGAAATGCACTCAAATGTGGCAGAGTCTTTCAATTCATGGATCCGTCAAGCTCGTCATTTGCCCACTACGAAGATGATTGATTCAATTAGGTTGAAGATCATGGATTTGATGTCAGAGAACAAGCTAAGAAATGAAATACTTTTCATTGTCCAGAAATGGATTCAACATTAGTAAATGCTCTTAAAAGTGGAAGAACTTGGTTGGTTAGTCGTTCAAGTGATCATGTTTTTAAGGTTCAATCCCGGCCATCGGTTAGCGTTGACCTCTTGAATAAAACTTGCTCATGTTACCAATCGCAATTGAATGGATTTCTTTGTGCTCACGCGGCGACCGCTATCCAAAAGAGCGGAGGTGATTTGTATACACATGTGGAACCATTTTATTACACTAGCAAGTTCAAAGCTTGCTATGCTGAGTCTGTTTATCCAATACCCACTGTTGAGAAACCTCTTGTAGCTATGGATGATCTTGTTGTCCTTCCTCCAGTTTCTAAGAAACTACCTGGTAGGCTAAGGAAGAATACGATTCCATCTAGGGGTGAGAAGATAAGATGAGTACAGTGTAGTAGATGCGAGAAGTACGGTCATAATAGGAAGACTTGCAAAGAGACATTGTCATGAAAGACATTATTGATTTTGTAATAGAAGTATGAAAATAATACAGTTCTTCTGCAATAAATAGTCCATAGCAATAATAGTATAGTCTTTTAGACTAGATTTGTAAGGAGACATTGCAATAAAATACATTTTTACTATGTTCTTGAATGGTTGTTTGTTCAAGTTCCTGATTTGCTTTGTGGTTGAGTTTGACATTTTAATATATTTTTTTAATGTGGGTGAATAAGTTTCATGTAAATGAACTTATTGTAACAACCCAGATTTTTAATTATTCTGTACAATTTATACTAATATTATTTAATTTCAGTTCGGAAAATATATAATTTATTATATATTATTATGTGTAATTTTATAAAATAAAATAATTATTAAAAATTTAAGGGTCAAAATATAAATAATAATAATAATATAGATAATATAAATAATAATAATAATGGGTGTGGTATTAAAATAAATAATTAATTTCCCATTGGTATATGATAAAGTGTAATTTAATTAGGAATTAATTTATTTATATAATTATAATAAAATATTGGGTCAAAGTGTAATTATCTAAAATATTTATTTAGGATAAGATTGAATCTATGAAATTATTATCAAAACCTATGGAATGAATTGGGGTTGGCCACGTGTTGGCTTGCTAGTGGTGTCACTTTCCTATAAATAGGGAGGAAGGGATCAGTCTGTAGAAAAGAAATGAAAGAAGAAAGGCAAAGAAAGAAAAGAAAGAATGAAAGAAAGAAAAGAAAGAGAGGAAAGGAAGGAAAAATTAGTGGAAGGTGAAAGGGTCTTTGGTAGTGGAAAGAAAGAGTAAGGTATTAAAGTTAAGGTAAATTATATTATACCTTGAGTCACCATAATATATATTACGTATGTTTTGACTTACCAAAATCTGTTTTACACAAGTTATGTTTTATTAGTATATTAATAAAAGTTATGTTTTATAAAGATTTCAGTTATGTGGTTTTACTTCTGAACCCTATTTGCTTAAAAGGAAACCCATGGATATATTTGTTTATATTTTAAAGAATATTTGACTATGACCTTATAAACAATTATGTTTTGTAAGTACCACACGGGAGTCCCATGCCTTGGGGGACATAAATAACCATTGGCCTCTGTTTGGTTACTTTGTGGCCCTCTGATCCATTGACCTCTGTTCTGTGCGGACCAAAGTGCTGTGCGGAGCTAAGTGCTACACTATTGTGGAAGCCACCTGTAACGCCCTCAAAATTAAACCCATAATATATAAAATTAACATGCATCATTATGAGAAAACAAGAATATTATTCCATTCATCAGAGTAAACTTATTAAAAGACATTATATGTAATAAAGAAAGTAAATGCCCTATGGGCTTACATCTTTCCAAGCCAACACTTGGACACAAAAATATGAGTACTAACTCATTTACAAGTTAAGCCCTTGGCTTGAGTCCATACATGTAATATCAAATAAAGCAAATAACTAAACTAGTCTTCAAATCCAAGTCCTTCCAAGCTAAGTCCTTGGAGGTAGCTTATCACCTGAACCTGAAAATGATGTTCCCATATAGGGTGAGCCACAGCCCAGTAGAAATATACTAAACCAATTATGAGCATTGAATAAAGCAATAGCATTCAATAGATGGTTAACCATGTTAATCAATTATATCAATATACAGTCTTAAGACACTAATGTCTATGACACTTATCAATTTCCCTTATTGTCAATATGGCTCAGAACCTGGCCAAACTTACAACTGTGAATCATATAGCATATTCACATTACTTCCAAAATTAACAATACAAATGAGACTAAGGCTCATGTCAAAACACCTCATACTTCCAAATTGATACACATTTTAGTGTTGTATCATAAAACACTTCAATATAAATAAGCACACATAAAAGTGATGCTAATGGAGTCCATCCCCTATCTCCTCCCAAACAAAATCCGGTTTAGAGGTCCATCCCCTATCTTCCCCTAAACCGTGGAGTACATCCCCTATCTCCTCCCACACAATATGCATGTACAATGCTCAACCAATACATGTATGTAAACACATAACATATACAACTCACAATCAATACACATAATGTCTGTATTAATTCAACAGTCAAAATTAATGACTTAACCAATGTGATTAGTTTCAGTTATCCCTAATCCACATGCAATGTCTACAACAATCATGACTATCCTCCACCGATAGCCCAAAACAGTTATTTCTAAACAGGAAATAAATGTATCAACAATAATAATCTCAACATTTAAATAGGCGAGTAATTAAATTATTAAACTACACCCTTTCAACTTATAAATCTCCAATTCCATGAATTCAACTAATATTCCCAATGTTCCTTAAATTAAACATACAATTCAATTTAATAAAACAACTAGGGTTTTTCCCAAAATTACCAAAATACCCCCAACATATTAAAATACCAAAACTTAAACAAAACTCATAAGTTGGAGTAAGAAATCCCTACCTCGAAGAAATAACCCAAAAGGAGAAGACAGAGATGAAGACCCAAACTCCAAAGTGCTCAAATCCAAGATTGTTCAGATTAAACTGAAACCCTCGACCCACTCTAACTTTTTAATAAAGGATCTAGGGTAGAAACACCCTAAAACTAGATGAAACCTAGGGTAGAAGGTGTGTAGAGGAAGAGAGAAGTCGGACCTAGGGTTTGGAAACAAAAAGAGATAGAAAAACTGATCAAAAAACCCGCTGCTGCCTATTTAAACTGAACAGGCTCGCTCGAGCGAAGACATGGTCGCTCGAGCGACCAGACACAAGAAAGCCTCGCTCGAGCGAAGAAAAGCTCGCTCGAGCCAAAAACTCGATGCTTCAGGTCTGCAATCCAACCAACCTGTAACAAACCTGCCCAACACAACCTATAACTCAAAATAAGGAATTAAAGGGCAACAACAACAATAAAATAACAACTGAATCTACGGAACATAAGTCCGGGTATAACAACCAAATGGGAAAAGACCAGGGTCGCTATAACCTCCCCCCCTTAAAAGAATTTCGTCCCCGAAATTAAGCATAAGTTTTTGAAAACAGGTTTTTCTCAAATTCCAACAATATGACATTACAATAGTAAACAAGTTGACCCAAAACTGGCCATTCCATCTCTTATCAAGAGGCATCTCACAATATGTCTATAAAACAACATATATTACAACATGCATCAATATTATGCATTTTTCCTTTCAATTTCAACAGTTTTCAATATCATATTCAATTTCATGATAGAATTCTAATTCAACAATATATTCAACATATTCAATGTTATACCAAACTTCCATTATGAGGCAAGTTCCAAAATATTTCCATTAACCAAAACATTCTCAATGTTTTCCAACTTAAGACATATATATAAAATTCTTAAGTTCAACCATATTACAAAATCTAAATGTAAGATTATAAATCAATAAACATGTCCGGATATTTCTCGCGGACTTCCAATTCACGTTCCCAAGTGGCTTCTTCCACCCCGTGATGTTTCCAAAGAACCTTCACCAAAGGGATGGTTTTGCCTCGCAAAACTTGATCCCGCCTATCCAAGACCCGAACCGGTCTCTCCTCATATGAGACATCCTCGTCAACCACTAAATCAGTCCAATCCAACACATGTGATGGATCCGGCTCATACTTCCGAAGCATACTCACATGAAACACGTCATGTACTCCGGACAACTGCGGTGGCAAAGCTAAACGATAAGCAGCCTCGCCAATCCTCTCAAGGATCTCAAAAGGACCAATGAACCGAGGGGACAACTTCCCGCTCTTCCCAAACCTCATCAATCCCCGTCTAGGTGATATCTTCAGAAAGACATGATCACCCACCTCAAACACCAAAGGTCTCCTCCTACGGTCGGCATAAGATTTCTGACGACTCTGGGCTGTAACAAGCCTCTTACGGATAAGCTCAACTTTCTCCGTCGTTTCCCTCACCAACTCCGGACCCAACAAAGGTGCATCACCCACCTCGGCCCAACAAACTGGAGACCTACACGGTCGGCCATACAAGGCCTCAAACGGTGCCATACCGATACTAGACTGGAAACTATTGTTGTAGGCAAATTCCACCAAAGGCAAGTGCCTCTCCCACGACCCACTGAAATCAAGAACACAACCCCGAAGCATATCCTCAAGGATCTGAATAGTACGCTCGGACTGCCCGTCAGTCTGAGGATGATAAGCCGTGCTAAAGGTCAACTTAGTGCCTAAGGCACTCTGCAAACTCTGCCACAACCTAGCAGTAAAACGAGGATCTCTATCTGAGACGATCGTCACTGGGACCCCGTGCAACCTCACTATGTCCCGAATGTACAAGTCGGCAAGATGATCTACCGAATCTCTCACGCGCATAGGAATGAAGTGCGCCGACTTAGTCAACCGGTCTACAACCACCCAAATAGCATCACTACCCCGCTGAGTCCTCGGAAGACCCACAACGAAGTCCATAGTGACATGCTCCCACTTCCACTCGGCAATAGGCAAGGGTTGCAACAAACCCGCTGGCCTCTGATGTTCGGCCTTCACTTGCTGACAAGTAAGGCACTTAGACACGAAAGCTGCCACATCTCTCTTCATACCCCGCCACCAAAACTGGCGACCCAAATCCCGATACATCTTAGTGCCTCCCGGATGCACCGCAAGGCGTGAATGATGAAACTCTCGGAGTACCTCCTCTCGGCAAGACTCCGGCACAAACAGACGGTCTCGGTATCTCACACTCAGGTCGGGATACACCGTCAAACCCTTCTCAACCTTCCCACTGGAGATCTTCTCTCGAAGGGATTCTACCTCAAGGTCACCCCTCTGAGCCTCTAACACTCGAGTCACAAGTGTAGGCTGCGCAACAACAGAAAACAAGGCCGCCGCCTCAACGGATTCGCCCAGAAGCAAATCAAACTCTCCAAGTGCACCCAACATCTCCCACTCCCGGATGGCTATACTAGCTATGTCACCAACAGATTTCCTGCTAAGGGCGTCGGCCACCACATTGGCCTTCCCCGGATGATAGTGCAACTCAAAGTCATAATCCCAATGAACTCCATCCACCTCCTCTGCCTCAAGTTCAAGTCTTTCTGTGTGAACAGATATTTCAGACTCTTATGATCCGAGAACACCTCGAACCTCTCACCGTAAAGATAATGCCTCCAAATCTTCAAGGCAAATATCACAGCTGCTAACTCTAAATCATGCGTAGGGTAATTCTTCTCGTGAATTTTCAACTGACGTGAGCCATAGGCAACCACTTTCCCCTCTTGCATCAACACACAACCCAAACCCTCTCGTGAGGCATCACATAAACAGCATAACCCAACCCTCTCTCCGGAATAATCAAAACGGAGCGGTGGTCAATCTAACCTTCAACTCCTGAAACGACTTTTCACAAGTCTCACTCCATACAAATTTGACTCCCTTCCGAGTCAATCTAGTCAAAGGCGAAGCTAACCTGGAGAAATCCTTCACAAACCGGCGATAATACCCAGCTAATCCCAGAAAACTGCGGATCTCAAACACACTCTTAGGCTGTGCCCAATCTTGCACTGCCTCAGTCTTGGATGTATCAACTGACACTCCTTCCCCCGAAACCACATGGCCTAAGAACTTGACCTCTTCTAGCCAGAACTCACACTTCCCAAACTTAGCATAAAGCTTATGGGCTCTAAGTAACTCAAGCACCACTCTCAAGTGTTCCTCATGCTCCTCCTCCGAAGGTGAATAAATCAGAATGTCGTCCACGAAGACGACTACAAAACGATCTAAGAATTCCCGGAATATCCGGTTCATCAAATCCATAAACACTGCTGGTGCATTGGTGAGCCCGAATGGCATCACCAAAAACTCATAGTGGCCATACCGCGTACGGAATGCCGTCTTCGGAATATCCTCCTCCTGACTCTCAACTGATGATAACCCGATCTCAAGTCTATCTTAGAGAAACAACGGGAACCCTTCAACTGATCGAACAAATCATCTATACGAGGCATAGGGTACTTATTCTTAACCGTAGCCTGATTCAATTTCCGGTAATCTATACACAGTCTCAAAGCACCACCTTTCTTTTTAACAAAGAGGGCCGGTGCTCCCCACGGCGAAACACTACGACGAATATAGCCCTTATCTAGCAACTCCTGGAGCTGAATCTTCAACTCAACTAAATCGGCTGGGGCAAAACGATATGGTGCCATAGAAATCGGCGCCGTGCCGGGCACTAAGTCAATAGAGAACTCAATCTCTCTGTGAGGTGGCAAACTAACAAGGTCCTCGGGAAAAACGTCCGAGTACTCACAAACCACTCTTGGCAACACAATCTGGGTCTCATCACACTCACCACTCTCAAAGCTAGCAAGTAGACCACTAAGCTCACTCCGCTCTCGCGAACCATACCCCGGTGGCAAAACACTACCAACCCGGTCCCCTAGAAAATGAAAACACTCCGCCCACGGTACAACAAGTGACTCTCTGGCGTAGCAATCAATAACTGCCCGGTATGACGATAACCAGTCCATACCCAAAATAACATCGAAGCCCTTCATAGGCATAACTACAAAGGAAAATGGGATTCTATGATCATCGACCTCTATATCACAACCCCTAACACCTTGTTTCAAAATCAACTCACCTCCAAGAGGTGACACTACACAAATAGGAGACGCTAACTGAGCTAACTCCAACTCCAAAACAGATGCAAATGCAGCAGACACAAAGGAATGAGATGCACCCGTATCGATCAAAACACTAGCAACTGAATTGCAAAACAAGAAGGTACCTCTCACGACAGATGGAGCCGGTACAAGATCCTGCGCGGTAACAGCATACACGCGCCCAGATGACCTCTGATCAACCTGCTCACCCCTAGGAGCATAAGACTGCTGCACAGACTGGGACGATGAAGCCCCCTGATTGGCCCTCGAGGCCTGACCTGACTGAGCTGGCTGCTGACCCTGAGTCTGCCTCAAACCAGATGCACCAGATGTGCCACCCAACTGCGGGCAAAACCTCTTCATGTGCCCTGCCTGACCGCACTGAAAACAAGAGAGCGGCTGGCCTCTACCCTGACTCTGGCTCTGAGATCGAGCCGAAGATGATGCTGCTCTCTGTACTCCTCCCTCTGAGGACAAACTGGAGACTTGTGGCCCAGCTGACCACACTTGAAACAGGTGATGTCTCCCTGACTGCCTTTCCCCGAACTAGCACTCGGCACAGGAAAAGTCGATCTAGAAAAGCTACCCTGAGACTGCTGAGGAGTGAAACCTCTCTGTCTCCTACCATCACTCTGCCCATCCTGACTCCTCTTGGAGCCCTTCTGCCCTTCCTCCTCCTCCTGCATCATAATCTCAGTATGGGCTGCAGCATCAACCAGACGCCCATAATCCCGAATCAAAGACCCTACTACTCTCAACTTGAGGCCACGCCTCAACTTCTTCTCAAACTCAATACAACGGCGTTCCTCCGACGCCACCAACTCAGGTGCAAACCTGGACAAACTAGTAAATGAGGCCTCAAACTCGGCCACTGATAAACTGTTCTGCTTAAGCTGGCAGAACTGATCTCTCAACTTCTCCCTAACTGCTGGAGATAAAAACCGCTCCTGGAAAGCATTCACAAAAGCCTCCCAAGTACCTCCGATACGACCCTTGGTGAACTTCCACCACTGACCCGCATCCCCTTCAGCTGGAACGATGCCAAGGTCACTTTCAACCCCTCGTCTTCGATGCCAAGCATCTCAAACGTTTTCGTTGTCTGTTCGAGCCATTCATCTGCTTTAAGCGGCTCTTTAGGATCACCCACAAATTCGTCCGGATTAGACCGGAAGAACTCCCTCTTCAGAAAAGAAGGTCCTGCATCAGCAACAACAACCTGGGCTGGATTCGCAGTCCTAAGAATGCCAATAGACTCCCTGAATGCCCCTGCTATCTCTTGGGCCAAAGCACCCATAGCTTGCTGGCCTACCGGCTCGGCCACATTGGCCTGGCCAACTCCCTCCTGCACTGCCGGAATCTCCTCTGGCATAGGCACCTCCTGCCTACCCGGCCTACCATGCCTACCGCGTCCTCGTCCTCGTCCTGACATCCTAAGAAAGGAAACAAAGACGTTAGCACATTAATAGATGTGCCGAAACTAAACACTCGCGTCCTAATGCATTGGACAACAGTAATTCATTCCACGTAAGCACATAATCACATAAGCACCTACGAATTTCATTCCTGGATGATAATAGTCCCGAAGCGTTACTATAGTTCCGGTTGGAAGCAGCATTGATCAAGTGCCTTTCCAACAAGACTACTAGAAACTCAAGGGTCCAATCAACATCCTAGAAACTACGTTCCATACCCATATAATCACATAAACATGTTATCATATAAGCATATAACAGTACAGCTAAGTCTCTATCAAACGAGACGAACCCATTGTGATACTAATCACTCCCCACGTACCCAAAGTATTCAAACCCGGTACGCTCTGATACCAAGTTGTAACGCCCTCAAAATTAAACCCATAATATATAAAATTAACATGCATCATTATGAGAAAACAAGAATATTATTCCATTCATCAGAGTAAACTTATTAAAAGACATTACATGTAATAAAGAAAGTAAATGCCCTATGGGCTTACATCTTTCCAAGCCAACACTTGGACACAAAATATGAGTACTAACTCATTTACAAGTTAAGCCCTTGGCTTGAGTCCATACATGTAATATCAAATAAACAAATAACTAAACTAGTCTTCAAATCCAAGTCCTTCCAAGCTAAGTCCTTGGAGGTAGCTTATCACCTGAACCTGAAAATGATGTTCCCATATAGGGTGAGCCACAGCCCAGTAGAAATATACTAAACCAATTATAAGCATTGAATAAAGCAATAGCATTCAATAGATGGTTAACCATGTTAATCAATTATATCAATATACAGTCTTAAGACACTAATGTCTATGACACTTATCAATTTCCATTATTGTCAATATGGCTCAGAACCTGGCCAAACTTACAACTGTGAATCATATAGCATATTCACATTACTTCCAAAATCAACAAACAAATGAGACTCAGGCTCATGTCAAAACACCTTCATACTTCCAAATTGATACACATTTTAGTGTTGTATCAATAAAACACTTCAATATAAATAAGCACACATAAAAGTGATGCTAATGGAGTCCATCCCCTATCTCCTCCCAAACAAAATCCGGTTTAGAGGTCCATCCCCTATCTTCCCCTAAACCGTGGAGTACATCCCCTATCTCCTCCCACACAATATGCATGTACAATGCTCAACCAATACATGTATGTAAACACATAACATATACAACTCACAATCAATACACATAATGTCTGTATTAATTCAACAGTCAAAATTAATGACTTAACCAATGTGATTAGTTTCAGTTATCCCTAATCCACATGCAATGTCTACAACAATCATGACTATCCTCCACCGATAGCCCAAAACAGTTATTTCTAAACAGGAAATAAATGTATCAACAATAATAATCTCAACATTTAAATAGGCGAGTAATTAAATTATTTAACTACACCCTTTCAACTTATAAATCTCCAATTCCATGAATTCAACTAATATTCCCAATTTCCTTAAATTAAACATACAATTCAATTTAATAAAACAACTAGGGTTTTTCCCAAAATTACCAAAATACCCCCAACATATTAAAATACCAAAACTTAGAACAAAACTCATAAGTTGGAGTAGGAAATCCCTACCTCAAAGAAATAACCCAAAAGGAGAAGACAGAGATGAAGACCCAAACTCCAAAGTGCTCAAAATCCAAGATTGTTCAGATTAAACTGAAACCCTCGACCCACTCTAACTTTTTAATAAAGGATCTAGGGTAGAAACACCCTAAAACTAGATGAAACCTAGGGTAGAAGGTGTGTAGAGGAAGAGAGAAGTCGGACCTAGGGTTTGGAAACAAAAAGAGATAGAAAAACTGATCAAAAACCCGCTGCTGCCTATTTAAACTGAACAGGCTCGCTCGAGCGAAGACATGGTCGCTCGACCGACCAGACACAAGAAAGCCTCGCTCGAGCGAAGAAAAGCTCGCTCGAGCCAAAAACTCGATGCTTCAGGTCTGCAATCCAGAAGCTCGCTCGAGCGACGAAATGCTCACTCGAGCGAAGGAAGCTCGCTCGAGCCAAGAAACACAACTCTCAGGTCCTAAGCCCAGACGCAGACGCTCGCTCGAGCGACCAAACCCTGGCTCGAGCGAAGAACAAAAACAATAGCTCGCTCGAGCGACCAACTCCTCGCTCGAGCGAAGGTCCAAATATCTGGACAGCAACACTTGGTTTCCAACCCAACCAACCTGTAACAAACCTGCCCAACACAACCTATAACTCAAAATAAGGAATTAAAGGGCAACAACAACAATAAAATAACAACTGAATCTACGGAACATAAGTCCGGGTACAACAACCAAATGGGAAAAGACCGGGGTCGCTATACCACCACTAGAATCCGTACGAGCCACCTCTTGAATCCGTACCTCTGTTCTGTGCGGACGAAAGTGCTGTGCGGAGCTAAGTGCTACACTATTGTGGGAGTCACCTCTAGAATCCGTACGAGCCACCTCTTGAATCCGTACCTCTGTTCTGACCGTCACTTCTGTGACCTCTGTTCTGTTCTGTTCAATACCGTGGTTATGGTCATTTACTTACATAATTTATGTATTTCAATTTCTGTCACTTAAATGATTTGTTTACCAATGATTTATTTACCAAACTGAGTTATGTAAATGTTTTGGCCTAACTAACTATCCATGGTTATTTCGTGTCCCTTATACTCTTGGTATAATATTTCTCACTCCGCCATGTGCTTATAGTCATTTACCAATTTTCAGGAAATAATACAATTCAGAAATAGCTTTTGGAAAGTCTTAGACGCGAGGCTGCAAAATAGACACACACAGCATTTTTATGATATTTTTATATGTAAATATCGGCCTTTTTGGTCAATATATTTTGTTATAAAAATAGAAACTCCAATGATTATTTTGGTACCCTCACTTAAATATTACTTCCGCTCGCGTTTATTGATTTGTTCAACAATTTGCCGTAGGTAACTTCAATTACTGGCCATCACGATACTTAACCCTTGGGTACGGGAAGCGGGCCGTGACACTTATAATGGAGTTTGTTCAATAGGTGTGAAGGTTTGAAATAGTTGTACTCAGCCTGTGCTTTAAAAGTAAAATTTTCGGTATTTCAAAGTAAACTTTTACTTTTTCCAGAGTAAAACATTGCCTTCATTCACATGAAAGTAAAACTTTACTGCCTTTCAAAGAAAAAATTTACTATGTTGTTGAGTGGTTGTCTATGGGTGTGATGAGCTTGTGGTTTCATAGTAAAATTTTACTATATTTCAGCGTAAAATGTTACTTTTAGATTAAAGTTTTACCTTATTTCAGAGTAAAATTTTACTTTTATAAAGAGTAAAATTTTACTTTTATGCAGAGTAACATTTTTCTTTTAGATCCAGAGTCTAACATTTTACTTATTTTTCAGAGTAAAATTTTACTTTTATACAGAGTGTAACATTTTACTCGTATTTCAGTATGTAGTCCCTTAGAAAAACATTTCCAACCTGCATCAAAATTTACCACAATAAACAAACTCCCCTGATGCTCATCATGTACTCTTTGTGCAAAAATAATCTAACAACACAACTACATATATCATCAAAGATACACAAGTATAACCTATATCATTGTATTCTATCCATAACAACGTTAATTCCTAGTCAAAACAATATCCTGCTACAATAATGTATTAATCTCCAAACCACATTAAAATTACTAGAACAATAGACATAGTATGTACTATCTAATACTCTTTTAGTATTCTTTCACTTACAATTACTTTTTCACCATTCTTTCATTTACAAAAACCGAAATTACATTCATCATTCACAGTACTTCCCCAAAAGTTGTCCACATTGTTGTCCTTGAGGTCTTAGCTCTTGCCTTTTTTTTTTGTTTTTTTGAGGTTGAATTGTTCCTCAGTCCATGGTTTTGGATAATCATTCAAAAATTGATGCACTATTGATGCTCGGAAAATTGTTAATTTCATCTTCTTCCATAGAATTTGCAATAGGCTCATCTCTTATGATTTGACGCATGATATAACATACAATAATTCCACAATCAACACTGTTAATAAAAATCAAGATCTTGTTAGATTTAGTCAAATTTGAAAACTACCAATTCAAGCATGTAGTAGTAGCGTGAAATACTTACGATGTTAGGCATTGTTGTGGACTATCTTTTACCGAAATTAAGTTTGCAAACTTTCTTCTACCTCTCTTCGTTTTGTTGGCCAACTTGTTCTCCACATATGTTATCTAACATCATTGCATAATTGTTTGGTCACGATTAAATACAAGAATAAAGCATAGTAAAAAATTACTGTTAATATGATGCAAAGTACTTGCAATCTTTTTTGCATCCTTAAGGTAAGGATCTTCTGTGTTGTCTCTTGGCCTTAAAGAATTGTAATGTCTCCACTCATCAAATTCAGTGTCAACTACAGGAAATGTCCAGTGGTAGGGTTTTTCTTTCTTCTTGTTCCCATTGGAGTTTATGCAAAAGTGAAGGTATCTGTATCCACTCAAATCTTGCTCAACCACTTCGTCAATTAAATGATTTCTCAAATCTCCATAACCCCATTTCACTAGTAACTGCATTTAATCATATAAGAGTGTCATGTCTCAAGTTGTGTTGGTGACACACTGTATGAGTTGTCAATCTTTGGCAAACGAAATAGTAAAATTTAACTCTAAAATACAGTACAATGTTACACTAAACCACAGTAAAATTTTATCAATTCAAACTAAACACAAATTGATGGCTTACCCAACAAAGGCTTGAGAAAAAGAATGACTTATTCTTTTCTGGCTTCTTTGCTTGTTGCTCAATCTGAAGCATTTCTACAAAGCTGTCAATGACCTACAAAAACAAAAATCAATTAAAAATATGTTAATAAAATGAACTATTTTTAGTTATTGAAGTGAACACTAGTCATTGAAAATTGTATGACCACTTACATTATTTGCATTATCACCATCTCTTAGAATTGCATCCACATCATGCAATGTAACATATACTTCTTTTCCTGTGCCGGACCATATGATTGCTCTAGTCATAAGGTAAAACAAATGTTGATTAACACGTTGCAGTTTGATAACAGTAAAAATCTGTTGTTTGATAAAATTAAAATGGTCTTACTCTGTGGTTTCCAAATTGTAAATCTTGGTCAATAGACACTTATCATTCTCATCAAGCAATTTGCATATTGCAGCCTTATCTGGAAACAAAACCCTTTCAACTGACTTTGGTTGGGTTAGAGGCAAGTTGTCAACACAAATCACTTCATTTGATATCACTTCAATTGCTTGTTTTGTGGTCTTTTTTTTCTTTGCCTCTCTTAGCTCACATTCAAAATCAGACATCTCTTTTTTCTTCCTCGCCTTGATTTTAATTTTCTTGACCATGGATGTTTGCAATGGCTCTATGACTATAGGTGTTTCTTTCAATGTAGTTTGAATCCTAAAGTTTTGTTTTTGTTTTACTCCGTTAGCATGTGTCATTTCTTTAGAAGCAAAAGCTTGGGCAGCCGCATGAACTGCATTTTCTTCAATCTGTTCAACCAACTGTTTATTTTCAGATTCGAGTACTTCAAACTCCTTTCTCAATTTCTCTATTTCTTTCTCTATGTTGCTCATCTTTTCCTTCATTTCTTTTGTTTTTGCCTTTGATCCTCTTGTATTTTTTGCATTGTTTCCCTCATTTTCTTCAGTTCTTCAACCAATGCCATATTCTCACTTTTCAGCCTCTTGTTTTCTTTTTGAACTCGTTCTAATTTCCCAAGATCAATGAAGTCCTTCAAATGTTGATCATCTTCTAAAGCTTTAGCTACATGATCTTCATCTTTTTTAGTCTCCAAATTTTTCTTTATGTCCAATGCATCTTCTTCCTCATCATTGCGAATGAGTTTCATTTCTTCTTTGGAAATGGGCTTCAGTTCATCGTGATTCACCTGCATTTGAAAAATAGAAAAAAAGAAGAAAAAGTAAGCAATGAAGCAAACTTTAACCACCAGAGTAAAATTTTACTCTGTTTCAAAGTAAAAGTTTACTCTAATTGTAAGTAAACTTTTACTCTGTCCAAGAGTAAGTAAAATTTTACTCTGTTTCAAAGTAAAAGTTTACTCTCTGATTTTAAGTAAACTTTTACTCTGTTCAAGAGTAAGTAAAATTTTACTCTGTTTCAAAATAAAATTTTACTCTGATTGAAAGTAAAAGTTTACTCTGATTGTAAGTAAACTTTTACTCTGTTCAAGAGTAAGTAAAATTTTACTCTTTTTCAAAATAAAATTTTACTCTGATTGAAAGTAAAAGTTTACTCTGATTGTAAGTAAACTTTTACTCTGATTTTAAATAAACTTTTACTCTGTTCAAGAGTAAATAAAATTTTACTTTGTTTCAAAGTAAAAGTTTACTCTGATTGTAAGAGTAAACTTTTACTTTGATTTTAAGTAAACTTTTACTCTGTTCAAGAGTAAGTAAAATTTTACTCTATTTCAAAGTAAAATTTTACTCTGATTGAGAGTAAAAGTTTACTTTGATTGTAAGTAAACTTTTATTTTGATTTTAAGTAAACTTTTACTCTGTTCAAGAGTAAGTAAAATTTTACTCTGTTTCAAAGTAAAAGTTTACTTTAATTGTAAGTAAACTTTTACTCTGATTTTAAGTAAACTTTTACTCTGTTCAAGAGTAAGTAAAATTTTACTCTGTTTCAAAGTAAAAGTTTACTTTGATTGCAAGTAAACTTTTACTCTAATTTTAAGTAAACTTTTACTCTGTTCAAGAGTAAGATTTTATTATGTAAGTACAATTTTAATCAGAGTAAAATTTTATTTTGAAACAAAGTAAAATTTTACTTACTCTTTGACACACATTTTGCAGGTGATTTTTTTCCCTTTCTGCTAGTTTTTTTGATATTATGAAGTCTGGCTAGGTTTGTTTTCATTTTGGGAGTGGTGTATGAGATTACGTTGGCATGGTATGGGCTAGGATTGTAAGGCTGCTAAGGATTTCGTGTTAAATGTGGCCGCCACTTATCCTCGTTTGATCTTAACCCTTTGGTAATGTGTGTGTTGAATCAGTGCTGTTGAAAAATTGTTTATTCGAAATTGTTAACATGTAAGATTTTGTTCGATTTATAACAAAATGTTATTCTAACAAAATACAGAGGTCAGTGATTTTAATACACTTGTTTTTTTCTTTTCTTTTTTTTTTCATTGTTGCATTAGGGTGAGTAGAGTTTGGGATTTTGGGTTACACTAAGGATCATCTGTTCTAAAATTTTATCACTATCTTAAAATAGTTTTAATTACTAAATCATGTGAGAATGTTAAGGTTTAAAAATTTTGAAAACTAATTTAGGTATTTCGGAATGTTGTATGCAGTTTTGCTTCAATTTTGTTGCTTTGATTTCTGTAGTGTTTTGGTCCTGCAATTTCAATGCTTTCAATTTCACTTGCTTTATGAATTTTTCAGAGTAAAGTTTTACTTTCAACCAGAGTAAAATTTTGCTTACAATGAGAGGAAAATTTTATTTATAAATAGAGTAAAATTTTACTTTAAAACTTTGCTGTTTCGTTACAATGCTTTGTGCATTTTTATGCTTTCATCAATGCCTCTTGATTTCTTGTTGTATGTGTTCTCTAGCCTTTGCTCATTACATAAATGTGCATATCAATTTGTATATGAATATATATATATATATATGTATGTATCTATTTATGTATGTGAATGTGATTGTAGTTTCGTCATTTCTCTGATTTCGGTTTGAATGTGAATTTTATATGTTAATTTCAGAACTGTGTTGCTTATAGTCAAAATTGAGACAAGGTTTTCTTGATTCTTGGTTCTATAAATTTTGTAGGTGTTTTTTGTTTATTTCCTAGGGCATAATGTTTAGAGTAAAATTTTACTTTCAATAAAAGTAAAGTTTTACTACCAAACAGAGTAAAACTTTACTGTCTCATTACAATGTTTATGCATTTTCTTTAGTGCTTATTGTTTTGTCACTTTGTTGTTTAAAGTAAAATGTTACACTGTTTATATAGGGAAACTTTTTAGTGTTTTAAGATGGTTGTTACAAGAAGCAAATGTGGTGATGATGATGATGATGATGATTTTGAAGTTCCACCTACGACTATTCAAAAGAAGAAAGTCCCTAAAAAAAAAAGCAAAAGTAGTAAAGAATTTCAATCCAATGCTAGTGATGATGAAGGCTCTAATGAAAGCAATCCAATGCCTTCAACAACAAAACCTTCAAAGTTGAATATTGTACATGGAGTATAGGAGAGGGAGAACTATGTGAAACAATATAGGTCAAATGTTGTTTCATTGATAAACCTAATGCGAAACACATGGTTCACTGAAAGACACATTACTGCCCTCGAAAGAACACCTTTTGGGATGTTGTTTAAATCTTTTTGGAAGAAAGAAGATGTGGTGTTAAAGAAGTTCAAGAAAGTTGACGATAATGTCATGGATGTGATAAAATCTTATGACTTTTATGCAAAGGGATTTAAGCTTGGGGGGAAAACGTATGACATATGGGACAGTGACGTTACTTTCATTTTTGGGATAAAATCAGGAACGAAAAAAGTAGACGTCTCATATGGAAAGAAACAAAAATCACCTTTTGTGCAGAGAAGGTTTCGTAATATGTCAAGAATATCCGTAAAGAGTTTGTGAGAGGCATTAGGAGATGCATTGGAAGGCACAACGACAGTTGATGTTGAGGATGTTGCACGAATAATGTATTTATTTGTTGTGGCAACTTTGCTATTACCAACAACTGGTCTAACAGTTGGATGGGCTTTTGTCACCCTTGTAGAAGATTTAGAAATGATGAATTCATATGCATGGTCGACTGCAGTTGCATCCACGTTGACTACTTCAATCCAGTCTTCATTAGGAAGTCCTGAAAATGTAATTGGATGCGTACTTCTTCTTTTGGTAAGTAAATTGAACTACTTGAAATATTACGCAATCTATCTTTAGAGAATTTACGAATTTCGATTTTTTATTTTGTAGTACTGGTTATGCGAGCACACTATGCTCATTCAACCTCAAGGAAAAAATTTGTGTCCAAGGCTCCTTCGATGGGACTTATCAACATTGAGAAAAAAAACTAATGAAGAGGTCATTGCAAACACTAAAGCCCGAAGAGGTATCATCTTTTCAAATTCAGCCTTACTAGTTCACTTTGCTTAAAATTGTACTTACATAATAAAATCTTACACTTGAACAGAGTAAAAGTTTACTTAAAATTAGAGTAAAAAGTTTACTTGCAATCGAAGTAAACTTTTACTTTTAAACAGAGTAAAATTTTACTTACTCTTGAACAGAGTAAAAGTTTACTTAAAATTAGGGTAAAAGTTTACTTACAATTAAAGTAAACGTTTACTTTGAGACAGAGTAAAATTTTACTTACTCTTGAACAGAGTAAAAGTTTACTTAAAATCAGAGTAAAAGTTTACTTACAATCAGAGTAAACTTTTATTTTGAAACAGAGTAAAATTTTACTTACTCTTGAACAGAGTAAAAGTTTACTTAAAATCAGAATAAAAGTTTACTTACAATCAGAGTAAACTTTTACTTTCAATCAGAGAAAAATTTAACTTTGAAACAGAGTAAAATTTTACTTACTCATGAACAGAGTAAAAGTTTACTTAAAATCAAAGTAAAAGTTTACTCTTACAATTAGAGTAAACTTTTACTTTGAAACAAAGTAAAATTTTACTTACTATTGAACAGAGTAAAAGTTTACTTAAAATCAGAGTAAAACCTTACTTACAATCAGAGTAAACTTTTACTTTCAATCAGAGTAAAATTTTATTTTGAAACAGAATAAAATTTTACTTACTCTTGAACAGAGTAAAAGTTTACTTAAAATCAGCGTAAAAGTTTACTTACAATTAAAGTAAACTTTTACTTTGAAACAGAGTAAAAGTTTACTTAAAATCAGAGTAAAAGTTTACTTAAAATCAGAGTCAAAGTTTACTTACAATCAGAGTAAACTTTTACTTTGAAACAAAGTAAAATTTTACTTACTCTTGGACAGAGTAAAAGTTTACTTACAATTAGAGTAAACTTTTACTTTGAAACAGAGTAAAATTTTACTCTGGTGGTTAAAGTTTGCTTCATTGTTTACTTCTTTTTTTTTTTTCTATTTTTCAAATGCAGGTGAATCACGATGAACTGAAGCCCATTTCCAAAGAAGAAATGAAACTCATTCGCAATGATGAGGAAGAAGATGCATTGGACATAAAGAAAAATTTGGAGACTAAAAAAGATGAAGATCATGTAGCTAAAGCTTTAGAAGATGATCAACATTTGAAGGACTTCATTGATCTTGGGAAATTAGAACGAGTTCAAAAAGAAAACAAGAGGCTGAAAAGTGAGAATATGGCATTGGTTGAAGAACTGAAGAAAATGAGGGAAACAATGCAAAAAATACAAGAGGATCAAGAGGCAAAAACAAAAGAAATGAAGGAAAAGATGAGCAACATAGAGAAAGAAATAGAGAAATTGAGAAAGGAGTTTGAAGTACTCGAATCTGAAAATAAACAGTTGGTTGAACAGATTGAAGAAAATGCAGTTCATGCGGCTGTCCAAGCTTTTGCTTCTAAAGAAATGACACATGCTAACGGAGTAAAACAAAAACAAAACTTTAGGATTCAAACTACATTGAAAGAAACACCTATAGTCATAGAGCCATTGCAAACATCCATGGTCAAGAAAATTAAAATCAAGGCGAGGAAGAAAAAAGAGATGTCTGATTTTGAATGTGAGCTAAGAGAGGCAAAGAAAAAAAAGACCACAAAACAAGCAATTGAAGTGATATCAAATGAATGATTTGTGTTGACAACTTGCCTCTAACCCAACCAAAGTCAGTTGAAAGGGTTTTGTTTCCAGATAAGGCTGCAATATGCAAATTGCTTGATGAGAATGATAAGTGTCTATTGACCAAGATTTACAATTTGGAAACCACAGAGTAAGACCATTTTAATTTTATCAAACAACAGATTTTTACTGTTATCAAACTGCAACGTGTTAATCAACATTTGTTTTACCTTATGACTAGAGCAATCATATGGTCCGGCACAGGAAAAGAAGTATATGTTACATTGCATGATGTGGATGCAATTCTAAGAGATGGTGATAATGCAAATAATGTAAGTGGTCATACAATTTTCAATGACTAGTGTTCACTTCAATAACTAAAAATAGTTCATTTTATTAACATATTTTTAATTGATTTTTGTTTTTGTAGGTCATTGACAGCTTTGTAGAAATGCTTCAGATTGAGCAACAAGCAAAGAAGCCAGAAAAGAATAAGTCATTCTTTTTCTCAAGCCTTTGTTGGGTAAGCCATCAATTTGTGTTTAGTTTGAATTGATAAAATTTTACTGTGGTTTAGTGTAACATTGTACTGTATTTTAGAGTTAAATTTTACTATTTCGTTTGCCAAAGATTGACAACTCATACAGTGTGTCACCAACACAACTTGAGACATGACACTCTTATATGATTAAATGCAGTTACTAGTGAAATGGGGTTATGGAGATTTGAGAAATCATTTAATTGACGAAGTGCTTGAGCAAGATTTGAGTGGATACAGATACCTTCACTTTTGCATAAACTCCAATGGGAACAAGAAGAAAGAAAAACCCTACCACTGGACATTTCCTGTAGTTGACACTGAATTTGATGAGTGGAGACATTACAATTCTTTAAGGCCAAGAGACAACACAGAAGATCCTTACCTTAAGGATGCAAAAAAGATTGCAAGTACTTTGCATCATATTAACAGTAATTTTTTACTATGTTTTATTCTTGTATTTAATCGTGACCAAACAATTATGCAATGATGTTAGATAACATATGTGGAGAACAAGTTGGCCAACAAAACGAAGAGAGGTAGAAGAAAGTTTGCAAACTTAATTTCGGTAAAAGATAGTCCACAACAATGCCTAACATCGTAAGTATTTCACGCTACTACTACATGCTTGAATTGGTAGTTTTCAAATTTGACTAAATCTAACAAGATCTTGATTTTTATTAACAGTGTTGATTGCGGAATTATTGTATGTTATATCATGCGTCAAATCATAAGAGATGAGCCTATTGCAAATTCTATGGAAGAAGATGAAATTAACAATTTTCCGAGCATCAATAGTGCATCAATTTTTGAATGATTATCCAAAACCATGGACTGAGGAACAATTCAACCTCAAAAAAAAAAAAAAAAAGGCAAGAGCTAAGACCTCAAGGACAACAATGTGGACAACTTTTGGGGAAGTACTGTGAATGATGAATGTAATTTCGGTTTTTGTAAATGAAAGAATGGTGAAAAAGTAATTGTAAGTGAAAGAATACTAAAAGAGTATTAGATAGTACATACTATGTCTATTGTTCTAGTAATTTTAATGTGGTTTGGAGATTAATACATTATTGTAGCAGGATATTGTTTTGACTAGGAATTAACGTTGTTATGGATAGAATACAATGATATAGGTTATACTTGTGTATCTTTGATGATATATGTAGTTGTGTTGTTAGATTATTTTTGCACAAAGAGTACATGATGAGCATCAGGGGAGTTTGTTTATTGTGGTAAATTTTGATGCAGGTTGGAAATGTTTTTCTAAGGGACTACATACTGAAATACGAGTAAAATGTTACACTCTGTATAAAAGTAAAATTTTACTCTGAAAAATAAGTAAAATGTTAGACTCTGGATCTAAAAGAAAAATGTTACTCTGCATAAAAGTAAAATTTTACTCTTTATAAAAGTAAAATTTTACTCTGAAATAAGGTAAAACTTTAATCTAAAAGTAACATTTTACTCTGAAATATAGTAAAATTTTACTATGAAACCACAAGCTCATCACACCCATAGACAACCACTCAACAACATAGTAAATTTTTCTTTGAAAGGCAGTAAAGTTTTACTTTTATGTGAATGAAGGCAATGTTTTACTCTGGAAAAAGTAAAATTTTACTCTGCAATAAAGTAAAAGTTTACTTTGAAATACCGAAAAATTTTACTTTGAAAGCACAGGCTGAGTACAACCATTTCAAACCTTCACACCTACTGAACAAACTCCATTATAAGTGTCACGGCCCGCTCCCCGTACCCAAGGGTTAAGTATCGTGATGGCCAGTAACTGAAGTTACCTACGGCAAATTGTTGAATAAATCAATAAACACGAGTGGAAGTAATATTTAAGTGAGGGTACCAAAATAATCATTGCAGCTTCTATTTTTATTACAAAATAATCATTGGAGCTTCTATTTTTATTACAAAATATATTGACCAAAAAGGCCGATATTTACATATAAAAATATCATAAAAACGCTGTGTGTGTCTATTCCGCAGCCCCGCATCTAAGACTTTCCAAAAAAGCTATTTCTGAATTGTATTATTTCCTGAAAATTGGTAAATAACTATAAGCACATGGCGGAGTGAGAAATATTATACCAAGAGTATAAGGGACACGAAATTACTATGGATAGTTAGTTAGGCCAAAACATTTACATAACTCAGTTTGGTAAATAAATCATTGGTAAACAAATCATTTAAGTGACAGAAATTGAAATACATAAATTATGTAAGTAAATGACCATAACTACGGTATTGAACAGAACAGAACAGAGGTCACAGAAGTGACCGTCAGAACAGAGGTACGGATTCAAGAGGTGGCTCGTACGGATTCTAGAGGTGGCTCCCACAATAGTGTAGCACTTAGCTCCGCACAGCACTTTGGTCCGCACAAAACAGAGGTACGGATGCAAGAGGTGGCTCGTACGGATTCTAAAGGTAGCTCCCACAATAGTGTAGCACTTAGCTCCGCACAACACTTTGGTCCGCACAGTACAGAGGTCAATGCACTACAAGAATTTACACTTTTGGCAACAAAAAAATTGGTCGCTAAAAGTCAAATTTTGGTCGGCAAAAGTTATTCGCGACCAATTTTTTTGGTCGCTACTTTGGTCGCCAATTGAGGGTCGGCAAAAGTAATTCGCGACCAAAATTGTGATTGGTCGGCAAAAGTTGGATTTCGCGACTAAATTTTTGGTCGCTAAATATTTAATTACCGCGACTAATTTATTTTGTCGCCAAAACACTTTGGTCGCGAAAAGTGATATTTTCGCGACCAAAAAATTTGGTCGCCAATTATCACATTCAACGACCAAAAAATTTGGTCGCCAATTGTGACATTCCGCGACCAAAAATTTTGGTCGCCAATCGTGACATTCCGCGACCAAAAAATTTTGGTCGCCAATCGTGACATTCCACGACCAAAAAGTTTGGTCGCCAATTGTGACATTCCGCGACCAAAAAAGGTTTTTGTCGCCATGTGTTACTTTTCGCGACCAAAATTTTTGGTCGGCAAAAGTGAGTTTCCACGACCAATCATGTTTTGGTCGGCAATTGTCAGTTTTTTCCGAAAAAAAAATAATTTATTTGTCGCGACTAATAAATTTGTCGCCAAAGCAGGAAAACAATACACCTGTAATTCCTAATAATTCATTCAATCCATAATAAACCTATAATTTTAAAGCATCATTCAAATTAACTGAATCATTAACATTCGACACAATACAACTATTCTAAGTTTTCATTCACAAGTCACATCCATCTAGCATAACAATTTGAAACATAACTATTTGTTATCCATGCGCATCTACCAACAAATAAAACTACTAATATTTGTTATCCATACACATCCATCCAAAAATATTTAATCCTCCAAAAATGCTCATACTGCCAAGTAATCTTGTACAATTTAGCTTCGTGAACTTGTTAAGAAATTTGTTGGGGAGGGTGCTCGTCTGGTTCGTGAACTTTTGATCCACTTTTCCCAACTTTTGATCCACTTTTCAATGATGGCCCCATCGATATTGTTTTAGCCACTTCAAATGTTTCTGGGAACAAAGAAAAATTATATCACTATGAAACAGTACTACCGAACAAAGATAATAAAACCTCAACAAACTTCACTACAACATATACCCGTGCTTCATAGCTAGAAAGAATAACACAAATGCTAGCAGAGTATGAAGGGGTGAGAAACAATCAGTCAGGCCCATAAAAATCAATGAAGCCAAAAAAAAAATAAAAAAGAAAATAAAAGAAAAGCAAATTCTTGAATTCATGATTGACATCTTTAAAACATTTGAGGAAACAATATACTTGCTTTTACAGGCAGATCAACTGGAAACAGATTTAGGCTACTGGGATTAAAACTGAATGAGCTGCAGAAAGGGAATGTGACAAGAAAAAGAAATTAGTGCCTTAGTGGTATGCAAATATGAATGAAAAGGTTGAATAAATAACGATATTCAAGATGGCTCCATTCAGTTGCTAAAAGTACGTTAATAGACCCAATCATGCTTAAAAATTCAATCAAAGCTATTCTTAATCAACTAAAATCTACAAATAAGTGCATCATGCTAGAAATTACAGACAGCAACACAAAAAAAACTAATCCATCCACAGCATGCATATCTTTATTTCCGTCTTTTCAACAGGAAAATAATGTTCTAAAGTGAGAAAAAAACAGGTACTAACTTTAAAATGTAAAATGCACTTCGTTACATTTTATATATTTTTATAACATCTTTTAAGGCAGAAGCATAGATCCTACAAAAAAATGTGCATCAAGTGCAGGAAACATACCTGCGAGATATAACTAGCTGCCACACATAAGGAATAAAGAACTCCTCAGGATGGCTCTCTTGTTCATATGTAAAGCGTAATTGAGTAAACATCTGTTAATTGGATAAAAAAAAACATAAAAAAGGATCCCACTATTGGATAAACCTACTAACACAACCATTTGCTTTGTACCTTCATGCCTTCACCCCGCCAAGAACGACAATTGATGATTATGACTTCGAGGACTTTCTCCACCGACCATTCACCATTCATTCTTTGGGCATCCATGCGGCTATTGAAAAAATCTAAGACCTACAAAAATTAAAGATTATGTGGGAAGAAAATAAAGGGAAAAAGACGGATATACAACCTACAGTAAGAATGTTCTCAAGCACATACAGTAAAAATGTTCTCAAGCAGCTCATTAAAGCGAGGATGATTCCTGAAAGGCTGAAAGACCTCCTGCCTGTGCATAATCGCATATACAACCTGCTCCAATGCATACAATGAAAAATACCCACAATATGAGAGGAGAGGGGTGGGGTAACCAAATCCAGATGCATATGGTCTCAGTGATAATGATGATGATACCTCAGGATTACGTGAAAGAGCGTAAGTCAGTATTGCATTTAATATTTCTAGAACAATCCTCAGGAAATCAGTATAAATATGCAATTCTGTTGACTGCAAGAAATATATATGTCGATTTAGAAGAAAAATATTTTGGAAATGTAAGATAAGATCTAAATAGTAATGAAGCTAAAGGTATTGATTATGGTGACAACTATCTCTTCTGGAAGGCTGTCTCCTCTTGATTCACCATTCCCTATACGCATCTTATCATTTTTTAGCTCTGCTAATTTAGTGTACCTAACACACAACGTTTTAAAAAGATGACCAAATCAAAATCCCATAAAAGTAAAGATTCTATCAAAGTTATCAAGTATTCCACGTAAGAAAACAGATCAGACTGCTCTATGGAAACAATAAGAGACATACTTGCGTGAGAGCGTATCAAAGAGGCTAATGAGTCTCTGTGATGCATATGCACTCAAACGGTGGACATGGGGTGCCATGTTGGCCAAAATTGCAAGACAGTTTGTGTGGAGGTAAATATCCTGCATCAATTAAATATGTCAAACACTACAGTAGGAAAGCCTCTGTAAAAGCAACTGTTTCAGATACTTACCTACATCTCAACACATCCATCAATATATCCAATATGCAGGGTAAAGACTTACTTTCCAGTGTATTTACAAATGTTTGGTAAAAACTTACTTTCCAATGTATTTTCTGAATGTTACAATGTCTATTGACCATATAAATATAGACAAATCCATAAATATATTGAATGGCCCTAAAGATGCTAAGAACTGAGGCTCCATATCCTATGGAAAAAGTTCATTTATCTCTTGCCATCATTTAGACTGTATTTTTAATGTGACGAAGCTGGGGATGTTGCACCCTTCAAAAGAGATCTGTCTGTGTAATTAGAATTAGGATAAGTTACATGACATGTGACAGACAACCAAAGTTATTAGCCCAAATATGAGCAACTATGTAGGAATAGATTGTCCTTTGTCCTTTTGCATTTAAGGTTTATATAATAAATGTTCATTATTGTTATGATGATTTGCCATTAATTTTATACAAGTAGATATATGAAAATGTTAAATAAGCAATGGAGTGACAAGAAGAGTTAATAATATTCTAACGGCATTGCAATTTTCATCATTAATTTGTAGTATTATTTTTTTTTTTTTGAGTGAAGGGGGGCATCAACTAGATAACTACAAATAAAAATAGTCAAAGAAATTCTGCCCATGGTGAAAAGATACTACATTTCCATCAGAGGTAATTCTTGTATTTTAGAATTGTTAATATATCAGAATGTTTTACGTGTGGACTGATTATTTTCCCATGACATAACTAATAAATTCTCTATCAGTATACCACATAATTTTGTTCCTCTATTAATGTGTGTTCATGTAAGTCTTAAAAGGGAAATTGCCTGAACTCACAAATTTTCCACACACACAAAAAATATATATATTTAAGAAATTAAAAAATATATATATATATATATCTTTACTTAGCATCAACATTGAAATTGATATATCTGAATTTTAAGATCTCAACAAATCTCCAAAAATTCATATTGTAAGCATTGACAAATTTTGACAACAAGCACGTATGAGACAATCTTCTTTTCATGGGTCATACAAATCGATCTCAATTTCTGAACTGAAACAAGGAATCTATCACAGCAATACCAAGAGAACACATAACAAAGTATTTAAATATAAATAATCAGCAGACATGGGCACCAAGCCATACCCGTAGCTTAGATAGGTTGTAATTCACAGTCCTTATCAGAATTATGATCATCAAGGAACCAAGAGAAGTTTGATGGAGCAGGCGTTCTTGGTACCATGGAACACTTGGCAGCATCTGTTCAAATAAATAAGATGTTGATATGATCTTTATATAATCTAGTTAAATGATAGCCTAAAGAGGCAGTACTCACCAGCTTGTGAATACTGGCATTGAAAGAAGAATCTTGACTAAGTACTAGCAGAATAATTAGCACCATGTAGATTTGATTGGATGTCCCTTTTGAAGCATTATACAGTGTTTCCAGCATGGGCATCAACTGTTGATTTCATTGCATAATGCAAATCAAATTAGGATATGTGGCATTTATGTTACGTAAACTACTAAAAATGATGACTGCTCATAAGATTTTTTTTTTTTTTATCAGCAAAAGACAAAATTTATTGATGAACCAAAAGAGTATTACATCAATAAAGAGAGCGATGAGTGCAAAGAGCATCAAAACGAAACAAACCAATCCCAACTAGGTTGGCACCGATAAGTCTGCCCTATCATTTGCTAGCACACCATCAAAAGTTGGAGAGAATCCAACCGCAAAAACAACAAAACTAACTGAAAAAAAGAAACAATCCCCTGACACAACCACAGCAATACCACACTTCCCAGAATTATTGTCACAAATCAGAAACACAGCCACAGCAATCACAGCCCAACAGCAAACCAGAATTATCAAGCAGCACCAACCACACTCCAATACTCAGCCACACTCCTATAGCTCTTTGGAACATTACTTAGTTATCCTGCAACAATAGGGTAGGCAGCCCAGAGCAGATCCCAACAGTATATCAGCCAAATTAACCATGAGTGAGCAGCCGCAAATCAATAGCAAAAACCAGCAGCAAGACCCACCAAGCAGAACACACAAACAAGTCCACCATCTGCAGAAACATCAGCCATCCACATATCAGCAGCAGAACTGCAGACCAGCCATCCACAAATCTGTGCATGATGCTATGAACCATATTGCAGTTCTCACTTATTGAGGGGAGTCTATCAGCCCAACATAGCAGCCTAACATAACTCCATGGCAGACCAACATATCAGTTTAGAATCCACAGATGAAGACATTGGCTCTTCCTACTTTCAATCTCCCCCAATGACTGATGAACCAAAAGACCCGTAAGACTGATAAAACCAATCTGCTAACTCTCTCAAGAAGACCCCTGACAGATCAGATTTAGCAGCCATATCAGATCAGCAATCCACAGATGATCCTAGCAGGCACACAGAAAATGGGGGAGATTGAAATCAATTTGAGCCTAGCAGGCAGATTCATTCACCATTCCTTCAAGCATCTGATGAGCCTACAAATACAGCTACCATTCCTGCTTTAAAACCAACCTCAGAAATCAATTTGATAAAAAAACCAGCAGCCTACATACTCAACCAGCCAGCTTCAGCATACTTAAAAAAACAGAACACCAAAAAACACCAGCACCAGCATACTTAACAGCAATTCAGCATCCTTAGGCCCCTTTATCTACACACAGTTGCAGACCTGCTTCAGATTATATACCACATCGTGCACCGAGTAATTAAATTCTTTCAAAGAAGAAACAGCCCACATAGCAACTCTGGTTTTTACCAGATCAGCCAGATCATTCACGGGTGGTTGTGCTTCATTAAAGAGGCACTCATTCCTGAGTTTCCACACAGACCACATTACTGCCAATGGTATCATCTTCCAGATCGCCTTAACCTTTTTCTTCATTTTTGGACCTGACCAGCAGTGAAGTACTGCCTCCACTGAACCAGGAATAGCCCAACTCAGGTTCCACCAACTCACAATACTTACCCATATTCTCCAGATCTTAGGACAGTGAAGGAGGACATTGACTTAATTTTAACTGTTAATTTTAGATTTTGTTTCAATTTGATATCATTAGTGTTTTTTAAGGGAAATTATCACTAAACTTGTTAAGGTTAACTAACTAAATTGAATAAGTTTATAATTTTGCTCTTAAAAATATGGCACATGACACGTGTATATTTTTTTATAAAAAAAGAGTTATAATCAATTGAACCAAATTGAGACAAAATCATAAATTCAAGATCAAAATTGAACCAATTTAAAGTACAGAGACTAAAATGACACAAAAAGTAAAGTATAGGAATCGTAATTTGTTAAAAAAAAAAAAACTAGAAATGGTTAAAAAATGAAATACATGTGTTGTGTAAATTCAAACTTATTCTGATATACTTTTTCGAGTTAGACTTCGTAATATTATTATTGCAGCCATGAAAAACGGCCACAAAACAAGTACAATACAACATACATATACTAAATCCATTGATTTGAGGATACATATGGCATCCGTGAAAACGCATATACATTATGCACATCATCACATATATGCGAATCTTAGGTGATAGTTTTGGACAAAGGAACAATAGTGAGCTTTGGCATTTTTTTACCATTAATTTTGCTCATTGATCTTCCCCTTCTTTCCCCTCCCCCCAACTCCACAGATACTTATGCTCAGACTGCAGCTACTTTGTATCAAAATAGTAACACCCCTCTGCCCTTACACCTTCCCAACTTCAAGCCAAAGTGCATCACACTGTCCCCACCTAAACATGTACAACATATATATGGAGAGATAGAGTGAAAGAGAGGAGAGAGAGTGCAAATGTAGATGCAGCTGATAGAGTAGAGTAGGACTTCCAGTAATTGATATATAAAATATATATATATATAGAGAGAGAGAGAGAGAGTACTTCATCACTGGAGAAATAAGTGAGATACAAATGTAATTAAGGGAGAAGCATTTAAGAGAAAAGCCTTCACAATTCTATGGAACTTGAGTGACCAAGCAAAGCATTGATGCTCATTGGAAAAGTACCCATAACTAGCAACATTTAGGTTTTTTTTTTTTTTTCAATCCCCATATACATTGGTTGCACTTGCCTTGGTATGAAACAATTGCATTCATCTATTAATTCAAATCACCATACCCCAAAATACCAACACATAGATATAAATGTATATAGCAATCATGCATGTCTAGGGATCCCAACATGTAGCAAGATTAGGGTTCATAACAAATTGGCTGCATGGCAACGGCGATAAGGATGATGATGGTGATGAGGATGAGGATGACAATGATGATGATGGCAGTGATGACATAATCGCATTGATGTACTCCATTTGATTGGTTGTCACATTTGGATCGGGTGAATTAGGAACCCCAGATGGAAAACACGAAAGACTTGTAATCGGGTCAACTTTGTGTGATGCAGATGAAGATGGCATGGCACAGTTGATCATGTCATAGACTTTTGGCATAATAGGCATCACCATTAAGGACGAAAGGGAGAAAAAAAAGTTCTTACCTCAGTCATGTTAAAAATGAAATTGGGAATAATGGGTAGTGCTTTGCTTCCAACAAGGACAAAAGCATCGACACACAGGTCTTGAAATCGAACCTCAACTTTTGGGAATTCCAAATCAACTCTACAATTTCAAAAGAAAAAAAATACAAAGGCACACAACCATAGCAACAACTTCAGCTCAAAAGAAAGAAATCAATTAAAACTTAAGAAAAAAAAAAGAGACAGATCGTAAATTAGATATTCAATGCGGTTTTCTTTCTTTCTTTCCTCCAAATATTTTAACATAGACCAAAAAACAAACACCTTATAGGCATGCCAAACACTAAGGAGAGACCATATGACTACTATCATTGATACATACAAACACTCTATTGCGTGTGTGTATATATATAGATGTAGAGTTCATCAATACCTGGTAAGGAGAGGCCAAACACACAAGCAGACACTATATATGTACCTGGTAAGGATAGACCAAACACACAAGCGCACACACACTATATATATATATATATAGAGAGAGAGAGAGAGAGAGAGAGAGAATAAGAATTTGAAAAATGAGATGGTGAGGTTGGACAATGAAGGGGCAAAGATATGAGAAGTTGAAAATTATAGTTAGGGTTTGAAATTGGGGAAACGAGAGAGAGAGAGAGTGTGTTTATCTGATGCAAGAAAACTGAGATTGAGAGGATTAGCAATGGTAGAGTGTAGGCGGCTCCACACACTACCACCGAACATCCTTCCTCTCTCCGCCAAACCCATTGCTGCTCCGCCGCTGCTCCTGTTTCGTTTCGTGTTAGCGCCTTCTTCGTGTTTGCTCTCTGCTTTGGCCAGTTTGCCGCCGACCTCACAGTGGGGAAACAG
The DNA here is from genome assembly GCA_030407325.1 of Camellia japonica. Taxonomy (NCBI): domain Eukaryota; kingdom Viridiplantae; phylum Streptophyta; class Magnoliopsida; order Ericales; family Theaceae; genus Camellia; species Camellia japonica. Next base: position 40,056,464 of record JAPPVO010000024.1, on the reverse strand, counting down.
AGCGACACGACCATGGCGTGAGACATTTTTGGTGGATCAGATTTTGAATGGTGGCCTAGGGTTTGTGTTTATGTGAATGTCAAAGAGAAAGAGAAATAGACAGAGAGCAAAGAGAAACAGAGAATACATTGTGGGCAACGGTGAGAGAGAGGGAGAGGGAGAGCAAGCGAATTGTTTTATTTGTTCGGTGTTTATGTCTTCCACTTCAAATTTCCCTCCCAAATTTTTGGCGACCAAAAGACTATATTAGTCGCAGAAAAGGTACTTTCGCCGACAAATTTTTTTAGTCGCCAAATCTCAATCAACGGCGACTAAAATATTAGTCGCTAAAAGTACTAATTTGGCGACTAATTTTTTTTAGTTGCTGAAAATAAGTTTTTGGCGACCAAATTTTTGGTCGCCAAAAAATATGTGACCTTCCGCGACCAAATTTGTAGTTGGTCGGCAAAAGTATACCACTTTCTGCGACCAACTCATTTTTTGGTCGCCAAAATATAATCTTCTGCGACCAATAATATTTGGTCGCTAAAAATAATGATTATTCGCGACTAATTAATATTTGGTCGCCAAATGTCATTTTTTGGCGACCAAAATTTTTTTGGTCGGCAAAAGTGGTCGGCAATTGTGTAAATTCTTGTAGTGGGATCAGAGGGCCACAAAGTAACCAAACAGAGGCCAATGGTTATTTATGCCCCCAAGGCATGGGACTCCCGTGTGGTACTTACAAAACATGATTGTTTATCAGGTCATAGTCAAATATTCTTTAAAAAATAAACAAATATATCCATGTGTTTCCTTTTAAACAAATAGGGTTCAGAAATAAAACCACGTAACTGAAACCTTTATAAAACATAACTTTTATTAATATACTAATAAAACATAACTTGTGTAAAACAGATTTTGGTAAGTCAAAACATACGTAATATATATTATGGTGACTCAAGGTATAATATAACTTACCTTAACTTTAATACCTTACTCTTTCTTTCTACTACCAAAGACCCTTTCACCTTCCACTAATTTTTCCTTCCTTTCCTCTCTTTCTTTTCTTTCTTTCCTTCTTTCTTTTCTTTCTTTTCCTTTATTCTTTCCTTTCTTTTCTACAGACTGATCCCTTCCTCCCTATTTATAGGAAAGTGACACCACTAGCAAGCCAACACGTGGCCAACCCCAATTCATTCCACAGGTTTTGATAATAATTTCATAGATTCAATCTTATCCTAAATAAATATTCATTCCACAGGTTTGATGTATGTATTGAATTCTGATGTATATTATTGATTGAAGGTTGAGGGTTTGATCATATTGAGTTTTTTTTAAGACTAGTGTTTGATTGAGGGTTTGATGTATGTATTGAGTAATTTTTTTTTTTTCCTGAGTATTTGACTGATATCTTCAAACTAGAAATAGGCCATCTCTTCAAAGGACCTTGTTTGGTGGTAGTGAACTTGTCTAGCTCTGATATCTTTCTATGTTAATTTGCATTTTGTTTTTTCAAGCTAGTAACTTTGAATAACCCATTCTCAATTATGTGAGAGATTATAAAAACAAAAATGAGTGAAAGGTCTGAAAGCAGATAATGGTTAATTGATAATGGTCTGAAAGCTGATATTTCGCCCATTGGTTAAGGTTGGCTTCCTGGGTTTAGAAACTAATAATTGGTTAATTGAATTTTATAATTGGTTAATTGAAAATGAACATAAACATCACTGATATAAAATAATTGACTGTGTTAAATTTCTGAGTATTTGACTCTGTTAAAGTTATGACCTAATTCTGTTTGATTGTGTTGAATTTTATAATTGGTTAATTGAAAATGAACATCACTGATAAGTGGTTAATTGGTTAATTGAATTTTGTGATGAACATCACTGATAGGAGTCTTGTGATGAGTAAGATGATTTATGCATATTGGATGCACAATGTTTTGGATGATATTGAATTATGGCCATTGGAACCAATATTGAATTATGCCCATTACAATCCAAGTTGCACTAGCAGCAGGTTTCATAGATGTTTTCCAAGTTTCATAGATGTTTTCCATGTTTTCCAAGTTGCACTAGCAGCAGCAGGTTTCATAGATGTTGAATTATGCACAATGTTTTCCATGTTTGATAGATGTGAATAAATAAATGATTTTGAATTATGATGTGAATGTTTTCCATGAATAAATGATTTTGAATTTTGAATTATGCCCAGGTTGCATTGCCCATTGTAATGAATAAATAGATGTTGAATTATGCACAATGTTTTCCATGTTTTATAGATGTGAATGAATAAATGATTTTGAACAAATGATGTGAATGTTTTCCATGAATAAATGATTTTGAATTTTGAATTATGCCCAGGTTGCATTGCCCATTGTAATGAATAAATAGATGTTGAATTATGCACATTTTTTTTTTTTTTTGTATGTTGAAAATTTGTAAAATTTCAAACCGCCAAACCGATTCGCATCAATCTGCCAAATCCGCATCCGCCGGATTAGCGGACGGATGCAGATTGATTTTCTCCAATCCTTTAATTTGGCAGATGGATGGTGGATTGGAGGTTTCGTGGCTGCAACCGATCCACGCCCACCCCTACCCAATACCCCCCCCCATCTAGTCTTCTTTGCTCTCACTTCCATAAAAAATCCAAACCCTAATTCATTCAATCGTATACTTTCTCTCGCCGACATATTGTCCCGATTGCTTGCTGGTGAAGCCGCTTCTTCAATTCAGACCCTTGTCTGCGCATCGGTCGATTTTGATTCATTTGATGGCGTTGTAGAGACCGTACAGTTCGATCCCCAACCAGTGCGGTGTATGCAGGTATGGCGTTCTTGTAATGGGTTGCTCTCTATTTGTTTGTCCCAGTGGATTTGACACCGTGTTGTTTTGTGGAAACCCATCTACTTGAAACTCCATGAAATTGCGTTAGCCGTCTATTGAGTTCCAAAACCTAGCTAGGTATTATGTGATTATTCGCATTTTCGGATTTAGGTATAAAATAGTGCCGCTAGTGACGATCATTAATTTTGAAAACTTCGGTTTAACTTTATTTTGTGTTCTAATTTTCTATTTTTTTTTTGGATTTTAGATAGTTTTCAACGCTAGCTTATTATGTTCTGTATATGATTGCACTAATTTTGTTTAATAATGGCAAACTGAATACACCGACCAGTCGAACGGTTTCAAAATTCGGCACGGTCAGCTCAGTTGTCTCCCTTGACCAGGCAAGATCGGTTTACGTGGATGTCAACTCAAAAGCTTCGGTTTGCTTTTATTTTATGTTCAAATTTTTATGTTTTGGGATTTTGGATATTTTTCAACGCTAGCTTATTATGTTCTGTATGTGACTACACTAATTTTTTTTAATATTGGCAAACCGAATACATCGACTAGCTGAACTGTTTCAAAATTTTGCATGATCAGCTCGGTAGTCTCCCTTGACCAGTCTATTGATTTACGTGAATGTCAACTCAAAAGCTTCGGTTTGCTTTTAAAAATTTGACAAATTTTTATTTTGTGGGATCTTGGATATTTTTTAATGCTAGGTTATTATGTTATGCGTGTGGTTGCACTAATTTGTTTAATAATGGCAAACTAAATACACTGACCAGACGAACTGTTTCAATCTTCTGCATGGTCGGCTTGGTTGTCTTCCTTGATCGGTCAAGATCGATTTATGTGAATGTCAAATCGAAAGCATCGGTTTGCTTTTATTTATGCTCCAATCAAAGCATCAGTTTGCTTTTATTTTATGCTCCAACCGAACTGTTTCAAAATTCTACATGGTCGGCTTGGATGTCTCACTTGATCTCTCTTGACTGGTCAGGATCGATTTATGTGAATGTGAAATCAAACACTTAGGTTTAGCTTTATTTTGTGTTCTAATCTTCTTTTTTCTTTTTCTTTTTTGAATTTTTGATATTTGTCAACGCTAGGTTATTACGTTTTGTATATGGTTGCACTAATTTTGTTTAATAATGGCAAACCGAATACATCGATCAGCTGAATTGTTTCAAAATTCTGCACGGTCGGTTTAGTTGTCTCCCTTGACCATGTCAAAATCGATTTACATGAATGTCAACTTGGAAGCTTCGTTTTTTTTTTAAAATTTTACATTCCAATTTTTATTTTTTCAACGCTACCGTATTATGTTTTGTATATGGCTTTCACTAATTTTGTTTAATATAATGGCAAACCAAATACACCAACCAACCAACCAAATCGTTTCAAAATTCTACACAATCAGCTTGTTTGTCGCCCTTGACTAGTCAAGATTGATTTTTGTGAATGTCAAATCGAAAGCTTCAATTTGCTTTTGTTTTACGTTCGAATTTATATATATATATATATTTCAACTTTGGCTTATTATGTTTTGTATATGGATTCTCCTAATTTTGTTTAATATATAATGGCAAAACGAATACACCAACCAACCGAACCGTTTCAAAATTCTGCACAGTCGGCTTGATTGTCTGCCTTGATCTCCCTTTATTGGTTAGAATCGATTTATGTAAATGTCATATTGAAAACTTCGGTTTAGCTTTATTGTGTACCAATTTTCTTTTTCTTTTTTCTTTTTAATTTTTATTTTAGATTTTGGATATTTTTCAGCGCTAACATATTATGTTTCTGTATATGCTTGCACTAATTTTGTTTAATAATGGCAAACCGAATACATCAACCATCCGAATCGTTTCAAAATTGTGCACAATCGATTTGGTTGTCCCTTGACCAGTCATGACCGATTTACGTGAATTTCAAATCAAAAGTTTCGGTTTGCTTTTATTTTACTTTCCAATTTTTATTTTTTTCAACGCTGACGTATTATGTTTTATATATGGTTTCCCCTAATTTTGTTTAATATAATGGGAAACCGAATACACCAACCAACCGAATCGTTTCAAAATTCTGCACGGTCAGCTTGGTTGTCTCCCTTGACCAGTCAAGATTGATTTATGTGAATATCAAATCAAAAGCTTCGGTTTGCTTTTATTTTACGTTCCAGTTTATATTTTTTTCAATGTTGGCTTATTATATTCTGTATATGGCTTCTCCTAATTTTGTTTGTTATATAATATAATGGCAAATTGAATACACTGACCAACCGAACCATTTCAAAATTCTGCAAGGTTGGCTTGGTTGTCCTACTTGATCTCCCTTGATTGGTCAGGTTCAACTTATGTAAATGTGAAATAAAAAACTTCGGTTTAGCTTTATTTTGTATTCTAATCTTCTTCTTCTTCTTTTTTTTTTTTTTTTTTTTTCCAGATTTTGGATATTTTTCAATGCTAGCTTATTATGTTCTGTATATGGTTGCACTAATTTTGTTTAATAATGGCAAACTGAATACACCAACTTGCCGAACCGTTTCAAAATTTGCACGGTCGGCTTGGTTGTCTCCCTTGACTAGTCAGGATCAATTTATGTGAATGTCAAATTGAATACTTCGGTTTAGTTCTCTTCCCTGACTAGGATAAATTTATGTAAATGTCAAATCAAAATCTTTGGTTTGGTGGGGAAACCCCACCCTAGACCTCGACCAAACTGCTCTTATTTTCACCCCTACTTCTAACACAGCGTGAAAGTGGACCCTATATTCTCGACTTGCATCCTTCTTGCAATACCCGATGGGCTCTCTCAATCTTTGGCCCACATTGGTTTAAACTTAGAATGTCCTACATTGTTTAGGACAGTGAGGCAATGATCAGATTCAATATTTGGTAAATGACAGAATAAGAGAGTTTGGGAGAATGGACATGCAATATGCATTAGCCAGGACCCTATCTAACCTTTCTAACCTTTCCTGATTATTGGTGTATTGTGCTCAACAATTTATCCAAGTAGAGGAGTTACTTGTAAAGTAATTATTATGGTTTTATTTTGTGTTGCAATTTTTCTTTTCTTTTTGTTTCTTTTTTTTTTTTTTTATTTTTATTTTTATTTTTTTTTTTTTTTTTTTATTTTTATTTTTATTTTTATTTTTATTTTGGAATTTTGTTTTTGTTACTTAAAAGCTTCTGTGTGGTGGAGAAATCACCTAGACCTCCGCCAAACTACATTGATTTCTCCCCTACTCATAACACAACGTAAAAGTTGGGAACCCTAAATTCTCAAGTTGCATGCTTCTTGCAACACCCAGTGGGTCTCTAGATCTATAATTCACATAGCTTCAAACTTAAAAGGTAGTTTTATGGCTAATTTTTCTTGTACTTTATCTAGAACAATGTGATAATTATTAGATTCACTAGTTGGTAAATGACAAATAAGAGCATTTGGGAAAATGTAAAACCAAGATTTTGCATTAGCTAGACCCTATCCAACCATTCCTGAATATTGGTACCCTTACTCTTTGATTTTTCCAAGTAAAGGAGTGTCATGTAAAGGAGTTATGGTTTTATTTTGTGTTCCAGTTTTTGTTTCTATATATCGTTTGCTCTGATTTTGTTAAACAATGGCAAATTGAATACACTTACTGACCGCTTAGATTTCAGTCGGTTTGGTTCTCTCCCCTGATCGGTCACAATTGATTTATATTATCAGCAAACTGTACCAATTTCACCCCTACGTCTAACCCAGTGTGAAAGTTGGAGACCCCTTTTTGTTTTGGAGTTTCATGCTTTCTGCAACTCCCAAGGACTCTTTGGATCTTTGGACGACATAGCTTCAAACTCGAAAGATCGTTTTTTTGTTAATTTTTCTCCTACTACATCAAGAACAATGAGAGAATGTTTAGATTCAATTCTAACATAAAGTGAAAGTTGAGGACCCCTTAATTATGGAGTTGTAAGTTAATCACATATATTTGTGTCTCATAAAATTTTCATAATTTTCTGAGAGATCGTTTGATGTTTCTGTTTCGTTGTCATAGTTGCTGGTTTGTCTTGATCATGTCATTGTCTCATGTTTAGTTTAGGATTGTCATGCATTAATCATGTTTTGTCTTGTTTTTTGCCATGATTGCATGCTTGTTAATTTTCATGATAGTCTAGTGTTTGATTGGCATCATTATAGTTGTTAGTTTCTATTTTTATTTTATTTTATTTTTTGCGAAACACTAATTTAACTAATTGAACCAATGAAATTGAGTGAAGTCATCTTGCATATTAAAGTCTAACAAATTCCAAATAAAATTGACTAAAGGATAACTTATCAGCTGGGCAAGATGGGTGCCTCACACCTTCCTAATTTGTACCTTGGACTCCGATTGTAGTTTCTTTGGTTGTATCTTGTGTTTTATCTATGAATTCAAGCTTTTGTTTTTGTTTTTTTTCTTCTTCTGTTTTAGGATTATATTGGGTTTCCTAGTGGTCCTTTGAGAAAAAATTAGCTGGCAACTCCATCGAATGGATCTCTGTTTCTCGCGACAATTACTAACTATTATATTTTCTTCTTGATTCAAAGTTTGAATCATTTGGATTAAATATTCAAGTCTTTTTACATCTCTGCTAGTTTTGAATTCTTATTCTAAAGACCACAGTGTCCTGTACTTTCATAGTCTTCATATTTTTATGTGAATCTTTGTTCATTACATTTCTCTTCTATAGGAATTCTTACACTAAATGATACACTAAAGCATTTTCTTCCTTCAAATTTTAGAATGAGATTTTCGTCTAATAACTTCGTAGTTCGAGAATACTTCTAAATGTTGGACTTCTTTTTTTTTTTTTTTTTTTTGGTTTCCATTTATTCGGAAACTGAATATTTCCCCATTGACTGATTTTTGGTTGATAGCCTATTTTAAATGAAGGGAGTTCTTCCCCCTTTTTGACTAAATAAATTATTTGCCATTTTTTAACACATTAACTTAAGTACACTCGTCAAATTTAAAAAACTTGATTCATGAGTTGTTGGTGCAACTCTGAGCATCTCTAATATCAATCATGAAATTTAGAATTGCATTAAAGAACAATTTGTTTACTTGTGTTAGCTTGCGCAACTCTCAATAGGCTTCAATGCTATCATCATCTCCTAAAGATACATAAGAGTATTTGGAGTGGAATATGTATATTTCTGTGTATGTTTATATTTTGTCAAGTCAAACAATTTCTCTCTCTTTACAAGTTCTCTTTCAAATTTCAAACAAACTTCCAAGAAATTACACCTTATATACTTTTTACTTATTTTTCACTATAAAATGTCATAATAAAAATTACAAAGTATCATAACAAAAATCACAAAGTAACATAACATTATCATCCCTAACTTTAGAGTGCACATCATAAATTCATTATTCATAATTTTACCACAAAATATCACAACATACATTACAGATAATCATAATTTTTATGATAAAAAATCATAATTTTTTTATAATGTACATCTTTTTAAAAGGTGCATCACTACAAACAAAGTGAATAATATCAAATTTATTAATATTTTTATCATACACTGTATTTATTTGAAATGAACAAATGTACATATATGTCTTTTGATCAAAAGAAACATAACTAAACACAAATAAAGAACACATAGAATGGTGTCCATACGATTACATAGTTCAACTTCTTCAAGAAAATGTAGAGTAAATACAAAAATTTAGATTCAAATTTGACATCCCACATTCAAAAAAACAAAACAAAAAAAAAATTGACATCCTAAGCCCAAAATGTGGTGTCTTTCATTAATATGACCAAAATATGTCAAATCAAATTGTATGAAATTTTTATATAAAATTTGATATTTATACGTAAAAAATGATATTTATCATAAAATAAATATTTTTAATCTTTTAACCTCCCAATCCACGTCACAATGCCAAGTCCGTAAGTACGGAGATTCTTTTCGGTTGGAAATCACAACTAGAGTTGGGCCTCTATGAGCTCACCACAGGATCACCTCATTATCTAAATCATTTATCTTCTAAGGCTCTCTAACAGATTATCCATGCCAAATCAGGTTGATCAAATAATTATAATCACATGATTGGTTCATATTTATTTTCAAAAAAATGCATGGCAAGTATAATTTTGAAAACAGACTGTCCACTATTTTGAGGACAAATGTGATATCATCACGTGATTATGATTATTTGATCAATCTAATTCTTTTACATAAATTATCTACTCAAAAGTTCTTAAAAGTTGAACGGTTCAGATCATATGACAACCCACGGAGGCCCAATTTACCAACTACAAAGAATCTCCATCTTTTGCATGACTCATTAGTTCACATTATTGGAGTCAGGCAAGGCACCCACCCATGCTGGTGGCAACATTCCAGTTTGCTCATGAACAGTCTTAAACAATGGTGGCAACATCCTATAAACAACAGCAACCTCCTTCATAGCACCACCATCACCACCCTCACCGCCACCACCATTAGTCCAAATACTAATTTTATGTTGCAGCCCACGAACCGCCTCGCCATTAATCTTGGCAATCTCCTGAAACATCCCACCATTGATCATCAAGTAATCTCTAAGAGCATTGTAATCCCCTCCCAACGTGTCCAAAAGCGTGCATATATAAACCCCTTGGGCTTGTCCGAGCGCTACAAGCCCTGCAACTTCTTTTTGTTTAGCATATAATTCTCCATGAGCGAGTTGTTGGAGGGCATAGAAAGCAGCCTCAGCCATGGCTTTTTGGGCCTGGGCTTCTTTCTCTTTCTCATACAGAATTGCTTCGGCTGCTTTCTGTTTGTTGTAGAGCTCTTAGTTTGCCTCTTGTACCTTTGTTTTTCGTCAAAATGGTTAATTCCAAGTTTTTTGCGGAATGCTAATTTGATATTGGTGAAATAAATGAAAAATGATATACAAGTACAATTTCTAGACTCATTATGTTTAAATGATATGATTGGTTGATAATTAGAAAAAAGATGAGAGAAAGTGTTGCATGATAATACGGAAATTTTAATGAAAATTCTAATCATACCAAAATTTTCAGACACAATTAATGATGTAACTGTTTCACTCAACAAAGTGACGTGATATAACGGTTTTACTCAAATATTTTTTTTTTGGTATAAAAAAGTTTAGGCGAGGGAAGGCTATCTCAGTCCAGGGTTAGGGCAAGCCACCAAGGAGGACTACTAGTAGTAGTGGGAATTGAACCTAAGTCTTAAAGACGAAGAGTCTGATCCTTACCAACTTAACCAATCCCCATTGGCTGTTTTACTCAACTTTAAGTGATGCAAATCGATAGCTATTAATCTTAGAAAAATGACATACAAACCCACTTTATAGACCTATTTCTAGACCGAGTAATGTGTCAATAAGATGATTGATTAATGAGTAGAGAATAAATGAGAAAGAGAATTGACTTAGATATTTTAATAGAATACCACATCATTGAGTTTAAAAGGTGGGTCTAATTTTTTAATCTAAATAGCAGTACTCATCTAAATAATATGACAAATCACTTTTGTATTAATATTTTAAGAAACAACATAAAATGTGTCAATTAATAAGTAAAATAGAACATTATTCCGGAAACATGTAATATTTTTTCCTTAAATCTCTCGTCGTCTGAAGAACACCGGTATGAATCTCTGTCTCTCTCGATCTTTCAATCTCTCCCTCGATCTCTGACTCTCTCTCTCGATCTCTCAATCTCTCTCTTGATCTCTGTCTCTCTCTCGTACAATCTCGATCTCTCTATATCTGCGTACACATTATCTGACCTTTTTTAGATAATTTTTCTTCTCTTACATATCTCTCTATACAAGTATATATATGAATTTATATATGTATCTCTATTTATTGATTGAATAATCATTCTTATTTTAATTTCAGGTTCTCGATTGATCCAATCATTGATCGGCGGCGGTGGAAAAATCAACTCCTTTGAGAAAAGAAACCCTAACTTTCTCATTGAAGGTAAGTTCTAATCTATTTGTTTACACGTTTGTTCTGGTTTTGATCTTGTTTAGATTTGTATTGAACTACTCTTTGTTAGCTTTTTGTTTACTGTTTGGGAATTGATTTCAATTTGTTAGCTTTTGTAGTTTGAATGCCATGTTTATTGACAAATGTGCTCAGTTAAAATACAGTTAATGTGTTGATTATTGTTGATGTTGTGATTAATTGGTGCAAATTTCAACATAGACAAATGGGAAATTAGTTTTTGTTTCCAATTCCAAAAAGAGTAGGAGTATAAACTCTAATTATTTGATAAATATTTTCCCAAAAAAATAAAATAAAAATGATTAGGTGATTACAACTAAGAGCATACATTTTATGATAAAGAGTTGCTACAGTTTACATCTTAAAACTAGAACTACTAGACAATTGGGAATCATTATATAATATAAGCAAAGACGTTGTAAGGTCTTTATTGATGAACACTTCAATCTATTTTTCTCAAATTTTTGAATTTTTATAATGTAAAAATCTATGTGTCATATTATTGGTTCTCATCAAATTTTTTTTTTCCTTTTTAATTTTAATTATCAATATGGCAATACCTTTCAAATTTTGTCCATTAATTAGAGAATCTTTGGAATTTTCAACAATATGGAAACTTTCTATTTCTTAAAATGATGATGAAAATCTCAATATATGTTTCTTAAATAGTTAGTGACAATTGATTTGTAAACCACTGGTTTTCCTTAATTGGATAGTAAATTGAAATAAAAAAATTTTGAGGTCTTCTAGTTTTTTCCTTCGTAGATTTTTTGGTTTTTGCTTTTGAGGACCTCTTGTCCTTCTTTGTACTTCTCTTTTCTCCTTTTTGATAAAATTCTTCTTTTATTGCTCAGCCCAAAAAAAAAAAATTTGAAATAAATTTTTTTACAATATAATAATAATAAAAAAGTTCTGGCTTTTGAACAAATTGTTTAAGAGATTAAACTTGAGTCCTATTTCCTCTTCTTCTCGCAGCATTTCTTCTTCAAACAAGTAGAAATTTCACATCAGCTTTGTGTCGTCTTTAGATTGTATTAACCTGATGAAAAGCAGGGGCCTATTGCCTTCTTGTGGGAAATCATTTTTTTCATTGTTATTGGATGAACCTCTTGAGTAGTTAATGATTGAAGGTTCAGTATTAGGGGTTTGCTGCTTCTGTAGCCACACTACTCGAAATACGATTTTTTGCGACTGATTATTTTACCATCGCAAAAAATCACTTTTTACGTCATAATCCCGTTTTACTTAACCCCCAAAATCGTGTTCTTAACTGAAAACAAAAAAAAAACCCCCCAAATCGTGTAAAACTTGCCCTATCCCCTTTCACTCTTGTTTCCCAACTCTCTCTCTCTGTTAATCTCTCAAATTCTCCTCTCTCACTCGACTCTCCACTCTCTCTCGCTCGAATCTCACTATCCACTCTCCACTCTTCACTCTCTCTCGCTTGACTCTCACTTCCATGTAGATATGAAGATTTTGATCGATGGTTGATGAAGATTTGAAGATTTCGATCTGTTGTTGATGAAGATTTGGATCGATTCATAATTGGTAAGCCTAATTTCTATGTACGAATCCAACTCTCTATATCTGTAATCCCTATATCTTTATTTTTATCAATGCAGTGTAGATTCTGATTTCGAAACATCTTTTTGATTCGAAGATTCATTTTATTTTTTTATCTTTTTAAATTATTAAATCTTGATTTGCTTTGGCTTTAAAACTTGATTTGAACATTTCTCTAGATTGTTTGCTAAATTTCTTTTAGTTTTTGAACCTCTTGTTTGTATAATTTCAAACTTTTAGTATTCTGCTTTTATGTTTGTTTGGCTAGAATACTGAAGCTCACCTCAATTGGGGTAAAATATATATTTGTTTTCCTGTGTCTTTGTTACATTTTCTTAGCAACCAAACAGAGCATAATTTGGTTAATCTTTGAATGATTTTTCTAGTTTGTAATCTTGTTGTTCTGCTTTGAATTCTTCTTTGTTACATGTTTTAGTCATAGTTGATTTCTATATTGCTTTGTTTAATTTTGATTTCAAGCTCTCTCAATTTCAATTTAGTTTGATGAAGCTCAGATGTAATTTAGATCTTAAATTAAACGATGAATTACTTGCTACTGATATCTTTCTCTCTCGTTTTTGAATTTGAATTCGATTCATATAGCTAAATGCATAGAGTACTAAATATTAGGAAATACACGAATCTTTTAAAATTTTTTAATTTGTTCATCAGTTTTTTAACCGGATCCTTATTGGCTTGTATCTTATCTTTAGTTGATACATTCATGAGGGCTTTACACACTATTCTTTGTCCTTCCTCCACACTCAGTAGGCCGAATTTTGATTTGGATCAATTTCTTCTGCCAGGTAAAATTTACTGCTATAGTTCAATTTGGTCTCAAACTGATATTTAGTTCGATTTATTTCTTTTTGTATCCATTCATGTGAATAAGCAATAATAATAATAATAATGAGTAGCATCTTGATAATTGAAGGCTCTAGAAAGGGGAAAGTGAGTAGTATCTTGAATAATTGAAGGTTCTTCTTAGGTGGAGCTCATAGGGTAGGTGTACATGGCATCATTTCTATTTTGTGTGGTTGAGATGTAACTTGTGTGTTTTGAATTCATTATTTCTATTTTTATTATGATGATGTCTAATTCATGCATATATATTTAGTTGTGTGTGGGTGTGTAGAGGTTCATGCTAGTATGTTTGTCTTGAATACTGCTGTATCTGCTATGAATATTATTGTACAATTTTGTCTATATGATTCCTTCTCCCTATCAAGGTCAAGATACACCTTTTCCATTGTCATACATGTTTGACTTGTTACATCCTCTCTTAATGATTTTTTCAGCCACTGGCCAGTGCATATGACTTGCAAAACATAGAGATGGTCGGTGGGAATGGGCAATTGCTCCTGGTGTCTCACCATTTCCTAGATATCGACATGCAGCGGCGAGTTTTTCTTTTAAACTCCCAACCAAAAAAAGAAAAGAAAAGAAAAGAAAAAGACCCCACTGTTAGTTGACATTTCCCCCCCTCCTGTTCGGTATCTAGGAACCAGTCATTGAGATGTGCTATGCTCCTGTAGGTTTTTGTAAATGCAAGGCTCCATGTGTCTGGTGGTGCACTTGGTGGTGGACGCATGGTGGAAGACTCATCAAGTGTTGCAGGTATTTTCCTTTATTTTCTTTTTCCCTGTAATCCAACAAATGTATTGAAATTGTTGGTGTACAAAGTCTACACTTAAGTCTTTTTCTCAGATTTGTCATGTTTCTGTGTGTAGTTCTGGATACTGCGGCAGGAGTCTGGTGTGATACAAAGTCTGTTGTTACTACTCCCAGGACAGGCATATACAGTGTTGATGCTGCAGTCGAACTGACGAGACGCTGTAGGCATGCTGCCGCTGCTATTGGTGACCTGAGATTTATCTATGGTGGTCTACGTGGTGGTAAGACGTCACAACAGAACACTCAATTTCTTTCCCTTTGTATGTAGTTCTAGACTTTAAGCTGACTAGTATCTTCTAGTATTGTAGATTGTTTTGCATTCTGATGCCCAGCATAATATGGGTCTGTCCTGATTTGCATTGTTGTAACACAATATTCGTCTACTCTGAGTTGCTTGTAGTAAATTGGTTGAGCCTTTCAAAGTGCTTGCATAACTTGAAACTACGGATAAAGTAGATTCATTTAGAGGAAAATGAAGACTCTTCTTATGTGAAGTTGATGTCTATGATGCTCTACGAGGACCTTTCCATGGATCTCTATGATCTCCTCTTTTTCTATTATGATTTCTTAGAATTTTTAGTTTTTTAGAAATATAAATGATCATGAGGCCAATTAATTTGCTTCGTTGGTATCTCTCATTATCGAATGCATTATTGATTAAAGGGTACAGACTCGGTGACATTTTTCTTGCAAGTAATTTTTTGATAAAATTATTGATGATTTTGTCCCTCACAAGTTGATGTGAAGTGCGTGGGTGTAGACATCCCATTTTTTACCGACCTCAAGACTCAGACATCATCGTTTGTGGGCTCGATGATCGTGCATGTTTGTGCTCATTTTGAGTGCCCGAAGTTCTCGGCTGAGTGCCTTGTCTTTGAGCCTCTAAATCCTCTGTGTTTTGGCCTTGTCTTTGGGCCAAACCTTGGTGCCTCTTGCCTGGAGGGGGGCAAGGGCCTTGTCGGCCACCTTTTCTCCCTTGTCGGCCACTGAAGTGGCCAGTCGGCTAGAGGAGGTGGCCGGCCGGCCACCTAAAGTGGCTGACGGCCATGTTTCTCCTTTTTCAGCCTTGTTGGCCACCTTTGGGCCCTTGTCGGCCACTTGAAGTGGCCGGTCGGCTAGGTGAAGTGGCCGACGGCCATTTTTCTACCTTTTTAGATATTTTCTGTGTCAGCTGTTGATCACTGAAAGCATCCTCCATACACGTGTATGGAGGGATGAAAGCAAGCTTTTAGCTTGCATTTCTATATAAGGGGAGGTCTCTCCCCCATTTTGAGGGTTCAAAAATTTTGGGAGCAAAAATTCTGCCTCTCTCTCTCTCTCTCTCTCTCTCTCTCTCTCTATTTTGTGCTTGAAAGTGAGTTTTCTCTACATATTTGCAAAGAGACCCTTGATCAAATATCTCTATCTTGGAGCTGAGGTTCCTTAAGGCTTGTTTGGAGCTGCTAAAGCTGGTTTTGGCTCAGAAAGTGCCTGTTTTGCTGCTGTGCTTCAAAGGTATAGGCTTAACCCCTTTTTAAGCTTATTTGTGAACACTTGTTTGGCCACCTTTGCATGCTGTTTTTGGCCAAGTTCTCAAGTACAAAAACCTCTGTTTTTAAGGTTTAAAAATGGTGGTTTAAGGCCTTTTTGGAGTTAGGGGTGGTCTACCCTCTTTTGTAGCTTGTTTGCTAAAGTGTTGTGCCATCTTTCAAAGCCTTTTAAAGCAACTTTTTTTGGCCTTTAAACCACTGAATTCCAGGGGAATTTTTGTGGTAAAAAGTGTGTTTTGAGGTCCAAAATAGGAGGGGGTGGCCTCCCCTCCTTGTGTCTTGTTTGCATGTGTAGATGGCCTAGCATGTGAGCATGTTTTTCTCCTCTTTTGTGACTTAATTCGGGCATGTTTTTGCCACTGATTTGGCATGCTTTGGCTTTGTTTTGAGCCTCCTTGGTCATGTGTGCCATGTTTTGTATAGCTATGGTACAAATGGGCTTCACTAGCTTTGTGTTTCAAGGCCTCTAGCATGTGTTGCATGTGTTGATTGCATGTTATAGCATCATTTTACATGTGATTTCAGTGTTTATAACTCTGTCACACTCTCATGTATTTCATTCTTTCATTGTGTTTGAGAGTTGTGCTTTGAGCCTCATTTGCAAGCCAACACATGAGCATTTTTTTTTTTCCATTTATGCTTTAATTTCAGCATGTTTAAGCCACTGTTTTCACATTTTTAAGCTCTGTCCAGAGCTGGTTTGGTCATTTGAGCTTGATATTGCATGCCTCTAGTGTAGTGCTCTTCACTAGTTTAATACTCTTGGCTTTTAAACATGTTGTACATGAGTTGTTTGCATGTTTTCGCATCATTTTTCATGCCATTTCAGCACTGAAATTCTGCAACCCCCCCCCCCCTCTTCTTCATCTTTTCAATTTGCTTTGAAAGTGGTCTTGAGCCCCTTGTTGGCTTAAGTGTGAATTTGAGGCTTGAGTGCCTAATGGCTTTAATCCTCTCTTGAGGGTTTCTACTAGCCAACAGCATGAGACCTCTTTCATGCTCAAAACACTTTTGGCTTAGGCCATCTTTCCAATTAGAGGACAATCACATTGAACTTAATCGGTTAAAGGACTAATCGGTAATGTAAAATGTGTAAACAAGAATTGGACAAGTAAAATTTGGCCAAGATAAGCATATTATCGTGCATTGCATGTGTTTAATCGGACATTATATTGAACACAAGGTAGATTGGTCCATTTCATACTCAAAGTGATGAAATGAGCCAATCTCCTTTGTCTCTATGACCCTTGATCATGCATGATAGGGTGGTGGTCCTTAGAGTCTTGATTGTGCATTCATTAACATTGTACAAGCTTGGCCCTTTGGCCATCATGCATGAAAATGCTTGGTTGATGGCTTGAGAGCCAAGTGCCACACTCCTTTGAGCTTGAGAAATGATAAAGAGGGTGGCATTACACACATTTCCTTACAAATGCATTGCTTTGCCTCTGTTGCAGCAAAAAACAGAAGCCTGGAAAATCAGGTGGCCGACCGGCCACTTGCACTAGCCGACCGACCACTTGCACTAGCCGGCCGGCCAGGTGAGGTAGCCGACCGGCCACTTGCAGTAGCCGACCGCCCACCAGTGCAAAGATTGTCCAATGTGTTCATGTGTTGGAGCAGAGGCAATCTGGAAGTTTGTGCGGTGTTGAGAGATCACAACAAGTGCAAACAGAGGCAACCGGTGGCAAGGCGATGGATTTTCGGGGGGACGCCAACTGAGCATGCATGTCTCCCTCGCCTACGAGGCCATTTAATTGCTTTAATTAGTTAGAGTAGCTAATTATTCAATTTGTTTTGTAATATCTTAATTAGCTTAGCTTAGCGTAGCTAGTTATTCAATTTGGTTTGTAATGATTAATTAGCTAGAATTGTTAATTAGTTGTGTTGTAATAATTAGCTTAGCGTAGTGTAGTTTAGCTTAATTATTCGGACCCTCCTTCGAGAGGGTGCAATGTTGTAATAAGTGTGCGTGTGTGTGTGCGTGTCTTCCAACCCCACGTCTTTCTCCCTTTTATTTATCCGCTTTCAATGGTTAGATTAGGGATCACGTTTTGATTAGCATACCTTATGCTTGCATGTTTGCATCCATTCATTTGTATTGCATGCACCGGGCTCGGCACATCATTCAAACTGCATCGTATTTCAATACTTCTTTGAATACGTGTCTCACAGCATGTTATCAAATTATTGCATTCATATGCCATCTTAGATAGCCGAGCCTATTTAATTCCATTATTGCATGCGTTGCATTAGCATTTTGTATAATTAGGAATCATGCATTTTTCTAACTAGCTTTTTTTTTGGCTCGGAGTACACTGTAAGTTTTACGCTTTAGCATATTGCATGAGTGCCATATTGCCATGTTTCGCATGCTTGCCATGAGGCTATGCGCTTACTTGATTAACTGCATGAATGCCTGTGGGTGAAGGCTTTGTTGCTTGAATTGGAACAATTCGATGATTGTGAGTTTTAAGCCCACTTTGCGAAGTGGCAAATCATGTTTTAAGCCCATCATGTTTTATGGCAAATCTGCGCTTTAGCCCACTAGAGGGGTGGCACTTTCAAACCATTTTTGAAAACAAACATGAGTCAATTTGTTCCAAGTCTCGCGACTTAGTCTATACTTGTATGCGTGCGCGCCACGTAGTAATGTTAGCTAAATAACCAGAATAAGAACACGTGTGTTTATAAAACAACATATCATGCTTAGTGGAGGCCGATCTTTTGGTTGGGCGAGCGGGGGTGCTCATTTCAGGACCTTCCCCTCTCGTACCTAAGTTCCCGAGCCGAGGCAACTTTGGTGATGACGGACACGTGGCCTTTGGCATGAGTCAGGGTTTCCTAAATTTCTCAAAAACAAAATATTTAGGTGGCGACTCTGTAATCTGGCAAAGTAGTCCAGTTTTGGCATTATTTGATTCAAAATCTGATTTTCCAAAATGATTTGCCGGATTGGACTGTTTGATGTTTATCAGTCTCACATTGCACTTTGCGAGATTAGATTCAGAACCGTGACACGAGTCTGAACTTGAGGACCGATTCGAGCTCTCCGAAAGGGGTCGCGAAGAAGGTCGAGTCTACAGTGGGTCTCCTCTCCCTTAAGGTTAAAGTGTTTGTATGGACCATGGCTCACTAGAAACTTAGTACCAATGACATGGTTTAGAAAAGAATGCTGAATTACTTGTTACACCCATGGTGTGTCAAGTGTAAATGGGGCCGAGGAGAGTATTGATCATTTGTTCATGCATTGTCCCATAGTTTTATAATTATGGTGGAGGGTGATTTGTTTGGCGAAGTTGGATTGGGTTGCACCTTCTTCTTGTGTTCATATGTATTGATTGGAGAGGCTTTGGTTCAAGTGATAAAGTGCGGGCTCTTTGGAAATGGGTAGCGTGTGCCCTGCTACATTTTTTGTGTTATTTTCTAATTTTCCTCTGGTTATTAATAAATTTTTCTTGGTTGTCAATCCAAAAAAATGTTGGTTAATTATGTAATTTAAGCTATATAAGTTTGAAGAATACTATTATTCAGATAACAAAACCTTCCAGTGGCTTAATGTTATTTTTTGAGATTTATTTAATGCTTATTATTTATTGTCTTTTCATATTTATTCACTTCATAATATATGTAACCCTCTTGATGGTTATCTTTGTAATTATTTGGTATGCAGAGTATCTCCCCTAAGCTTTGAACTCGAGGCTACTTTGAAGTTGGCAAGATTTCTCTGCAGGTAGGCTTGTTTAACCTATCTTCTATGGTGATGACTGCAACATACTATTGTACTTGAATGAATTTAGCCTATAGAAGTGGGATGATATCCCAGAATCTCTTGATCGAAATGTGCAATCAATATATAGGTATAAATTAATGAGGCTATATTATTTATACAATGCTGCCTGCATCATTTTATTCTACATTTTATCAAGTTATGAATTGTACAGATGTTAATTTTTTGGCAAAAAGATAGAAAAAAGACATTAGATTTTAATACTTCTACCTGCCATCATATTTTAATGCTTGTAAATTTAGTTAATATTTTAAGATCTACGTAAATTAAGTGAATTTTGGACCCAAATTCTGGATTGGATTTTTGTCAAACTTTGGATCACATTTCGGTAAACAAGGTCATTTCAATATTTTAATAATTTTAGCTCGAAGTTTGGACTAATTATTTTAAACTTCAGCTAAAATTCGGTGAAGCTCAAATGATCACATTGGCATTTAAAAAATTTTGAGAGTTAAAGATGACCAGCAATATGCAAAGTTTGGATTTAAATGGACATTTCAGGTACCATATAACAGACTACACTTGCCAGATCACATTCTGTAAAATTTTCATTTCATCTCTGCAGTATGTTATCGACTTTTCATTAATTCCTATTGCCATTATTCTATAATTGTTAGACATCACTAAACCAGTCAATTACGCAGTCTTCACTTCAATTATGGGTCAGGATCCCCATAGATGTGTCTTTATTCCTTGGGTTA
Source organism: Camellia japonica (assembly GCA_030407325.1). Taxonomy (NCBI): domain Eukaryota; kingdom Viridiplantae; phylum Streptophyta; class Magnoliopsida; order Ericales; family Theaceae; genus Camellia; species Camellia japonica. The sequence continues at coordinate 40,036,374 of JAPPVO010000024.1, read as the reverse complement.
GGGAACAATGTAGAAGGTTGAAATGCAGTTATAAGCTAAGGATTTCTGTATCACTGTGATTTCTAAAATTGGTTTTTCACTTAAAATATTTTGTTTATTGATAGACGTGAGCTGGCCAAGGATGTAGTGGAGTTGTTGACAGCTGCTGCTGATGGAGCGAAATCTTTGATTGATGCCAGTGACCGGCTAATATTGTATGTTGAAGTAGCTCGTCTTTTTGGAACTCTAGGCTATCACCGGAAAGCTGCCTTTTTTTCAATGGAAATTCCTGCACACGTCGGTGAAAATCCTCCTAAGTTGGTTAATGTGGAGAATGGTTCTTCTGAAGTTACGGTTTTTGATTCTTCTGAAAGTAAGACTGATAGATTAGTGAAGATTGATCCTTAAATGGGAAGTTGGGGGCTACGTTTTCTTGAACTCGAGTTGTCTAATCCAACTGATGTTGTGTTTGAGATTAATGTTTCTGTCAAGCTAGAGAAATCTAGAAATGAGGATGATTCTAGTGTTGACTGCGATGCAACTGAGTTTATCGATAGGGATAACACTGCAAGGGTACTAATACCTCTAGAGCATTTTAAATTACCTGTTCTGGATAGTTCGTTCTTTGTGAAACGTACCCGGAGTGGGACCCCTGGTAGAAGTTCAAGTTCCTCGGAGAAGAATGCTAAGGCTGAACTGAATGCTTCGATCAAGAACTTGATTTCCAAAATTAAGGTGAGGTGGCATTGTGGCAATCTGGACGGAACAGCTCTGGAGAATTGAACATTGAGGACGCCATACAGGCTGCCCTTCTGACGTCCGTCATGGATGTCCTGCTACTGGATCCATTGACGTTTGGCTTTAAGCTTGCTGAAAATAGTACAGGACGTGCCAAACTCAGTTCACCTAAAGAATCCATTAATCAAGTTCAATCCCCTTTGTCTAAAGGTTCTGTACTTGCGCATGACATGACTTCCATGGAAGTTCTGGTCTGAAATAACACTAAGGAAATGATAAGGATGAGTCTTAGCATTACGTGCCGAGATGTAGCCGGGGAGAACTGCATTGAGGGCAAGAAGGCAACTGTTCTTTGGTCAGGTAAGATTCTAGCATGTTGTCTTTGTTCAACTATCTTTCAGTAGATAGCAACCTTTTAACTCAATTAGTTAGAAAATACTCTTTTTTAATTTTCAGGAAAATAAGGAAATATCAGAAAATAATTATTGCTAACTTTCAAACCAAGGAAATAATCTCTGATTTTTAGGAGGAAAATAAGGATTATATTAGAAAATATTAGGAATTGGTTATAGATTTAGGAATTAGGAATTAGTGTATATTAGGAATTAGGAATTAGTGTAAATATTAGGAATTGGTTATAGATTTAGGAATTATATTGTATATTAGGAATTAGGAATTAGTGTAAAAATTAGTGTAAATATTACTTCTTATAATTGGTTATATTAGGAATTAGTGTAAACAGGAATCTTTGTATTTCCTTTTTCGCTAATTCCTAATATAACCAATTATGCCATATATACAAAAAATCCTATTTACACTAATTCCTAATATAACCATTATGCTATATATACAGTGTATTCTCACAGCAACAAGTACACAGTCATCCTAATATAATCAATTATGCCATATATACAAAAATTCCTATTTACACTAATTCCTAATATAACCATTATGCTATATATACAGTGTATTCTCACAGCAAGAAGTACACAGTCATTAACAAATTATAACATCTCTCTCTCTCTCTCTCTCTCTCTCTCTCTCTCTCTCTCTCCATGAAGCCCTCAACTTCAATCTCTCTCTCTCTGAGGTTCGGGACGTTGTTGATGCGGAAGGTCAAGAGATGCTTCACGTGTTACAAGCCGAAGAGTCAGCATTAGGAAGCAAAGAAAGATACAAGGGGAAGATGTCGTGTAACTTGTCGGAGACAACCAGCAGCGGTGATGGAGGGTATAGCGAAATGATTCAAAATGCCATTAGCTATTGCAAAGATTCGCTAATCAAGGTTTGTTTATTTCATCTTCCTATGTGAGTTAATCGCTACGAACTCTGAATATGGTTCTATATGAAAGAGTTGCCAGCGAAATAGACTGCATAAATTGTATTCTTAGTTAACTACAATGAAGCAATACTTAACTCATATGGTTTCTCTTTATTATTTGATGTTATTGTAGGGTGACACAAAAGCAAATGAGGCTCCTATTGAAGAGCCGGAGACTGAAGCCAAGGTTCTCGATATACCAAGCCCATGCTCCATGGATATTGATTCTCAAACTGGTAGTCAGTTACCACAAGTGATCAGTAAGTGCACCCACTGATCAATTTGTCCCTTATAATTAGTTTTTCTGCTACTCTTTCTACATCTTTTATGACCTTAATCTCTCTCTCTCTCTCTCTCTCCTCTTCTTTTTTTTTTTGTCTGCTATTAATTTTTTGTTCTCACTCATTATTTTGCTGCAGATGGTGTTTCTAAAGGACTAAGGATAGAAGATGTACTTGGTAGGATTGCAGTGTTACTTCTGATAAGGGACAAAGTAAGTTTTGTATGCTTGATGAAAGAGTTCCACTTGGTTGGTTAGTACTTTTGTAGCTTTGGACTTTTAAAAGGGTGGTCAACTTGGGAATCATCTTAAAGCTATGATTTGTGTGAACTGTTGTTCTCCTATCCCTCCTTATTTCAAATAGTGTTTAAATGGTGAAAGCCTGGTTTTTCCATTTTCAACTGGGTATCTGGCCTGTCTTATTATGATATCTTTGTCGTATCTTATTTTATGCTTTTTGGTTTTAAGGAAACTAAAGTTGCACATATGCTTTAGGTAGCAAATTTTGAGTTCATTGATGAAGTGGAAGCAGCAGCAGAAGAGGAAGCACGAAAGGCATCAACCGAAAATAAAACTACCACCAACAACCCAGATAGAGCTAGCTACTGGGAAGAGTCGTTGAAAGACAGATATGCAAGGACTTTCAATTATCCCAGCTCCGGAGCTTGCCAAACTTCCCATTGGAAATCTGGGCATAAGACAAAATGCAAGGACTTTCAATTATCTGGGCAGGTAAAATCAATGCAGTCTGCATATATGCAGCATGGACGGAGAGATTCTAGTGCAGTTGCACTGGTTCCTTCCAGTGGAACCGTTAATATTACCAAACAGTCAAAAGAGGTAAATAATTTCCTTTTTATTGATCTTTATATTCATATATTTTAGTATGCCTTTTGGTTGGGAAGGACACCAGTAATGTGCAGTAACATTTCAGATTCTTTTCCCCTATGAGGATTTTGTGGAACTATTTAATTGGGACAAGCGAGGATTTCCTCCATGTGGGCTTCTTAATTGTGGAAACAGGTTTGTGTTTACCATTCCATTATTTGTTCTAAACTTATTGTTCAGATGGTTTCACTGGCTTGAGAGCTTCAATTGCATAAAGTGCACATGCTTAAGTATCCAGTTTTAACTCACAATGTGCTATATTGTTATTGTATTTGTGCAGCTGCTTTGCTAATGTGGTTCTACAATGTCTTGTGTACACTCGGCCCCTTGTTGCCTATTTGTTGGAGAAAGGCCATCGGAAAGAATGTAAATGCAGACCAGAACTTTTTGTGGCCTATATTTTATGGATGATCAAATAATTTCTCATTCTTTTGTTTGTTGTTTCTTGTTGCTCAGGCAGACGGAATGATTGGTGCTTCCTTTGTGAATTTCAAACCCATGTCGAAAGATCCAGTGAAAGTCGGCATCCCTTTTCACCAATTAATATTCTCTCGCGGTTACCTAATATTGGTGGTGACCTTGGCTATGGAAAACAAGAGGATGCGCATGAGTTCATGAGGTCCTATTACTTGCTTTACTCCTAGTTTAACGTAGTTTGTCTCTATCTATAAAGAAAACTTTATCATGAACCCTCGTGTATTTGATGGCCAGTGTTGGTTTAATATGATAAAGTTTTGCTGATTTCAATAACAAATTTTAGACGTTTCATTTTGATTTAGGCTCCATTTGTTTCAACGTAAAATATTTTCACAAAAAAATATTTTTCTTGTAAATTGATTTTACATAGAAAAAATATTTTTCTTTTTGGTTTTCGGCGTTTGGTTGACACTTGAAACAAAAACATTTTAGTGCCTAAAAGAGAAATTTTGATCCAATAAAGTGTCATTTATGATTTTTTAGTGAGCTAAGATATTTATTTGAATAGGCTAAACATGTCGAAAAGGTAGTGAGTGAGAGTTAACTTTGTAAAACTTGACTTGCGAAATTGTTAAAGGTAAGTCATTTTTGAGAAAATGATGCAAAAATATTTTCCTTCAAAAATATTTTACTTGTTTTTTTTTCAACTGAACAACGGAAAATGAGTAAAATTTTTTAGACAAAAACATTTTACGTCAAAACAAATGGAGCCTTAAGTTCATTCATTTTGCAGGTTTGCTATCGATACTTTGCAATCAGTGTGCCTAGATGAATTTGGGGGAGAGAAGGCCCTTCATCCTAGCACTCAAGAAACAACCCTTATTCAACATATATTTGGGGGTCATCTCCAATCTCAGGTAGCTTGCAATTACACTGAGGTTTTGATATTAATCTGTGAAATGCACCGTTATAGATTCTGACATTCTGTTGACTTGCAAGTATCTAGGATCTACCCATTTTTGTTTCTACTCTGGTTGAGCATGCAGGTGGTAGATTCTTAACATAATTATTTTATGATTCCAGCATATCCATCATGATAATGTCATTTCCTTTTTCTTTCAGTCATATGTGGCTTTGTCGTCCCTTGACTTTGTAAGGAATTATTTTCTGCATCACTGATTAAAGTTTATCTAGCAATTCCTGGTGTCAAATAACAACTAAATGGGCTTTAAAAACTTTGAATGTGCTGCATAGTTATAAATAGAATGTTAGTTGAAATAAATCAATAAAACTATGAGGGAAAAGAATTTTAATTGCTTACTGGAAGCTGGTGTAGTTGTTCAGATCATAACTGGGCATAAGGCAAGCCTCGAGGAGTGACAGTTCACTTCGTGGCTGTGCCTCAAATGTTATAACCCGTCACGCTTAGACTTGAGGTGACTTTGTTGTTTTATAGGTGGTGTTTGGCAAGTTTTGGGTTTGGGTTTTTTTTTTATTTTTTTCACTAAATGACAAAATTTTTGCAAAACCAAAAAAAACAAATCCAAACAAAATATCACATCCAACCCCATAATCATTTCACTTTTTCTCTCACAAACATCACATCCAACCACAAAAAAACCCCACTATCTTCCCAAACACTAGAAAAATTTTATCCAATAATATCCTACAACTAAAAAAACCTACATAAAAACCCACTTCCCAAACACCCACATAGCGTTGTGTGCCCTATAGTTTTTGCATCTAGCTATAACCATTTTTCTTTGATTCTGTCCTGAATGTGTTAATTCCTTTTTTTCTCTCTCTTATTTCCCACGTGATTTGTTCAAAATGCAATAATGTTTCAAATCAGTATGAAAATAGTTTTTGCATCTAGCTATAACCATTTTTCTTTGATTCTGTCCTGAATGTGTTAAATTCCTTTTTTTTCTCTCTCTTATTTCCCAGGTGATTTGTTCAAAATGCAATAATGTTTCAAATCAGTATGAAAATATGATGGATCTAACTGTTGAAATTCAAGGGGATGCCACATCTTTAGAGGAATGCTTGGACCTATTCACTGTCAGAGAGCGGCTTCACGGAGATAATATGTATAAATGTGATGGGTAAGGGTTGTTCTTGTTTTCATGTCAAACATAGAGATACATTGCCTTGTTATGTTTTTTTTTTTTTTTGTAGGCTACCACTGGTATGCTATATTTACTCTAGTAGGGATATGTGAAAAATATATTGGGACCCATAACTATTTCGGCATGATCTCCACCTTAATGACAGCTCATAGGGCTCTCGTTAGCATGGCCTTTTATTTTTTTATTTTATTTTATTTTTTATATACGGTACATCAGGACACAATAGTTCTATTTGTCTTTGAATTTGAACCTCTACTGATGCCAACTCTTTTGCCTAGTGAAGAAGGACCAATTCAATGATATCCCATTGTGGGGGTTTGATTTTTCCACTAATGTAGTAATAATTATTAATATAAATGATTACTTGTAAACATATTGCCGTAAATGTTCTGCTGTAAACACCACTGAATCAATGGTATTAAGATCATAATATGCCAATCTCTTTGCAGATGCAATGAGTATGTCATGGCATGGAAGCGTCTTACTGTTCGAAGGGCCCCAAACATTCTTACAATTGCTTTAAAGAGGTTTCAGGTTTGTGATAAGTTTTTCTTTCCTTCACTTTTTGTATATATATATATATTAGTAGTCTTTCCTCTTTTCCTGCTCCCTCCTTGGGGTATATCTTTAACAATTTTCAAGGGAGAACCACTATTTCCACACCTTTTTGGTGGCACTGCACCAACTCACACGTTGGGCCCACCTAGTGAGGTTCCTGTGGAAGCAGCCAATACTTAGGCTGTGGAAATAACATAGCATAGTAGTCATTAAGTTGCCATCTGATTAAATTTTGAACTACATCTTGAATTGGTGATTAGTCCATGGCGGAATTTTAGTTTTGGTTTTGTGAATTAAATGCTTGAAGAAGTTTGAAATTTTTATTATTCTCTCTGATAAGTTCTAATTTATGCGCATATTTGTTGCAGAGCGGGAGGTTTGGGAAACTTAACAAGAGGGTGACTTTCCCTGAGACTTTAGATCTCAGCCCTTACATGAGTGAAGTAGGAGATGGTAACGATGTTTACAAGCTATATACAGTGGTTGTCCATGTTGACATGCTAAATGCATCGTTTTTCGGCCATTACATTTGTTATACAAAGGATTTTTGTGGAAAATGGTACAGGATTGATGACTGCAAGGTAGAAATAGCTATCTCTCTCTCTCTCTCTCTCTCTCTCTCTCTCTCTCTCTCTCTGTACCCAGGGACCCAAAAAGAAAAAAAAAAGTGGGGAAAATGGACCAGTACCACATGTACAAATGAGCATGTGTCCCATATGTGAATATATTTCTGTCCAGCTACTCCATGTTAAACTCTCTCTATATATATATATATATATATATATGTGTGTATGTGTGTGTGTGTGTGTGTGTGTGTTGACATCCATTCGCCAAGGCATCTATCTGATAACACCGAGTGTAAGACTTGGTGATCTCACTTCTTCGAAAAAAATCCCATTGCATTTTGAGAATGTCCTCCATGGAAGCTTCCTCTCTCGTCTGTATCATACTCTTTGAATTTTACTGCTGGTTCATTATGTAAAAATATGGGACATAATTGATTCTGGTCAAGACAAACATCAGTAGAAAATGCAATATTTATGTGGTCTTGTTGAAACGTGTATTGTTTTTGTTAGTCTACTTGAATTTGTAGTTTCATCTAACTTGATTCACAATTTTTTTTTCAGGTCATGAGGGTTGATTTGGAAGAGGTGCTCTCGCAGGGGGGTTATATGTTGTTGTATAGCAGGTAGTTGATCTTCTTACTTTCCCTGCTATTAGTGACTTGTCAATTTCAATATAAGAGTAATTGTCATACATTTTGTTACTCAAGGATGGCCTATCACCTAAAATTCAGTGGATACACATGTTCATGATTGACGTGGAATAATGTCTTAAAATGTGATTTGAAACATATGGCCAAGCCCTCTTTTGAGGAAAAGGCTAAGTTGTAACAACCTCTAACCCTACATCTCCTTGATGAGGAAGAAGTAGATGAGGAGCAAACCTATCACCAATGGTGAAAGACAGCTCATTGCTTTCTCCTTTGTGCCTTATGGCTTCTCTCATTCATTAATGAAATTGTGTTAAACCTAATACAAGTTAAAATACTTTCTTATTTAGTCATTACTTTCATCTTTCTTTTTTCTCCTGTTAAGTAAACTACTTTCTTATATCTTAAAACCCCTTCACATGCTATTTAATATGACCCTCATCCTGGTATTACTATATTTTTTTTTTCTTGATCATTATCTTAAACATATCATTTAAAAAGATTACATTCATTGCATATTCAACCTTTTTTTAGTGACTTCTTTGACAACAAAACTTGCCAAAATTTGATTTAAATTATAGGCAATATTATAAATAAGGCTTCTTGAAAACAGCACGATACTCATTTTTTATTTTATCCATTTATATGTGCGATCCTTTCCTGTAGCTTGACTTTTGAAGCTTCTTCAAATCTCTCCACTTTTGGGGAGATTCAAAAAGTAGGTTATAAGGGATTATCTTTTCTTTTCTCTCCAAATCAACCCATACAAATAGGCTGTTATTACTATTCGTACTACAAAGCTTGTTGCCTTAAAAAGACTTGGTTGATTTTTCTGGTTAGGGAGAATCATATGTGAAATTCATTCAATGATTTTGCACTTCATAGCATCTATTTGAAAACTCTGACAACAAAACCCTATATTTAACACTTGCACACTAAGCACACTCTTAGGGGGCTAATATGCCGATTAAATTGGGGTTGTTTCTGTAATTGGATTCTGGTTATGATAATGGACTGCAAAGGCTGCCCATGAATTCCTGCTGGAGCCTGGAGGAGATCAACCACTGGACCCTCCACTCCAGCTAAAAGTTATTGCAATGACCCAAGATATTGAAAATTGTTACAACATATTTTTAAGCCCACAAAAGCATGAGGCCTCTCACAAAAATTATGCATATAGACTAATCTTGGGCAATATCAATTTTGTTGAATACCTAATAATATGTATATATAAATGATCTTGTTTGCTGTTGCTTTCAACGTTTGTGCCCGACCATCATGTCTGAAGCCAATTGAATCTTTAACTAAGGGGAAGCAGCAAACAGTTCAAGAAGAGGAGCCCCATGTCAAACAATCAGTTGAATTCCTCACTACAGCCGAGTCAATTAATGGCATATGTACTTCTGGTTCCTTGTCATCTAATAGCGACTCACAAGAAAAAGTTTCTACTTGCGAAAAGGAGAGAACTAATTCTGAAGATGTGAGAGAGGACATTGAAATGGTAGATTCTTAGTCAAGTTCATCTGTTCCACAGGATATTGAAGTACATGGCAATGGGTATTCTCATGCGATTGAAGAAACCGCTTCTCCTATTGTATATGCTAATAGATTAGTCTCTGCGGTTGGTTCTTCTCTAAGTGAGATGGTTAAGCCTGAAGCTTATTCTCAGAATTCTGAATCAGACTTTCCTCATTCTGCTGTTGATGAAAATACAGCTGAGAGAAGTAGTGCCGAAAGGTTGACTGAATCTTCAAGTGAAAGCGCTCAGCCAATACAGAATGGGGTCTGTGAGGAGGGAAAAATTTCTCATGATGCTCCTGTTGGTAATTTAAGCTCAGGTGAACTTCTTGATGAGATTAGTCCTGTTGATTGCCACGATGAGCATGCAAAAATGGAGACTGGAAAGGGCTTGCCATCATCTAGCAGTACTAAGGATGCCACAGGGAAGTTGGCTAGAAGAAATTCTTCTGCAGGAAAGTTTGTCACGCCCCACTTTTTATTACTCGAAGTATTACCAATTTCATTTACTTGATTCCATTTCAGAGATAACATGCGGAAATAAACTCGTATATTCAACTCGTAGAAGTGAATAACATTGCTCTCATTCGTATGCAAGTAAATACAACATGAGTACACTAAATAAATTGCCCTTGGGCTTACATCATTAAAAAGTCAAGAAGAAGGGTATAACCCTTTTACATAAATGGCATTCCGCCAACACAAAAGAGGCCCCGTGGCCAACAAATAAGAAGATCCAAAACCTTGTAGCACATCCTGGCTATCACCTGAAAAAGATTCAACAACGTGGGATGAACATATAGTCCAGTAGAGATCTCAACATGATCCTCAACAATAACAACTTACAGATAGCTATGATCATGAATGTTCAATCTCATACTAGAATAGTAATGTGGCAGTTTATACAAAATATACATAAGTATGAACTTTTCTCGAAAACAGCCATTTCATTCAACGCTATAAGCGGTTCACCTTTCTTTCCTTTTCATTACCCATTTTTCCAAACTTTCATGACTATAACAGTTTTAGAAAAAAACAATTTCACCAAGCCCATTACTCTTCCCCCATTTTCCGTACTTACAACAAAATGACCTTTTTTGAAAACATGTTCACAAATACCCCATTTTCCTTCACACTTTCCAAAATCTCAAAATGGCATTTTGGTTTGTTCCCAATACATTCATATCAATACATGCATGCCTTAAATAAAAGGGAAATAACAAATCATCAATCATGTATATAATCCACAAATGAGGCAGCTCGGCCTTTCAAAACTGTAACCATCGCAACCCATAACATACTCAGATACACTGACGATAACAATTAAGACTCTGCTCTACCGGCTATATGCACAGTAAGCTAAGGATATGCCAAAGTGATAAGCAAGATAATAACTCATTTTAAACATTTCATACCTCATAATAGATACACATTTTAGTACTGTATCAATCTCAGACAAAAACACTTCCATACTTCACAAATGATACACATTTTGGTGTTGTATCAATATCAAACAAAAACACTTCTATACTTCACAAATGATACACATTGTAGTGTTGTATCAATGTCAAACAGTTTCCGGTTTAGAGGTCTATCCCCTATCTTTCCCTAAACCGTGGAGTACATCCCCTATCTCCTCCCACACAACACAATGTATATAAACAATTTCATATACATAATCAATCAATACAACAAAGCATAAATAACAAGTGTAATACATACACATAAACTATTCAATAATGTTTAATCAACACAAGTGTAATGCATACGTCACAATTCAACACAACAATGTCATCCTCCACCGATGACCAAGGACAAAACCTCTAGATGCATGTATTCAGTACACCGAATAAAAGAGACTCAACTCTCAAGCAAACCTTAAACCCAACAACAACACTAGTACGATAGGTAAGGATAAAACCCCCAAATGTGTGTATTCAACACTCATGATACAATAGTTCAATTCTCAAATTTATTTTCTGAGACTCACATAGAGTTAACATTTCATTTACCATTTTCAAGATCAACTTTCATAATTTTCTTAAGTCAACATGTTCCATCACTTATTCCAAAATCACTTTTCCCTTTTCACAAAACCAATTACAGTCTCTTCATTTTACAAAATCAATTCCATGGATAATAAGCCATAACCCAACTTGATTCAATACGTTCATTTCAAAATAACCCCAATACCATAATTAATCCCTTAACTGTTAACACCTTCTACACAACTCATATTAACAATAGAAATTTACCAACATTGTTCAACCATAAACCCTTTTTATTTTACCAAATCAAAATATAATTTAGGGCTTTATCTTCTTTCAACAATAACATGCTAATTTTACTCTCCAATTAGTCCATACCATAGTCAATGATAACAAAATCATTCTCAAACAACCAACCCTAAGTTCCCCTCATGATTTTCAAACAAATCCAACACGGATATGATTTTCATGCAATACAAAACTACCACATGTCTATCTATAGACGGAGTATTGAAAAAGAACAAGGAAATCCCTACCTCAAATGGAGAGACCAAATGGAGAAGACGAAGGCCAAAAACCAAAGTGCTCCAAATCGCCAAACTTTCAGATTAAAATGAAGCCCTCAACCCACTCTACATTTCTTACAAAGGACTTAGTATAGATTTACACTAGAGGGAGATGAAAACCTAGAGAGAAGGTGTGTAGGGAGAGAGAGAAGATGGTTCTAGGGTTTTGAAATCAAAAGGGAGATGAACAAGTGCTATTGAAAGGTTGTTATTAAAGCCCATTAATTGGAAAATGAAAGGACAAGTTAGAATTAAATGAACACTAACTAGAATTAAATGAACACTAGTTAGAAATATGAATGGACAAGTTTGTCATAAAATCCCACTAATGGAATATGAATGGATCACTAATTGGAATTGAATGAACCATTATGAAAATTTAATAGACACTAGTTGGAATTAAATGGACATCAACCCTTGGTTTCCAAACACAACCAACCTGTTTCAAACCTGCCCAACACGACCCAAGACTCATATACAAAGAGTAAAGGACGGAAACGGGAAAAAGACAACAACACATCCACGGAACCGAGTCCGGAATACAATTAAACAATGAAGGGAAAACCGGGATCGCTATAAAGTTGAAGCCTCTGTTTCCTCCAAGTTTTCTCAGAAAGCATTCTGGCAACAATTCTCCAAAGAGAGGTGGGAAAGCAAAAGCTCCTTCAGAACTAGCTGAATGTGCATCTTCTTACAATCCGAATAAAGTCATTACTGGATTTGCAAAACCTGGTTTTCTTAATCAAAATGGTGCGAGGACAAAAGATGTGGGAAAGTCTCATTCTAAGTGCAGTAGTTCTTCGTCTCCTACTTTTGAGGAACGAGTTGGGAATCACTTGGACAAGGACGTTATGGTGCTCAGTGGATCTGGTGATTTTAATCACTGCAATGGAGATTCTGGTGCTTTTGTTATTTCTGATGAGGGCATTAGCTATATTAGTGGGGATGACCAACAATTGGCAGGGAAAACCTCGAGCTAAAAGGAGGAGCTCCATGAGAGTGAAACTACACCCGAAAAGATCAGAACAGATTCTGAAAAACCTTGAGCTACAAGGAGGAGCTCCATGAGAGTGTTGATGAGTTGTGGGTTTTGTTCTGCTTCGTCTTCTTTGTCCATGATATTAGGGTTGATGGGTTGTGGTTTTTGCTCTTCTTCTGGATCAATGATATTAGGGTTCGTCATGGAGTGTGTTTTTAGTTTACTAGAATTGCCAAAAACAGAACTGGAGGGTGTGGTGTGGATGATATTAGGGTTCATGGGTTGGGGATGTGGTGGTGGTGGTTCTTGTTTTTGGTGATTGAATCCACTAAGAACAGAACCAAAGGGTGTGGGATTGCCATTAAGATTGATGGGTTGTGGTTGTTTTAGGTGATTCAATCCACCAAGAAGAGGGTTGATGATAGGTTGTGAGTGTGCAAAGGAAGTTCTGTAAACTTGATCTAGTTCCTCAAAACCATTGTTTCTTCTCCCGAAAGTGTTACAATTGTTCTGTTCAAAAACCATAAAAGCTGAGACAGGTATGGGGTATTCTGGTGGGGTAACATACTTGGTGGCGGTGGCAGAAGCGGATGTGGTGGCAGGAGTGTAGCAACTTCTCACCACAACCCACAAATCCCAATTTTCATCCATTTTCAGTGATGAAGAATAGAGTGGGGATTTCCTTCAACTTCACTGAGCAATGAACTATGTGTGCCTTTCCTATGATTGCATGTGTCTGTATAAGATGAGAGAGAAAAGGAGGTGGGTGAAAGGAAAACTCATCTAGTTTGTTTACTACTTATTTATGGTAATCAAAACCTATAAGGATCAATCATAACCAAAAACAGAAAAAATCTTCGTGGATTCACTCTTTCTATAGAGAGAAAGAAAGGATGGATTGGGGTGTTGAATTTGAATCCTAGCTTACGAAAAAAATGCTATATATAAATGGATTTCTTAGCTTACTAAAATTTTCTATCACTGCTACTTTTGTATTTAGTAGTAAGAAAACAGGAATGGAACTTTCTAGTAATATGATTTTGAGAATATATCGTTCATTTTGTTTGAGATAAATGTGATTTAGTTAATTAATTATGATAAATTTGATTTTTTTACATAAATGATTTGTTCGATAAACTATATAAAATGAACCGATTGAATCACCAAAATTGAACTTATGAGCTATTAAGGTGTATATAATATACAGAAGAAGATTACTCTTCTAGAAAAAAAAATTACTCTATTTATTTATTTTGTTATATATGTAATCTGATTACGTTCAATATGGTTGTCATGATTGAGGTAGAAGTCTAGTTGATACTAGTGTAGTGATGATGATTCAGAGAATTATAGCTACTAAGTGTTTTTAGAAAAAACAGTATCTAAGATTTTAATTTGAAAAATTGTCTGTAATTTAAAAAAAGAAAAAGAAAAAGATTTATAACCAATTTTACGACTATGTCAATCAAAGATCCTTTCTTATTTTATGTTGTCTATTAAAAAACAATAAATAAATAAATAAAAATTCCTTTTCCTCTTGACAAATAAATCATTCCATGACCATATTCTAAAATCTTGGAATTACCTAATTCAATCTCTTCATATACACTTCATCTATAAAAAAAAAATCTTTTCATATACACAAGCCATACATATCCTATCTAAAATAAAAATAAAAAACAAGCCACACATATAGATATAATATATTTAAAATTTTCAATAATGTAGGCTTATATATATATTTTAAATTATCACGTTTTGTTTTGCAATACATTCATTTATCAAATATAAATGGACTCATTATATTAATAATTGTGAATACATATTAGGGGCCAATTTGGGAACATGGTTAAAAGTTCATTTTTGATTTTTAACTTATTTTGAGTTATATCATCTTTCTTCTTTTTTATACATTTTTTTTAAAAAAAAGTTAAAAAAAGTTAAAAAGTCAATTTTAAACCAATTTTTCAAGATAACCCAGATAATAGACAAATGGTTGTTTTAGAAAGTTGGTTAAAAGTTAATTTTTTTGCTCTTTTGAAAAAAAATGTATAAAAAAATAGAGAGATGATATGATACAAAATAGATTAAAAACTAAAAATTAACATTTAACCATATTCCCAAATTCGCCCACATATTAGAAGAAAATATGGTACAAGTAGTATAATTGAAAGAATTTTGTTGCTATGCTTTTACATCAATCATGAATTGCACTCATTGGCGGCACTTTTAACATTACTACACGCGGAGTATGCCATGTGTCAATTTCTATTTGTGTCCACGTGGTTGTCTATAAATGATGTGGCATGGTGAGTCAGCAGAGATTGTCACATGGAGAATTGCTACATAGACAAAGGCCAAGTGGCAGACAAAGGAGAGGAGAATGTGGCTTAGTTGTTCAATTCGTATAAATTATGAGCACTTGTCCTTAAAATAAGCTCTACTTAGACCTATTTATTATCACACACCACAACCAACTAATTTAATTCCAAGTTGTCGGTGTTGAAATAATAATTTATTCCAAGCTTCTTTTATTTTATTCATAATTTAATTTCCCTCAAAAGTTATACTAAATTTCCCAAAGGATTCCATCTGATCACTATAACCACCCCATTACCAAATTTAAATTTTTTTAAATAAATAAATAAGCAAAGTGCTTTTGACACAAATAATCTAATGTAAAACAACTCATTTTACTTGCAATCTATATTGAACTTAACTTGATTAATAATGTCTGTTTTTGTTTTCCAAATGAAACATAGGTCAATGCAATTGTTAAAAAAATTGGATTAATTTTTAACAAAGTATAACATAAAGGTAATTGGATTTTCTATTTGAAGTTCGTGAAAAAAAAGTATAAAATTGGCATGCATAAAGGAGGAGAACTGTTGTAAAATTTTTCATCAAACTCCTCTTAAATATGAATATTTATTAACCCAAAACATTTTTTCTTTTCATTTTATGGTACTATTGTAAACTAAAATATGAGATGAAATGATAATATATACATTATTATATTATGAAACACATTCCAATTGACACAATGAAATTATGTAACTCTCTTTTTTTTTTTTAATATTACAATTATTCTCTGCCTACAATTATCAAAGTCAAATAATTTCGAAAATTTTGCTTAAAATTATTCTTTGCTTACAATTATCCAAGTCAAACAATTTGAAAAACTTTCATGTTTGCATATATCAAGAGATTAGTAAAAGTGACCAGCCTCCAGTTAAAGAGTAGTCTACGAAGGATAAGATATTTGTAATTTTAATCCTAATTTATTATTTTTCGACACTCAAATCCATAACAATAAGTTAATGATGGACCAAGTCGTTATTTTTATATTCTTTATAATAATAATAATAATAATAATTTATATCCTATCTAAAAAAACATAATAATAATAATTTATAAAAATTGATAAATATTTTTAGAGTATCATGTAACATTATTTACGAGATATTTTAGGTAAATAAGAAACCGTAATGCATACTAAGTGAGTCATTCCCTTCGTAAATTTTTCACTACAAAATTAATTTAAAATAATATTTAAATAATATAATATGATATTTTGAAATTACTAAATAATAATCTATATATCATATGGTTTAGAGGTGAATGAATTGACCATATTGCTCATCAAGAAATAACCAGCTTCTAAACTTGGTAGGTGGGAATCAGTGCTTGTTGGATCAAGGAACTTTGGAACTCTAAAAAAAAATTGGCAAAGGAAAATGAATGGGAGCTCTAATTAGAGCTACCACTAATGATGTGGCAGTGGGTCCCACCCACTGCCACAGTATGTATTGTGTTTTTTTTTTTTTTTACTTTGCCACCTCATTAGTGGTGGGTTTAGAGCCACTAAAATTAGTGGTCTCTAGCACCACCGATTTGCAAATTCACACAAGAAAAAGTAAAATGTGACCAATCAATTAACTAATTGACTAACTTCTTCTCAAGAATTTATAAGAATTTGTGTTATTAATGAGTGTTCTAAATTTTTTTTAATAAAATTTAAAATAATTATATAGTTTTTACTTCACATAACATTATGAAGAATGTTAACTGAATTTTTTTTTTTTATTCTAATCTACTCTAAATGAAGAATAATGCTATATGCACCAATTAGTGTACCAACTAACGTACCAATTGATGACGTGACATAATTTAAGAGATTTTTGGTATTTATAATGTAATTAATGAGTGGGATCAATAATAATGTCATAACTAGTGTTAATATAATAATTAGTACACTAATTGGTGCATATAGCACCACCGCTAAATGAAAGGAAAATAGAATGATTTTAAAAATAACATCTTTCTTTCACGAGATAAAAGTGACTCTGATTAGAATAATCTCTTTAAAGTTCAAATTTCAAATACTCTTTATATTTTATGCCCAAATCATTTGCTTTACAAACATTTCTATATTTTAATATTTGATTATTTTAAATGACACTTCTCTTCCCATCTTATATAAATTAACAAAGCAACAAAAACAAAACCACAATTCATTTTAATAAGAAGAACACTTTTTCTAAATTAAAAAAGAAATGAAAGCTCCATAATTTTCATTTATTTGTGAAAAAATGGTGATAAAATAATCTAGAAAATGGTAGAGGCCTTGGGATTTAGTTCAACTATAGATTAAAATCACTTTTGTTAAGTCATAGCCCCACAGCCATGCCACTTGCCTTAATAAATGTATACATTCTAGGACCAGGAGGCTAAATTAAGGTTTGCTGTAATTTGAATAAAGTGTTTATGATTTTTTTTAAAAATAATTTTGTTTATAACTTTTTAAAAGCATTATGTACTAAATTATTTCTATAGTTTTGTAGTAAAAATAAGGAAATTTACCCATAAATAAATCTCATATGGGGAATGTTAATTCATTTAGTTTTAAGAGTTTTCTTATAAACCAATTAGTCTTTTTTTGTTTTGGAAGTTGTATTCATTTGATTTGGTGATATTTAAGTTTAAGTGAATGCCCTTTATGATTCATTTTTTTAATTTTCTGATTCGTTTTTGGGATGAGAATAGAAATGTGAGATGTGAAATATTCTTTTTGAAGGGATTGGTGGCTAAAGTGTTGGTTGTCGAACATGAAAATCTACATTTCTGCTAGTGTAATTTTCTGGTGTTAGATTAGAGTGTTATATTAGAGTGCTACGTTTGAAAAAAATACATTAAGCAATTATTGTGTTACATTGATTAGAGTGTTACGTTTGAAAAAAAATACACTAAAAAGTTTTTTTTGAATGTTACGTTGTTACGTTTGGAAAAAGTATACTAAAGAATTTTTGTGAAATGTTACGTTGTTACTTTTGAAAAAAGTATACTAAGGAGTTTTTTAATATGTTACATTGGAGTGTTAAGTTTTAGAAAAGTACCATAAGGAGTTTTTTAATGTGTTATATTAGAGTGATATTTGAAAAAAATATACTAAGAAGTGTTTTTTTGAAATATTATGTTTAATAATTTCAACATTATGACAAAACTCACATTTATTCCTCAACATATAACACATGCGTTTATATTTGACCCTTTATGTAATTCACACTAGAATGACACATTTGGGTCCATAAGAAAAAAGAAATGATCAAATAGTTCATAAAATTATTATTTAAGATTTATTAGTATTTCATGCTAAAAATAATTTAAATAAATTTAAAATTGACAAGTGTGATGCTTTTAACTTTATTTATATATTATGATATTTTTTCCTTTTAAATTATATTATGAGCTGTTAGTTTAAAATAAATAAGGCAACATGCCCGTCTTAACTATGGTTTAAAACAAACTAAACCATCCTAATCTATGATTAAGGCTTAAGTAAAAAGTGTCACTTGACCACAAGAATACAATTAAAAAAAAAAGAAAAATTTGTACAAGACACTTTTTATTGATTAATTATTATTTTTTTATATTTTCAAAACACTTTTTATACAAATTTTAGTAATAAGAATATTTGTTACAAGTCTATAGAATCAATTACAGAACCAATCACATAAAATAAACTTGGCTAACCGTGCTCCATCTTTAAATTTATAGTTTCATTCATATTTCTCCACTTATATTTTATATGGTTGATTTTGTGATTAATTTTGTCTTTGTAGATTTATAGGGAATAAAAATAGGATTACCTTTCTTATGTATAAATTTGTTTAAATTAATTCATTCAATTATAAAAATTATATGAATACATGTCTTTTAAAAGTGATCCGGTAAAAAAAAATGATACATTTTTATATTTGAAGAAATCAAAATGAATAAGCTCATGAATGAGTAGAATAAGTTAATATATTCAAATAGTTGAGGGGTCTTGCTGTGATTAACTTTATAAAATAACTTCTCAAACGTTGGGCTAATACGTTACCTCGTAATGGGCAGGGGAGAGCCCATTTTAAATCTCTCTCTCTCTCTCTCTATATATATATATATATTTTACTAAAAAGGAATCCAAAAAGGGTCCAAACATTTCTCTAAAAATAAATAAATAAAACAATGTTACAAGTTTTAAATAATAATTAATTTTTTTATTAAATCTCTTATATGGGTGTGAAACTTATATAAATTCACACATTCACCTATGTGAATCTCACATAATTTAAGAGATTTGATAAAATATTTAATAAATTATTTAAGATTCATAGCATAATTTAATAAATAAATCAATTTGATTGAATGAATCTTCTGCAGAGACAACAAGAGAGAGAGAGAGTGAAGAAAAAGCTATGAAAATGGGGAGTCTGAAGTTGAAATAGAGAGACTCTACTCTAAATATACTATGAAAAATGTTTGGTAGCCCGAATTTGTATAGCTCGAATGGCTCGAATGTGTCAAAATAATGTCATTTTACACTCAAAACAACGTCGTTTTGAGTGTTTCGAGCCATTCGAACCATTCAAGCCATGAACTTTCAACTACCTATCATTGTTGATATACTATACATACATCAATGAAAAAAAAAAACGAAGAGAATACTATAAAAAAAACCACAACATGTAAAAAAAGTTTATGATTTTCTCGCTGTATTTGGCATTACATATTAATATTTTTGACCTCCAACTCACATAGCTTCTTGAGCCTCTCTTCCCTCACCATTTTTTATTTATTTTTTGTTTTGTTTTCCTTTCCCTCACATGCACTTCTCTCTCTCTCTCTCTCTCCCTCTCTCTCTCTCATAGACATATATATATACATATACATATATATGTATATATATATATAAATGGTCCAAAAACTTCGGTAGTTTTTTTTTCATTGACCGACCACTTTCTCAAGAGATTCTTTCAGATCTACAGTGAAAAGGAAGGGGCTGCCGAGCCGGATCTTCATTTGTTGTTGGAACAGAGAGAGTGTGTTTGTGTGTGTGTTAAATTGTTCTTGGATCACAAAGGTTAGCTTTTTACTTGCCTTTTTCAATCTCTGTTCTGAATTTCGATTCAAATTGTGGCTCTGCAATTCGTGTATTCATCATCATAAGCAATTTGCGTTACGCATTGTGTTTTTGACCTGTGTTGATTTTGAATCTGTCTCTATAATTTGTGTTTTGTGTTAATCTATCTGTTTAAATTCAGTCTTCTCAATTTTTTTTTTCTTTGAATAGAGTGATTTTGATAGGTTTTTCTTATTTCTTGTGCTTTGTATTTGATGTGAGGCAGCTCAAAATTTATTGTGTTTCAATGGACAAAGTTTATGAATTTTACACACAATGAAAATACTTGAAATTTTGAGTATATATGTTTTTCAATGTTTCAGTTTAATGTCACATAATCTACAATCCTATTCACTTTTCCTTTCCCCCCCCCCCCCCTCCGGGGATTTATAAGGGTTCTAAAAACTATTTTAAGATGACAATATTACCAAATTTCTGGTTACTTGGTCACAATTTGAAAGATAGGACTTGGTCTTCTATATTTCATTTTAGCTATGGTTGTTCTACAACAATCAATTATTATTATTATTATTATTTTTATTTATTTTTTGTTTTTTGTCTGTTAGAAAACTGTAGGGGTTGAATTCAGATAAGCCAAAAGAAAAATTCTTAATTTGGGTTCGCCTATACTTTATGCAATTGATGCACGAAGAGGCTACCTTATACCTGTGTTGAGTTTGATTTGAGATTCACTTGAGGCATGATCTATGGAAGTAATTATCCTCCTTTTTATGAGTCATGGCAAAGTAGGGGGGACTCGGGTCAATGTTTGAAGGAAATTTCAGAGTAAAAAAGATATATATTTTTTGTTAAAAAGTTGTATGGTTGAAATCAAGGATTGCTCAAAGATATGGCCTAGAATTAAGCCTAATAATCTGTAACTGAACAATTCTAAAAATAAAAAGGTCAAAGGAGCTGAATTAAGAAGATTCTCCAAATAGTAAAATTTGATTATGTTGCATTACTTGATTACCTACCTACCTTCTTCTTAAAATACGGTTATACCTTTATGTCTTGCATGCTTCAATCTTATTTGGAACTTATTCTTGATAGGAAGGTCCAGTGAAGCGTTCACACTTCGCCCATTTTTCTGTTAAGTCTAGTATGTGGAACTCAATTTTAAATAGTGATAACCTCGACTTGGCTCAGATGTAAATGTACAGGCAAGAAAGCATGGCTTAGTGTCATTTTGATGTTCACCTACATTGAAGGCACTTAGACACCTGAATTGGGTGTGATACATAAGTGACATTAATGGCTTGTGAAATGGAGAATGACAGTGTAGAAGAAATGGACATTGAAGTCCTCTCTTCAATGTGGCCTGAAGATATAAATGAAGCTGGAAAGCAATTCAATATAGAAAGGCCTGGAGCAGATCAAGATATGTTATATAGTGACCCCGGTCTTTTCCTTGTAATTATTGTTGTCGGACTTATGCTCCGTAGATTCCGTCGTTATCAAATTGCTGTTGTTGTCCTTTAATTCTTTATTATTGAGCTATGGGTTGTGTTGGTCAGGTTTGTTACAGGTTGGTTGGGTTGGAAACCAAGTGTTGCTGTCCAGATTTTTGGACCTTCGCTCGAGCGAGGAGTTGGTCGCTCGAGCGAGCTGTTGTTTTTGTCTTTCGCTCGAGCCAGGGTTTGGTCGCTCAAGCGAGAGTCTGCATCTGGGCTTAGGACCTGAGAGTTGTGTTTCTTGGCTCGAGCGAGCTTTTCTTCGCTCGAGCGAGCGACGTGTATGTATTCGATTTCTTCGCTCGAGCGAGCTTTTCTTCGCTCAAGCGAGCTTCTGGGTTGCAGACCTGAAGCATCGAGTTTTTGGCTCGAGCGAGCTTTTCTTCGCTCGAGCGTGGATTTCTTGTGTCTGGTCGCTCGAGCGGACCAAGTCTTCGCTCGAGCGAGCCTGTCCAGTTTAAATACGCAGCAGCGGTTTTTAAAACGTTTTTTCACATCTTTTTTGATCCAAAAACCCTAGTTCCGAGTTCTCTCTTTCTCTACTCACCTTCTCTCTTAGGTTTGATCTATTTAGGTGTGTTTCTACCCTAGTTGTTTTATTAAAAAGATAGAGTGAGTCGAGAGCTTCATTTTAATCTGAGAGTTTGTGAATTTGGAGCACTTTGGAATTTGGGTCATCATCTCCGTCTTCTCTTTTTGGGGTTATTTTCTTCGAGGTAGGGATTTCCTACTCCATCTTATGAGTATTGTTCTAAGTTTTGGTACTTTAATATGTTGGGGGGTATTTTGATAATTTTGGGAAAAACCTAGTTGTTTTAATAAATTGATTGGCCTAATTCATTTGAGGAAAATTGGGAATATTAGTTGAATTCATGGAATTGGGGATTTATAAGTTGAAAGGGTGTAGTTAAATAATTTAATTACTCACCTATTTAAATGTTGAGATTATTATTGTTGATACATTTATTTCCTGTTTAGAAATAACTGTTTTGGGCTATCGGTGGAGGATAGTCATGATTGTTGTAGACATTGCATGTGGACTAGGGATAACTGAAACTAATCACATTGGTTAAGTCATTAATTTTGAATGTTGAATTAATACAGATATTATATGTATTGATTGTGAGTTGTATATGTTATGTGTTTACATACATGTATTGGTTGAGCATTGCATATGCATATTGTGTAGGAGGAGATAGGGGATGTACTCCACGGTTTAGGGGAAGATAGGGGATGGACCTCTAAACCGGATTTTGTTTGGGAGGAGATAGGGGATGGACTCCATTAGCATCACTTTTATGTGTGCTTATCTATATTGAAGTGTTTTATTGATACAGTACTAAAATGTGTATCAATCTGGAAGTATGAAGTGTTTTGACATGAGCCTGAGTCTCATTTGTGTTGTTGATTTTGGAAGTAATGTGAATATGGTAAATAATTCACAGTTGTAAGTTTGGCCAGGTTCTAAGCCATATTGACAATAATGGAAATTGATGAGTGTCATAGACATTAGTGTCTTAAGACTGTATATTGAAATAATTGATTAACATGGTTAACCATCTATTGAATGCTATTGCTTTATTCAATGCTTATAATTGGTTTAGTATATTTCTACTGGGCTGTGGCTCACCCTATATGGGAACATCATTTTCAGGTTCAGGTGATAAGTTACCTCCAAGGACTTAGCTTGGAAGGACTTGGATTTGAAGACTAGTTTAGTTATTTGTTTTGTTTTGATATTACATGTAATTACAAGCCGAGGGCTTAATTTGTAGTTGAGTTAGTACTCACATTTTGTGTCCAAGTGTTGGCTTGGAAAGATGTAAGCCCATAGGGCATTTACTTTCATTATTACATGTAATGTCTTTATTTAAGGATACTCTGATGAATGAATTATGGTTTATTTTCTTAAGTAATGCATCTTATTATTGTGTATGTTATGGGTTATTTTTGAGGGCGTTACATGTTAGAGGAGGTTACAATCATTGAAGAAAAGACTATAGTTGACTTCAAACGTCTTTCAGAGCTAAGCAATTACAGTGAGAAGGGCTTGTCTCAATTGGCACACCTTGTAAAAAACTGGGAGTATAAGCAGGCCAATGCTGATCGACTTCTCAGAGAAGAGCTTGACAACCTGAGCAAACAAAGACAAGAGGTTGAACTCAAGCAATTGGAGATTTTTGAGGAATATCGTTTTGAGGAAGAAAGTTATAGTGGTGATAAGCGCCCAATTTTTATATTGGATGCCATATATGATATATTGCCAGATGTTCCTCGGAGGAGAAATGACATGGTTGTTCAAAATAAAGGACTAGAAATAGAAGCTGAGTATGACACTGTCATATACTGGAAGCAGAGGGCCATGCATTTACAGAAATTGTTGAGGGCTAGCAACCAGCGGGAGCAGATACTTATGGAGAAATTGCAGGAAAACATAGAAAATTTGGAAAGGCGGGCTTCACCAATGAAAGAATTGTCCCAGCTTTTAAAAAGAGCCGATAATTTCTTACATTTCATTATTCAGAACGCACCAGTTGTCATGGGCCATCAGGTAATTTAGAACAGATTTCATTTTAAATCCTTCAGTTTGTTGCTTTGCCGCAATGCTATCAGTGCATATGGATGCAACTCAGTATGGACACAATATTTAACTGGTAGTTATTTGGGGATGAACTCTAATATAAGATTTTGTTCTAACTGTGGTTCTTGACTAAAATTTTCTCCACTTTGTTGCAGTCATTTTAATGTTTCTTATTATCTACAATAAGTTTCTTGAAAAGTCATCATCTATATCTTAGCATTCATTTTCATTTCTTTCAGGATAAAAAGTTGCGGTATCGTTTCATCTATAATCATTTTCTGAGTTTGCACGAGGAGGTAATTGACTGCTAGTGATTTTCTTATTCTGAGGTTTTATTTTCTACTACAAGTTGCATCCTTTATTTCAGTGCTGGTGTGAAACCTGACAATATGCACTTTTCCTTTCTTATCGATTTTTTCACTTTTGTAATTCATGTAATTTCTATAAAGCACTATTTGCACAATCTGGCACATGCATTCCTCAAATTCACTGATTTTTCAAGACATCATAGGAAAAACGAATGTGGAGATATTCACTGGTGCTGGTGTAAAGGAATCTCAAGACTTCAAAAGAGAAGTTTTGGAACGAGGGGTACCTGCAAAAAGGGAAATTACTTTTGAGACAGAACTATTTGGGTCAAAGAGATTTTTGATATATGTTGAACCTGTCTTCAGCAATGTAGGGGATACTATTGGTGTGAATTACAGGGGAATGGATGTAACTGATCAAGTGAGTTCATTTACAAGATTCAACAGTCTGTATAGTGCCATGGTGGTCTTCAAAATTAAATTCAACACTATGTAATATTATAAATTGATTTGTGACTACCATTTTGAAAAGAAAATCTTATTAGCTTTTCTTCTTATGTAGTAATCAATGGTTGTATTTCTGAATCAGAGAAGAAAGACTTTAGTATTTAGATTTTGTGAATCACAAGTTAGAGAAACAGTTCATTTTTCATGATATATCCTGTCCAAATGCTGGACTAGATTATATTGAATTTTTATGTTCAATGTTTTGGTTTGACCTATGTTATATGATTCCTTCAATGTCACCATGCCCTTTTATTCTTCCTTTTTTTTTTGTTTTAAAGAAAAAATTTAGAAGTTTTATAGGTCTTTAAGCAATATGACAACAAAAAATACAATATGTGCCTTATTACTTGACAGGTGAGAAAAAGGGAAAAGATGGCAAAACTTCGAGAGGAAATAGCAGTACAAAAAGCCAAGGAGACAGAGCTAAACAAAACAATTCATATAACAGGTTTCTCTTTGATTTATTCTTGGTGGGTTTGAATAAGCATTAGAAGAAAAAGGGTATTCATTTTTTACCAATTGATTCTTCTTGCAGAGGAAACAATGCGAGCAAAACAAATGCTGGCAACCATGTCTCATGAGATAAGATCCCCACTATCAGGAATTGTAAGCATGGCTGAGATTCTTTCCACCACAAACCTTGACAAGGAGCAAAGACAATTATTGAGTGTCACGTTATCTTCAGGAGATTTAGTTCTTCAACTTATAAATGACATTCTTGACCTTTCCAAAGTTGAATCAGGTTTGAAGTTTCATCCCTCCCTTATATTTACATGTTCTTATCCTTGTTTACATTGTTTGTATGAGACTTGATCAACATTCCTGGACCAATTCCCTAATCAATTGGTGATCTATCTAACAAGGTATCAAAACTTAGGTTTCAGGAGGTCTTAGGTTCAAGTCTTGTTGTATGTATTTGTTTCCTCCATAGTATGCTACTGTGCACTCTTGTATGTGTGTTTGTACACTACTAGTTTGGTTTCTGTGTTAGTCTATCTCTCTATGCACAAGAGGGGGTCGGATGTGAGGGAGTGAATGAGAGTCTTCCTTATAGTCAGTAATCTGGCTTCAATCTAGGTGACGGTGGAATCTTAGTCATACAATATAGTCTAGCATTCCACTGTAAAGCTGATCTTACTAGGATTTTAATTACAATTTTGGATTTGATTTTTTATTTTCTTTTCTCCTTTAGGAGTTATGAAGTTGGAAGTTGCAAAATTCAGGCCAAGAGACGTAGTAAAGCATGTACTCCAGACTGTTGCAACATCATTGCAAAAGATACTAACCTTGGAAGGTCATGTAGCAGATGATGTTCCTGCGGAGGTGAGAGTTTTACTACATACTGTTACCAAGCCCTAACAAATTACATGATCCATGACATGGTCTAGATGCACAATGCAAGCTCTACTACTCACAGTGAAAAGTAATCCCTACCCAAATCTAGAAACCTTAGGACTAATACTACCACCGCCGTGTTTGGATCACGGATTTAGGTTGGAATTTGGAAAGGGAAAGGGAAAAGGGGAGGGAAATATGAATGAAATATAAGCTAAATTTTTTCTCCATTTCCCTTTTCCTTTCCAAATTCGTATTGAAATCCATGATCTAAACATATTGGAAAACTTTCTAGTATTTTGTTCTACATTGCAACTATTTTACATGTTAACCCCGTATGCGTCAATTTCAGGTTATTGGAGATGTTCTAAGGATTCGACAGATTCTCACAAATTTAATCAGGTACTGTTTTCAAATTCTCCTTTGTAGATTATATGGATGGTTTTAGCTATGTTTAGAGCCTTGTGCAATTTCTGGTACTTGCTTGTCGAACATTATGCTCCATATGTAACATTCTGCTTCCATAGTTGTTCCTCTAAAAATTCCTATTTGATATGATTAGAAAGTGATTGTATCACAATAAAGACAACAGAGGTCATGATGTTTGATTTCCCCGGATTTGCGAAATATTTGTCAAGAGGACCAAGGAACTATTCCTTTGAACAATTATGCGACAGATGTTGTAGAAATTTGTAAACTTAAGGTGTATATTATTTTTTCCTTAGTTAAAAAGAAAATTATAATTCCTTTATAGCGAACCCGGTCTTTTTCCTTTAGATTGTTGTATCCGGACTTAAGTTCCGTGGATCCAGGCATTATGTATTGTTGTTGTTGTACTTTAATTCTTTATTTTTGAGTTATAGGATGTCTTTGGGCAGGTTTGTTTCAGGTTGGTTGGGTTTAGACACCAAGTGTTGCTGTCCAGAATTTTAGACCTTCGCTCGAGCGAGGAGTTGGTCGCTCGAGCGAGATGTTGTTTTTGTCCTTCGCTCGAGCCAGGGTTTGGTCGCTCGAGCGAGAGTCTGCGTCTGGGCTTAGGACCTGAGAGATGTGTTTCTTGGCTCGAGCGAGCTTCCTTCGCTCGAGCGAGCGAGCTGTATGTTTTCGAGTCCTTCGCTCGAGCGAGAAGTCCTTCGCTCAAGCGAGCTTCTGGGTTGCAGACCTGAAGCATCGAGTTTTTGGCTCGAGCGAGCTTTTCTTCGCTCGAGCGTGGGTTTTTGTGTTTGGTCGCTCGAGCGACCAAGTCTTCGCTCGAGCGAGCCTGTCCAGTTTAAATAGGCAGCAGCGGGTTTTTTATCAGTTTTTCATCTTCTTTTTTATTACAAACCCTAGGTCCGACTTCTCTCTCTCTTCTCTCTTAGGTTTGATCTACTTAGGGTGTGTTTCTACCCTAGATCCTTTATTAAAAAGTTAGAGTGAGTCGAGAGCTTCAGTTTAATCTGAACAAGTTTGGATTTGGAGCACTTTGAGTTTGGATCTTCATCTCCATCTTCTCTTTTTGGGCTATTTCCTTGAGTAGGGATTTCCTACTCCAATGTATACGTTTTGTTCTAAGTTTTGGTATTTTAATATGTTGGGGTATTTTGGTAATTTTGGGAAAATCCTAGTTGTTGTATTAAATTGAATTGTAAGTTTAATTTAAGGAAAATTGGGAATAATGTTGAATTCACGAAATATGAGGAATTATTGATTAAATGGGGTAGTTGGTTAATTTAAATCATATGCCTATTGAATTGTTGATTTAGTTATTTTCTGTTTAGAGATCACTGTTTTGGGCTATCGGTGAAGGATAGTCATGATTGTTGTAGACATTGCATGTGGATTAGGGATAACTGAAACTAATCACATTGGATAAGTCATTAATGTTGACTGTTGAATAATACAGACATTATTGTATTGATTGTGAGATGTATATGTTTATGTGTTTACATACATGTATTAGTTGAGCATTGTATATGCATATTGTGTGGGAGGAGATAGGGGATGTACTCCACGGTTAGGGGAAGATAGGGGATGGACCTCTTAACCGGATTTTTGTTTGGGAGGAGATAGGGGATGGACTCCATTAGCATCACTATTATGTGCTTATTGATATTGAAAGTGTTTTTACATGTTATTGATACAACACTAAATGTGTATCATATTGGAAGTATGGAAGTGTTTTGATATGAGCCTGTGTCTCATTTGTTTTGTTGATATTGGAAGTATGTGAATATGATATATAGTTCACTGTTGTAGTTTGGCCAGGTTCTGAGCCATGTTGATAATAATGGAAAGTTGAATAGATAATGGAAGTGAAAATGACATTTTGTGTTAACCATCTATTAAATGCTATTGCTTTATTCAATGCTTATATTTGGTTTAGTATGTTCTCTACTGGGCTGTGGCTCACCCTATATGGGAACATCATTTTCAGGTTCAGGTGATAAGCTACCTCCAAGGACTTAGCTTGGAAGGACTTGGATTGGAAGACTAGTTTAGTTATTTGTTTTGTTTTAATATTACATGTAATTATAAGCCGAGGGCTACTTTGTAGTTGAGTTAGTACTCATAATTTTGTGTCCAAGTGTTGGCTTGGAAAGATGTAAGCCCTTAGGGCATTTACTTTCATTGTTACATGTAATGTTTTTATTTAAGGATACTCTGATGAATGAATTATGGTTATTTTTCTTAAGTAATGCATCTTATTATTATGTATGTTATGGGTTATTTTTGAGGGCGTTTACATCCTTCTTGAGCGAGAATGTTTTACTTTATCCATGATATTTAACAAAAGTGGCTTTTCTTAAATGCAATGACAATGTAACACCAATCTACTTCTCCCAGTACCTTAGATTAGGATGATCAGTAATGAGTAGGTGTGTCTCTTACAAACATTGTGAATATGAGCATTTGTCACAACTAAAATGAATATGCAACATGCTTTCTGGTTTTGTAGCACCTTTCTTGCATTATTTGCCAAATTTGTTGGGTTCTACTTTAAATTTATAAGATTTTATTTTTCCAGCAATGCAATCAAGTTTACCCATGAAGGGAAGGTTGGAATGAAGCTTTATGTGGTACCAGCCCATTTTTGGGTATGGAAGAGAGATCCAATCAGAAGATCACTGCAAACTGGTCAACAGTTTTAGTAAATGTACACGAACAAGATAAATGCGTATCATTGTCTCAAAGTTACTGTGATCAAAAAGGTTTTCATGAAGAGAAACATGGGGAAGGTCCTTACAAAAACCATACACTTGATGACGAACCCAAAACCCCAGTTAGAAATGGGGCCTCGATAGATGGAGGTGAAGAGAACCACCTTCAGCTAGATGAAACAATAGTATGGATATGCTGCGATGTTTATGATACGGGAATTGGAATACCGGGTAATTTCACATCTTGAAATATGCTTCGAAACATTGAGTACAGACTATTATTAATTATTTTTCTGCTATTTCTTAGAATCTCACTTTTCATTTCAATGGAACAGAGAATGCTTTGCCTACTCTATTTAAGAAATACATGCAAGTAGGTGCAGACACGGCACGGAAGCATGGTGGGACTGGGCTAGGCCTAGCAATCTGCAAACAACTGGTGATCATTTTAAACTCTTTTTTTTTTTTTTCTAGACCAAGGTTCATGCTGTACTGTGAAATGGGCATTAGAAGGCATATATGTTTCAATTATATGAACCACAAGCATTATATTCATAGGCAGACATTTCCACTAAATCACATTAATCTTCTTCCTGAAACATTTGTCCCTGCGGTGAGAAACAGCAATTTATATCACTTTTATACGAGAGTAGGTAGTTTACATGCAAGAAATCCAATAGAAATTTAAAATTACTGAAATTGAGCATCTCATTCTAAATTATTCCAAGCCTATCGCCCATACCACTTCATTTGATATAAACTTTCTATGTGAATTTCCAGTCTATCTGCAACTTGAAGTTCAAATTGTTTTTCATTTCATATGGAGACATGAATTTTCATTTGTCGCTTTGATATAAACTTTCTTAGCTGATGTACTACTCTTCACATTCATATGCATATGAAATAGGTTGAGCTTATGGAGGTCATCTCAGTGTTTCCAGCCGAGAGCACCATGGATCTACATTTACATTTTATACTACCATACAAGGTTTCACCTGCAGCTGATAATTTAGATGATCCTGATGAACTCTCAGATATGGTTGATCATGATGCTCCGGATGATGCCAATGATGATTACAAGTTCCGGATTTTTTCAATTTCAACCACGCACTTTGGGTTCTCTTTCGCTTCTAGTGGTCCTGGCAGGGCTAAAAAATTGTCAAACAATATTGCTTTTAATGCCTCATATAAACTTAATGGTTTGTTAGAAGATTCCTACTCATTTCCCTCTAGCAACATTGCAACAAAAGAGGTAACTTCATTAGAGGATGCCTGTCGGTTGATGGTGCTAATACATCATTGGAATATGAATCTTCAATGAGGGACAACCCAGACTCTGCTAAGAAAATTGCAGTTGGTAGTGATAGTGAGATACAGTGTCACAATAAAGAAAATGGTAAATTCCAGAATCCTGATATGAATTCCACTCACCCTTCAAGGGAAAGCAACATTGGGGAAACGATAAAGGCAATAGACTCCCAAGAAGCAAGTGAGATGTGGGAGAGAACTAATAGAAGCACCCAGTACAGTGCTAGCAACAGTCCAGAAATTCCCAAATCGATGTTCAAACCTAAGATCCTTCTTGTGGAAGATAACAAGATTAATGTGATGGTGACTGTAGACGCGCCCGTGGGCTCCACTCTACAGTTCGGACTCCCCCATTTTTGTTTGGATTGCGGTTCTAAATCTGAACCAAAGAGTCCAACTCTGGCTAATCGTTTTGAAGAAAAAACAGATTTTTGAAAAGTAGTGCCAAACATGGACTGCTTTGCCAAATTACAGAGTCGCCACCTAAATATTTTTTAATGGGGGAATTTAGGAAACCCTGACTCGGTGCCGAAGGCCACGTGTCCGTCATCACCAAATGTCTTGGCTCGGGAGCTTGGGTACGATCGGGGAAGGTCAGCTATGAGCACCCCCTTTCGCCCGATCTGAAGACCGGCCTCTACTAACCGTGATATCCGATTTTGAAAACATTACATGCTCTTGTTCCAATTGTTAACCTAGAATTACTATGTTATGCGCACAGCAAACAAGTATAGACTAGATTGCCTAATTTGGAAACAAACATTGCATATCCGTTCGTTTTGAAAATGCTTTGGAATTGGCTACTCGCAAGTAGGCTAAAACACGGATTTCAATGAGTTTTCCCAACTCAAGCAATCCAACCTCCACCCACAGGCATCCAAACAGTAATATCACATAAGCATTTAGCCGCATGGCAGACATACTGTCATGTTAACATTCACACGCATGCGACATGCTAAAGCGTAAAACTTACATCGTACTCCGTGCCAAATATAGAAACCAGTTAGCAAAACATGCATGACCTAGTTTATGTTAAGTGACTAATGCATCGCATACGGAATGTAGTCTAGACAGGCTCGGCTATCCTAAGCATGGCACATGAAATGCAACAACTATCACGTATTCAATTTGGAATTGAAAGTACGATGCAGTTGTATGATGTACCGAGCCCGATGTATGTAAACAAATGCATGAATACACGCATGCATTGCATAAGGTATGCTAATTTAGATGTGCCCTAATCTACCATCATAAGCAGGTAAATAAAAGGGTAGAAAGAAATGGGGGTTGGAAGACATACACCCACTCACACACACTTATTACAAATGCACCCTCACTCGGAGGGACCGAAAGAATATACAAATTAACTACGCAAGCTAATTAAAATATTACAAATTAATTAAATTAATCAAATAAATTAATTAATCTAATTAAAGCAGTAAATCGCCTCGGGATGAGGGCCAGATGCAACACGCGCTCGGGACTGGCTCGGAACCGCATTGCCATGCACGGATTGCCTCTGTTTTCCCTGCTATCCTCCTCTAAAGACTGCCAAAGTCTCAGGACTACTTCTCAGAGCACTGGAGATCATCACCGGCTGGGGTAGAACGCCACCGGATGAAGGATGTGGCCACCGGCACTGAATTCACCCATCGGCTGCCAATTGACTGCCGGTCGGCACTAAACAGTGCCGGTCGGCACAAAATGCCTGCAAAACCTGCAACTCACAGCAGCAGAGGACAAGACTTGCATGGCAATGTGATTCAAGGTATTTATGCACTACACACACCCCCTATCATGTTTGTGACTCAAAGGAAGATGTGCCTCGATTCCCGACCACCAATCGCGCATTTCCATGCATGATGGCCCAAAGAACCAAGAGTGCAAATTCAATTTGAAATGCATGCAAACCAAACAGACATAAAAGGGCGCCAAACCTCTATCATTCTCATCTCAAGAGGCCAAGCATGCATGCTCATGATGATGCAATCCTAAGCGTGTTATCTAGCATGCAACATGGACTATGCAATGCACTTATGCAAGCATACAAGCAAGCATACAAAGCAAGCATGCAAACCACATAGAGGATGGACTAGAAACAAGAATTAGGCCACCCTAAAAGGCCCAAAATCAGTGCCATGATGCTAAGGAGGTGAAGCACACTGCATACAAACATGCAACCATACATGCTCCAACACTTAGGCATAACAAAACAACATTCAGCACACTTGAAATGAGTTAAACATGGACTATTAGCATGCATATGAAACTCTGAAAATTATGCAAAACATGATGCCAAATCATGCCACAAAGCAAGCCAAACATGCAACAATGGCCAAGACTTAAGGCTCACCAATGAGCTTTAAACCACACTTATGCAAGACAATTATGGCATGCATTGAACACCTAAAACAGAGTTTAGCATGTGAAACAAAGCCAAATGGCTACTTAGATGGCATCTAAGAGGCTTGAAATCAAAGGCATGCAACATGACCAAAACGTGGAGCATTTAACACATACTCTTAAAGCATTAAAGAGGCATGCTAAGCAATCAAACAAACATGTATGAGGACTGAAATAGCATGCAAAATGGTTCCCAAACCATCAAAAATAATGCAAGCAAGGCATGCTACACACTCATGCTCTTAAGGCCAACAAGCCAAATACCAAGAGGCTATGAGATACAAGTCATGGTCGACCAAAACAAGTATGGACAGACCTAAAGCATGACAAAAAGCACACAAGCTTCATGGATCTAGCCTAAACATGCTAAAAACAGGAAGCATACAACCTAGGCATGTTAAGGCAATATTAAGGCATTACAAGCAACTATGCAAATCATGCAAAGAGTACTAAAACCAACTTAGAAACATGTTGTATCATGGCAATATAAGCATGAAAAACAAACCAAACATGCTCAACACACACTCAAGCACAAGCTCCCTCAAGAAGCCAAATCTTGCCTTTTCAAGGACATCAAGGAGAGGGGGTGACTCTCCCCTTTTGGAACTTCAAGGCACCATCTCCACCACTGAAATCCCTCAAGATTCAGTGGAGGAGAGGCCCAGCACAAAGTCCCGGATCTCTCTCAAAATGGCACAAAAAGGGCCTTTTGCAAGGCCTAAGGGTGGTCAAACTTGCTCAAACCACAAAACACTCTTAATAAACAATAAAGAGGCTTAAAAAAAACAGAACTTTTAGTGTTAAGACTAAGCACAAAAACAGTTCAAAACTAGGGCAGAAATGGAGTGCAAGAATGGGGTTAAAGAGCTAGTTTCTTACCCTTGATGACCACCTTCACAAAGGTTGATATTGTTGCTGTTCCTTGAGCTTCAAACCAGCCAAAACTTTCAAGAATAAGCTCTGATTTTGGAGGACACCAAGGAAAGGTGGAAGACTAGTGTTTTTTAGGTGCAATAATGGAACCAAAACACCTAGAATACCAAAGAGAAAGAGAGAGATAGGATGTGTATCTATTCTAACCCTAGAAACCAGACCTTGGTTCTCTCTAAAATGGCTAAAAATTTTGTAACCCTAAGCCAAGAAGAGGAGTGGTCCTCTTATAGGCAAGCAAAGCTTGCAAAGCTTACAAGCTAAGCTAACTAAGAGGGTCATCCATCCATACACGTGTATGGAGGGGAACCAAAACCATACAGCTGTCTGAAAATATCTCATAAAGCAACTGCACAGTGTCCGGCCGGCAAAGAGTGTCATTTTGACAAAACTTAGTGCCGGTCGGCACAAAAGAGTGCCGGTCGGCACAATAAAGTGCCGATGGCAACACCAGCCAGCCGGTGGCCTCTAGCCACAGCCGGTGGTATGTGGGGTGCCTCACAAAGCATTCCCTGCCCTTCCAAGGCAAAACACAAGTGTTTGGTGCAAAACCAAACAACAAAACGGTCGAGTTCGGAAGTCCTGAGGCAAGGCGCGCGAGCCGAGAACTCCGGGAACTCCAAACGAACACAAACAGGATAATCACCGAGTGTTCCAACGGTGACGTCCAAGTTGAGGACGGTCAAAAATGGGGTGTCTACAGTGACACGGTCAATGATGAAGCAGTTGGGCCATACCATAGATGTTGTGAATAATGGAGTTGAAGTTGTACGTGCAGTTCAGTCCTGTACTTATGATCTCGTTCTGATGGTAATTTTCCTAGAAT
Source organism: Camellia japonica (assembly GCA_030407325.1). Lineage (NCBI taxonomy): Eukaryota > Viridiplantae > Streptophyta > Magnoliopsida > Ericales > Theaceae > Camellia > Camellia japonica. Next base: position 40,001,564 of record JAPPVO010000024.1, on the reverse strand, counting down.
TAAAAAATGTTTTCGATTATGGTTATTATTTTAGTTACCAACTTACCATTTTAATCACTTGTTATGCATATCCTTTTCTTTTTCAAACTTCAATTTAAGATTAGGATAGTGTTTGAGCTTATTCCAATGGTTGTTACATTGCTAGGTGAAATGGTTTGTCACTGGTTGTGCCATCATTTTGATTGCCTTATTTCTTTTCTCTTCTTCATTATCAAAGCCTATAGTTGCTTTCTCTTTTATTTTTTATTCCTTTTTAGATCTCCAAAATTTTAGTAGTTTTTTGTCCATCAAAGACAATAGTTCAATGTAGATGTCCATCCTAAAACTTCCTTAATATACTTACATGTTCACAAAACGTTGTTAGAGAAAATATGTGATTCCCCACAAGTAACTCAATCAATGGGAATAAAAACTAATGCGGAAAAATTAAATCAAAGGCAACACAAGAATTTTATGTGGTTCCCTCAATGTGAGGTATGTCCACGGGATCGAAATCCGATTCCACTATCAACCAAATAGTTTCCAAACGATTACAAACGAGACACGAATGGTCTCACAAAACCACCCTTAGGTGAATTCCAAATAATCACAAATAAACAAGAGGAAAGACCTCACCAAATAGATGAACCAAAATCTTCAGAAACCAAAGTTGTAGAAGACCCAAAACAAGTTCCCCAAACCTACCGAAAAAGATCCAAAGCTTTATAACAACCACCAATGAAAATAGCCGCCGAATGCATAGGATGAAGTAATTACAATGGCTGTAGCATAAACCAAGAACCACCAAATTTATTTTCAATGTTGTTCTATAGCAGCGGCACAGCCACACTATTCTTGGGAAAAACAATACTACATCTATATATTGTGAATATTAGGGTTTTTTTATCAAATCTTAGTTGTTTCCAAATTGAATTGGGTCTCCACAAAATTAGATATAATATATAAAAATATATTATAACTAATATCAAAACAAATTAAACTCTTTTAATAAACCAATTGGGTCCCACACTCCAATAAGGATGTATACCCAACAATTCTCCCCCTACCGACTTAGGTAGAGAGATCAACCATACCCGCCAAAGTTCGACACTTCAAATGTTTGTCCCTCGACAAGTCTTGTAACATATCGGAAATATTATCATCCGTGTGAACCTTTTCGAGTTGTAACAATTTCGAATCTAACACATCACGAATCCAGTGGTATCTCACATCAATGTGTTTCGATCTCGAATGAAAAGTAGAATTTTTACTCAAGTGAATAGCACTTTGATTATCACAATAAAGCACATACTTTTCTTGCTTCAAACCCAACTCTTACAAAAATTTCTTCAACCATAACTCTTCTTTGCAAACTTCCGTAATGGCAATAAATTCAGCTTCAGTAGTTGAGAGAGCAACACATTTTTGTAATTTAGATTACCATGCCACAGCTCCCCCTGCAAAAGTCATCAAATACCCCGAAGTAGATTTCCTAGAATCAATATCACCGGCCATGTCAGAATCAGTGAACCCATTAAGCATCGGCTTACCATCCCCAAAACACAAACACACCTTCGAAGTCCCTCGAACATATCTTAAAATCCATTTTACCGCTACCCAATGTTCTTTACCCGGATTAGAAAGAAAACGACTCACCACACCAACGGCGTGAGCAATATCCGGCCTTGTACAAACCATGGCGTACATCAAAGAACCAACTGCTGAAGCATAAGGAACTTTTAGCATCTCTTCCTTGTCTTTCTCACTTGTAGGACATTGATTCGAACTAGCTTGAAGTGACCTGCAAGTGGACAACCAACCGGCTTTGCTTATTCATGTTGAACCCTCCAAGAACTTTCTCAATGTAGCTTTCTTGAGACAACCAAATCAGCCCCTCTTTGCGATCACGAACAATTTTCATACCAAGTATTTGCTTTGCCGGTCCCAATCTTTCATAGCAAAAGACTTGCTCAACTTCAATTTCAACCTGTTTATCATGGTAGAATCTTGACCCATAATTAACATGTCATCAACATAAAGCAAAAGAATAATAAATTTACCATCCAGAAAATTTTTCACAAACACACAATAGTCCGAAGTGGTTTTAGAAAAATCATTATTCATCATGAAATAGTCAAATTTTTTGTACCATTGCTGCGGGGCTTGCTTGAGGCCATACAAACTTTTCTTCAATTTGCAAACAAATTTCTCTTTCCCTTTCTCCACAAAACCTTTTGGTTGCTCCATATAAATTTCTTCTTCAAGATCACCGTGAAGAAATGCGGTCTTCACATCAAGTTGTTCAACTTCAAGGTTCATACTTCCAGCCATGCCAAGTATAACCCGAATAGAAGACATCTTCACAACCGGTGAGAAGATTTCATCAAAATCAATGCCTTTCTTTTGCCCAAAGCCTTTCACAACAAGACGTGTTTTGTACCTCAGATTCTTGCTATCATTCTTCAATTTGAAAACCCACTTATTTTTCAGAATCTTCCCCCCCTTAGGCAACTTTACTAAATCATAAGTGTGATTTTCAAGTAAGGAATTCATCTCCTTTTCCATGGCCTTTTTCCAATCACTTTTCTTTGCATGCTCAATTGCTTCTTGGTAGCTCTCGGGCTCCTCTTGATCGGAAATCAACACAAATTCATTGGGAGGATACTTTCTTGAAGGTTGTCGGTCTCTTGTAGATTTTCTCAACTCAAGTTGTGGTGACGATTCTTGAGTTGGATGCCCTTCCTCAATTTCTGGCTCAACCTCATTAGGATTAGCATCATCCTCCACATCTTCAATAGGTGGCTGCACATCTCCCCCATTTTCATCATCAACTGAAGATGAAGGAGATTGATCCATGTTAATGAGATCACTAGTTTTTGGCTCCGGTTGATCACCTTTGCCAAAGTTTTCAATTGTTTGGTCTTCAAGAAACACAACATCACGGCTTCGAATGACTTTCTTGTCGACCGAATCCCACAATCTATACCCAAATTTATCACGCCCATAGCCAAGAAAAATGCATTGTCTTGACTTACTATCAAGCTTGGACCTCTCATCCTTTGGAATGTGAACAAAAGCTCGGCAACCAAACACTCTCAAGTGCTCATAAGATACATCTTTACAGGTCCAAACTCTTTCTGGAACATCACCATTCAAAGGATAGGAAGGAGACAAATTGATTACGTCAATCGCTGTCTTCATTGCCTCACCCCAAAAGGATCTTGGCAATTTAGCTTGTAAAAGCAAACACCTTGTTCTTTCCACAATGGTGCGGTTCATCCTCTCGGTAATGCCATTTTGTTGAGGAGTCTTCTTAACTGTCTTTTGGTGCCGAATACCTTGGCTGCGACAATACTCATCAAATGGCCCATTGTATTCACCACCATTATCTGATTGGATGCACTTCAATTTCTGCCCTGTTTCTCTTTCAACCATGGCCTGAAAATGCTTAAATACTTCTAGAACTTGATCTTTAGTTTTTAGTAGAAAAGCCCAAACTTTCCTTGAATAATCATCAATGAAAGTAACAAAATAAAGTGCACCACTATGTGTTCTAACTTTTAAAGGACCACAAACATCCGAATGAATCAACTTCAAAACATTTTCTTTTCTAGAAGCAACATTTTTCTGAAAAGAAACTCTATGTTGTTTACCCGCCAAACAATGAACACAAGTTTTAAGATGTGTACCTTTCAAACCGAGTAGAAGCTCTTTCTTGAACAAAACTTGCAGCCCCTTTTCACTCATGTGCCCAAGTCGCTTATGCCACAATTCAGTAGAAGCATCATCTTCAAGTGCATTGACAACACCTTTACAAATTTTTCCTTTGCATCGAATAAAGTGTATAAGTCTTCTTACACTTAGCCACCACCAAAGAACCCTTTGTGAGCTTCCATGTTCCATCACCAAATTTGTTGTTAAAGCCTTCATCATCTAGCTTCCCAGTAGAAATCAAATTGAGGCGAATGTCAAGAACATGCCTCACATCTTTAAGCAACAACTTGCAACCCAAATTTGTTTCCAAGCAAACATCACCATGCCAATAATCTTGGACAAACCTTCATTACCCATTCGAACAGAACCATAATCTCCTTTGGTGTAGGTAGTGAAGAAATCAACTCGAGAAGTCACATGAAAAGAAGCACCGGAATCAATCACCCAATTGCTCTCTTGGCCCATAAAATTGATACAATCATCTTCACAAACGACCATGAGATCATCGGTAGTAACTGCCGTTGTGTCTTCTTGCTTCTTATCCACACTTTTGTCACTCCTTTTCTCTTTGTTCTTGAGCTTTTGGCATTCCCGCTTCATGTGCCCTTTCTCATGGCAATAATAACACTCAATGTCTTTCTTTGAAAAAGAACCATCCCTTGATTTGTCACGACTTTGATCATGACCATGAAGAGTTTTACTCATTCCCCTTGTTTTGCTTCGGCCTCTCACAACAAATGCTTCTGAACGAGAGGAACCCGCTGATTTTCTCCTAGTTTCTTCATTCAACAGGCTACTAGTGACTTGGCCCATTGTGACAACTCCATCGAGCGCCGAATTACTAACTGTCACAACCAAAGTTTTCCAACTTTCGGGCAAAGAACTAAGTAGCATCAAAACCTGCAACTCATCATCAAAAATAATTTTCATAGAAGCAAATTGGTTAACAATACTCTTTATTTCATTCAAATGTTCTGGAATGGGGTTGCCATCTTTATATTTTAAATTAACCAACTTAAGAAACAGAAAGGATTTATTTGTGGTTGATTTTCTATCATAAAGACTCTCTAATTTTTTCCATAAATCATGTGCCGAAGTTTCAGTAGCAACATGATGAAACACACTGTCATCAATCCATTGACGGATAACACCAACGGCTTTTTGATTAAGCCTATTCCATTCATCATCTTTCATACCCTTAGGTTTGCCACTATCACCCTCAATGGGTCCATACAAATCTTTACAAAATAAGAGGTCCTCCATTTTAGTTTTCCAAGTTACCCAATTACTTCCATTGAAGCTAGACATACGACCCACATTCCCCTCCATTGATTTACACAAATAAATAAACCCAAATAAACCGTAAGCTCTGATACCAGTTGTTAGGGAAAATATGTGATTCCCCACAAGTAAATCAATCAATGGGAATAAAAACTAATGCGGAAAAATTAAATCAAAGGCAACACAAGAATTTTATGTGGTTCCCTCAATGTGAGGTACGTCCACGGGATCGAAATCCGATTCCACTATCAACCAAATAGTTTCCAAACGAGACACGAATGGTCTCACAAAACCACCATTAGGTGAATTCCAAATAATCACAAATAAACAAGAGGAAAGACCTCACCAAATAGATGAACCAAAATCTTCAGAAACCAAAGTTGTAGAAGACCCAAAACAAGTTCCCCAAACCTGCCGAAAAAGATACAAAGCTTTATAACAACCACCAATGAAAATAGCCGCCGAATGCATAGGATGAAGCAATTACTATGGTTGTAGCATAAACCAAAACCACCAAATTTATTTTCAATGTTGTTCTATAGCAGCGGCACAGCACACTATTCTTGGGAAAAACAATACTACATCTATATATTGTGAATCTAGGATTTTTTTTATCAAAATCTTAGTTGTTTCCAAATTGAATTGGGTCTCCACAAAATTAGATAAAATATATAAAAATATATTATAACTAATATCAAAACAAATTAAACTCTTTTAATAAACCAATTGGGTCCCACACTCCAATAAGGAGGTATACCCAACAAACTTTTCGGAGGAGTTTATCTTGGAAATTAGATTAATTGCATAAACAAACCTTGCAACTCATTTAAATGTTTCTGAACATTGTCACATAGATTTGTAGTCTTATCCTAATACATAGAAGCTGTAACTATGTGCAGGATGTATGCATGCCAGTGATGGATGGCCTTCAAGCCACAAGACTAATTCGTTCTTTTGAGGAAACTGGTAGTTGGGATGCTGCAGTGAAAGCAGGAATTGAACAATTTGTGCCTACAAATGATCAAAAATTTGAGTCATCTAAAAAAAGGATGCCCATCATTGCTGTAAGCACTTGAATCCTTATTTTCCATGTGTAGCCAGTGTTTATGAGAATCTTGCTCAATACAACATTTAATGTGTTTACATTGACTTAGAGTAAATGTCGGGAAGTCATTACTAACAAAAGAAAAGAAAAGAAAAGGCTAGTTAAATTTGAGACGAGCCCAATGAATGTCATTTTGGAAGACAAGATATATGCATATCTGACATTTGCAAGTAATAATAGCATTTCGAAAATTAGTAACTTTTCTTCATAACGAATATCCTTGTATTTGTATGTATATCCATTGATGAATATTGGTGGTGTAATTGCAGATGACAGCAAACGCATTGGCAGAGAGTGCAGATGAGTGTTTTGCAAATGGTATGGACTCGTTTGTTTCAAAACCTGTTACTTTTCAAAAGTTGAAAGAATGCCTTGACCAATATTTTTAATTTTATCTCATTAGTGTATGCATCTGTATAGAAAAAATGTGTGTTAGAAAAAGTTTTGTAATCAATCTATCGCCTTTTGCTCAGCCTTTAGGATCTCTGTTACCTCATGTATATCAATATCATCTTTTGATTTTTTTTTTCCTAACAACTCTTTCATAGTTCTCCTTGTAAGAATATGAGAAAAAAGGCATAAAATTTCCCTACGAAATGCAGCATGAGAGGTAAGCAAAGCCTTTAAATGCAAATTTACCTTACTATAGTCTAATGATTAATTAAAAGTATTTTATCAAAGAAGTTATGCTTATATCCAAACACCCCCCCCCCCCAAAAAAAAAAAAAAATCTGATTCTCATTTTTGACATAAAAAAAGAAAATATGAAAATAAAATGAAAAGGTTAAAACATTTTAGAAGGGGGAAGAAAAAAAACTTACTGACGGTTTATGAATTATTTAATTTGTGAGCATTTGGATGTTACATGGAAATTAATGAGTTACTACGTTCTACATAGGTGTCACGACCCAAACCCGCCCCTATGGGTTTAGCACCGTAACCGGCCAGTAATCCGAGATTACTGAAGGCCTGCTTAACAGTAATACAGTAAAACAGAGTACAGGGGCATGGCGGAAGCCAAACAAGTAAATAAACAATGTCAAATGAGCTGTGACAGTCTGTATGCAAAAAGACTTTTCATATATATATATATATATACACAATACAGAACAGTATGCACAATATTTACAATCATTCAGAACAGGGACCCAATCCCTATTAACAGTTCAGTACAGTGCTAACAGTCTATACAGTTATACAAAATAGACACAGAGGCAGACGGGGGAAATTAAAGCACCCCTAAGCCATGGCTTGGCAGGCTCGGAACCTCGCAGTGAGGCACAGTGGCTGGCTTGACAAAAAGGGGAGTCTAATCCACGTTCCTAGCTCCGGCTGGTGCCTGAACACCTATATAATATATATATATATAAACAGTGAGCTAAAGCCCAGTGATAACATAATGCGTAAAGAGGTTTGGAATGAATGTTTACAGTAATGAAAACAGTTCATTAATTCAGTATATCAGTCATTCAGTCATATGTGGTACATCCATTAGCATAGCAGTACAGTAAACAATAGGTCTTGAAAGACCGAACAGTCAATGATGGCCATCAATCAGTAAACAGTAGTGGTTCCAACAAGGGAACTGACAGAGATCTCTGTAACGGTAACAGTAAACAGTAGTTGCTAAGGATGCCACAATACAGTTCAGAATATAGGACATACATTCATTCAATTAGTAGTATCGATTCAGAAAGCAGTTCAGTTAAACAGTCAGAAAACATTCTCAGTTGAACATATCTTTACACAATTGTTACTCACAGAGTTCTGGGCTACAGTTAGGCTAGAGCGTGTCTCCAGTCGCCAACCCTACACAGTTTACAGAACGAACACACACTAAGCTACACAGTTGGGAAAGATAATAACTTAATCCCTAATTGCCTCGGTGTGTTTTACATCTATAACCTCATTAAGATGTCTTAAACTAAGCCTAAGAATGCCTAGGATGGAAAGAGGATGGAAAGATGCACTTTAAAAGCATTTTCAGAATTTTCAGAAAAATAGAGTCCCGCTCGAGCGTGTATTTCCCCGCTCGAGCGGACATGCAGACAAAGGTTCCCCGCTCAAGCGGACTGTAAAATATGGCAAAAGTACTGGATGTGTGAAAATCACGCTCGATTGGGCGCTCGACCCGCTCGAGCGTAAGACACAAGATCTCGCTCGAGCGTCAATTCTTCCGCTCGAGCGGACTTCAAAACAGTGTAAAGTACTGGGAGCACGAATTTCACGCTCGAGCGCCAGTAACCCCGCTCGAGCGTGAGTTCAAAATCTGGAATTTCCATATTTGAATCTCAATCTCAAATCCAACTTCAAATGCATCAAATTCAATTCCTTTGGGCCCATTTTCCAGAAAACACTTCAAAATTCATAGTTTAACATGATTCAAAGCTCAATTGTAAAATCAAAGCCCCAAAGGAAGATCAATTTAACATGATTCAAACAATATTTCAAGAACATGATGAATGTGTAACATGCAAGAGTGTAAACCAATTTAAAGCTTTAAATACAAGCTCAAATGAGCTAACTATTACACAAACATGATGAATTCATGATTTATTCTCAAAACATGGACATGCATGTGAGGAATTATGAACTACAACCTCAATATATATACATGCATGCAACAATTAAGCTTCAACACAACAATTTGAGCCATAAATTGGCTCTAGTCTACAACTTTGCTCTAAACCATGCAAGAATCAATTTAAACACAAGAATGAGGAGATGAATTTCTATGGTCAAGGCGGTTTCGCACTCTTCGGTCCATAAGAAGTCTGTGTTTTTTTCACTAAGCTAAAGAAAGGTTTGCACTTGTCTGAGCTTCTGCTTATGAACCTATTTAGGGTTGCAGCCCTTCTAGTCAACATCTACACCTGTTTTGTCGACGTCGGCTCTTCAGTTCTAAGATGGCCTTGATCTGATCTGGGCTGGCCTCAATGCCCCTTTTGGTCACCAAGTATCCCAAGAACTTACCAGATCCAACTCCAAATGCACACTTTGATGCATTGAGTTAGAGCCGATATGTTTTTAGGATGTCAAAGACTGCCTTTAAGTCTTCCAGATGATCCTTAGGTTCCTGGTCTTCACGACCATGTCATCAATGTATACCGCCACTGTTTGGCCAATTAGGTGTCTGAACATCTTGGTTACCAATCTCTGGTAAGTTGCTCCTGCATTTTTCAACCCAAAAAACATCACTCTGTAGCAATACAACCCTCTTAGGGTGATAAACGCAGTCTTCTCCTCATCTAGGAGGTACATAGCTATCTGATGGTACCCCCTGTAGGCATCTAGGAAGCTCATCCTTCCATGCCCTGAAGTGGCATCCACCAATTGGTTATTCTTGGGTCATGGGAAACTGTCTTTGGGACAGACCTTGTTTAGGCTGGTAAAGTCCACACAAACCTTCCATTTACCATTCTTTTTTTTCACCACCACTGTATTTGATAACCATGTCAGGTAATTTACCTCTCAAATGGCTCTAGCCTCCAGAAGTCTGTCTACTTCCTCTTCCACTGCCTCAACATGCATCAACGTCGGTCTTCTTGCTCATTGGATTACAGGTTTGGCCGACTTATCTACGTTCAGTTTATGGCAAGTGACCTCGGGGTCAATGCCAGGTATCTCGTAAGGCGTCCAGGCAAACACCTCAATGTTTGCTCTCAAGAACGCCTTCAGTTCTTTTTCCTCTTCCTCGGCTAAGCCCGAGTCGAGAAGGAAGAAGCGTTCTTCATCCCCTTGCTGGACAAGGATTTTCTTCAGGGCTTCTCCACTCTTCTCGGCTGGCTCTTTGCCGACATCCTCTAAGACTTCCACGTCCTCGTCTTCGTTTCCGGTTCTCGTATGCTACAGGTGGATTTCATTGCTGCCATGGAGCAGTTCTTTGCCTGCAGCTGATCCTCTCTGACCTCCTCTATCCCATGCTCTATTGGGAACTGCAATAGCTGATGCAATGTTGAGGGAACAACCCCTATTGCATGCAGCCATGTGTTTTTATCTTTTTGGTACTAGCCTGCACCTCCAAACTTGCTGCTCCTAGTGGCCACGTCAACGTTCCATTGAACCCAATCGTTGGGCCATTGGACTGCTCCATATCGTCTGGGTGAAGGCCAAGCTCCTTGTAACACCTGACATACATGATGTCACAAGAGCTGCCTTGGTCAATTAGGATGCGCTTCACTTTTAGAGATCAACTTTAGATTACCACTTAAGTATCCATCTAACAAGAATAGTAATGAGTTAAAGAAAGACGCAAATGCAATGACATATACAAGGAATTGTAACTTTGAAAGTAGAAGATATGCTTTTGAGACAAAGCTAAGTAAAATATATGTGCTACAACAATGCTTTCCTAATTTATTTGCTAGGAAAAAAATTTGAAGAATTAAAGAGGAAAAACATAAGAAAGTTTCAATAGTAATCACCAAATTGGAGGGTTTACATATTAACATAGTGTATATATATAGAGAAAGAGGGGAGCTAACAACCATATATGAGTGACAATTTCTCTTGTTTGTCATTGCCTCGTTACTAAAATGTCAAAACACTAACACCCCCAACAAGAAATGCAAGTTGCTGGATTGGATGGGGTCAGGAGAAGTAGTTGCTGAAGGGCGTTGGTCTTCAAGTGATCCGAAACAGCTTGTCCATCACATTCCTATTGGACCTAATGCCATGAGAGTATGGGTGGATCTCGCAAGAGAAGTTGGAGCATATTTATGGAGGCCTACTGCTGACATGACTTACATCGAAGACGCTGTGGGTACTAAAGTTGCATGGCCAACTGAAAAAGTTGTTATGGGGCAGTGATCGCTTCTACAGGTTGGTAATTTTTTAAAAGATTAAAAAAATTACTCTTCATGAACAATTTAAATCTTATTATATTCGTTTTTATTTATTCCACCTGGAGAAATGTATTTGTAGAGAATCTAGAAATGTTTTTTTTTTTATGAATAGAAGGGTCGGATCTAAACCGGAATCCTTATAATGCAATAGAAGTACACTTTATTAAGAGATAAAGACAATACAAAGTAAGCAGAGGGGCCATGGCCCCTCACTGTCTCTTCTATGGTCCATCATTGCATGTAACAACCACTGGGTTTCAGGAGGATGGCAGTGCATCTTGAGCCCATATAAAGGCAAGGTAATTGAAGCAATGCCCATAAAACAAGATCATTTTGGCTTTAAAGACAAATACAGCATTATGTTATGTAACATTCACATTTGGGACATTTCAAGTCAATTCAAAAAGGAATTCAACTCCAGTAGACTAGGAATCAGAGTTAGTTCTTTTGTTCTTTTTCCTTGTTTTGGAATTTTAATTGATTTTTGTAAGCAAATTTATGAAGAGCAGCAATAGAATATAAGATCTCCTCTCTAATACCATGTGTGGATCTAAGGTCTTGAAAAAATGGTAATTAAAATATATCATTTTTTCCAGTTCAAGAAAGCCAATCATGACTCAACCTATGCTCAGTGGAGTTCAATACTAAACTTGGCAAACAACAAAAAGACTTCTTTCTTGCACATAAATTGCAATAACCAATAGCAAACACATATTAAATCAATAACAGAGTATAATTCTTTATCTATAGAAAGCTGATATATCCACAAAATGCATCACAAAGAAACAGAGAATCAAAACAAAAAAATCAATCTAAGCCAATGACACAATGCAAATACTAAAAAGATAACCATGATGATGAAGATGTAGCAAAAAAACAATACCCCACAATTATAATCTCAAGCATCTGATTTGGGTTTTGCTTAGGGTCGTAGGAGATGAATGATTTGTGCCTAGCATTTGATTTGGTTGCTGCTGCTAGTGGATTGGGTGTTCTTTTTACCTAGCATCTGATTTGGTTGCTGCTAGTGGCTTGGGTTGCATCTGATTTGGTTGCTACTGCTGCTTGTTTTTGTCCTAGTTGCTTTTTAATTTGCTGCTTGGTTTGTTGCTGCTGGTGCTAATTGATTTGGTTGCCACTGGAGATCTATATAGTGCCATGTTTCTTGAGGTCAATGCTAGGGTGTGGCACTATGGTGGTTTGCTTCTTAGAGATCAGCTCATGCTTTACCTTTGCAACTAAGTAACTAGTTATATTTGGAGGCCATAATATCTTTACAGTGTACAAATGACCTTAGTTATACCATGAAAAATCTGCAATTAAATGGACGGAATGCCATACAGCTTCGGCGTACTTTACATGAAGTAAGTGATTAGTACATATCAAGGAACTGAATGACACTATTGGTATATGCAAACCAGTTATGATATGACGGTGACAGTAGTAGAACCAAAGTTCAAAAGTTAATCCAATCATTTGCAGGAATAATGGAAGCAATACAACTTCGCATACTTTTAACAGGTTATGGTGGCATACATATGTAGCCAAGTGAGCCATTAGCCTTTAAAGAGCAATGTCAATAGTATTTTTATCCTTTAGATAAGCATTCTAGCAAATGGTATATGACTTCTGTGTTAAGCATGTATAATCCAAAATATGTGTGGCAAGGTGACAAGTTATGCCTCTACTAACAAACCAACAAAAGTAGGTAAAGCATTTGTGAGCAGCTAAAGCATACGTGATCAACAAATTATGCACAGCAACATGTTTATGTTAGTAAATACTTCAACTTTTTGTTAGTTGGTTTGCTTTTTTTAGGCCAAGTTCTTTTCTTTTTTTTTCAATTTTTGTTTCTTTGTTTGTTGGTCCCTCACCAACTTTTTGGCTTGAGCTAGCATATGATTAGGTGTTCTTCTTAGTGCCAACTTAGTTGGGATTAAGAAGTAATACTATGATGCTTTTTGCTCTCGCCTCCCTTTATTGATGTATTGTCATGGTTTCTGTATGTTAATTTCATCAATAAAATTCCTTTTTTTCCTGATAAAAAAAAAACAAAAAAAAAATAAACATTCATTTTGAAAATTTAAAAAAAAAAAATTCTTAATAGCAATTCTCCTTTGCATTTATTGTGTCACTTTGTATTTCCTTACATACTTTTGAAAAGGAAAGAGAGTAGAGATATAGGCATTAGGTATAAATACGTTGTTTATTGATATAATTTTATTTTTATTTTTCCTTTTTAATGATATACACTCTATTTTTAAACAGATTATACTTACTGTGATGTGTTGATTATTGTTTTACAGTTATTAGGTTTGGAAAGAAGATGGAACCAATAGAAGTCAGCTTGGAAGTTTGTGGGTGCAGAAAAAGGAATTTGAATGTGTTATTATGTCTTGTACATACCGACATTATGATTTTAAGTTTTTGTTTTTATTTTTTTGAACGTAGTGAGAGATTGTGTTTTGGTACTTTATTAAGACAAGGTTATGACAATTTTATTATTTCTTGAAATTTGTGGTGATGAGTTATTTTTCAATGATGATATTGTTTTGTATGTGATGGATGAAAATGTGTTTGTTGCATTTACAAGATTTAGGTTTCCAATATTGGTGTTGGAATGGATTTTTATTATATTTATAAATACTATATGATGGCATTTAAAATTGCTATCATAATGAGGTGTTTGTAGCATTAAAAAAATGTTATCAAAAAGTTTGTTGGCATGCTTTATTATAACATTCTTAGTTAGTTATGATATGGCAAATTGTAACATTACTAGATTGCTATTAGAACAATTTTATAGCATTAACAAAATGTTATCATTTGGTATTTTTAGAAACTTTTAACTATTTCATAGCATTCAAAATTTGTTATAATATATTTACGATAGCGTTCAACGATAACATTCGATAAATGTTATTAAAAATGATACACTTTTAATAATATGGGCAAACATAGCATTCTAACGAATGCTATTGCTTACTTTTGATAGCATTCATCGAATGCTATAAAATGTGGTTTTTGTTGTAGTGATTGTAGATGTGAATATGTTGGATAGGTCAATCTATCAGTGATAATTTATCACTGGAAAAAGGACAAATTGCAGATGATAAAGGTATGGTTATGTTGATCTACGACACAAAGGCTAACAATTTTCTACTAAGGCCTTTCTTTTTCCTTTTGCTCTTTATCCTCTCTCTCTCTCTCTTCTTGTTGTTCTTCTTCTTCTTCTTCTTCTTCTTCTATCGCCATCACATCTTAGGAGATAGTGATAGTAGTGAGCGCCAGAGGTTATCATTGGCGGTTGGAAGTACTTGTCGATGGCTAGAAGCGGGAGGTGGTAAGTCATGGCAATGATTTGATGATTGAGTTGTTAAAGGAGGGTAGGAAGGGTATTCTGGGAATATTGAGAGATAAAAAAATGAGCAGAGCTTATAGGTAAATAAATCTGGTTAATAAAACCGGCCCGTAAGTCTCCCTAATTTTAAAAAATGATTTATAACGAACATTAAAGCCCAAACAAGATCGAGGAATAAGAACAAAATTTATAGATTATTTGCAAATGCTTCCATAACAAAGCTTCATTTGAGTTTTTATCCTTTGTGCTGAAAAAAAAAAAAAAAAAAAAACTTTCACTTGTTTATTGGTTACGTAGAGGATTGTTTCACCCACATATGCATATGTTATTTGGCGAGGCCCCACATGTTTAGTAGGTAGCACTAGCGTTTGTCTTCAAAGGAGCAGTTAGTTGCTGCCCTGTGACTTCAAGGTTACGTATAGCAAAGCTTGTGAATATAGACCCTACTCTATATATACAAATCTACGTATGTATTAAGATACGAAAATTATTATGTATTGAGAAATAAGAAATCACAAAACACCCATCGTGGGTCATTTAGGGGTTGTTTGGACTATTCTAAATAAGTGTATTTTTTATCTTTTTAGAATAAAAAGTTGAGAGAAATAATATGGATGTTTAGGTTAACTTTTTAACTTTTTATAAAAAAATATGTATTAAAAAATTATATAAAGAAGTGTGTAGGAAAAGATAGTGTAGTACGCCGTACGGTGGCAGTGCAATCGGCTTTTGGTGAATACATGAGAAAAGATTACCTTCTTTTTAGGCTTTGATTGGACGGTGTTGTTCAGCCTGTGGGGGCCCACCATGGGTCCCGTTTTTCTAATCGGAACCGTTCAATATGTAGAACTTGTTGAATACTATATACTTATTAAAAATCACGTTGATTGGATATCGATAGCTATCTGATCGTGTTAGTTTTTTTTGTCAACTATTAACTATAACACCATCCAATTTTTATACAAAATTGATTTGATCATGTAGTTAGTGATATCCGATAGAAGTGATTTTTTATAAGCATATAGTACTAGACGAGTTCTACATCTTGAACGGTTCGGATTATCAAAACGGGACCCATGGTGGGCCTTCACGGGCCCAACTTTACCATCCAACTTAGTCAATGTACACATACAATTTTTTTTCCCCCCTTTCACTGAAGCTGGCCTAACGTTAGTACATTGATGGGCCAAAAAGTTGATTTGTATTTAATATTTATATATATTATAATATATATATATTTTTTTTTTTTGTGAATAGTGATAACTTTTTAACTTTTTGGTTATTTTTTAACTTTTTTGACTTTTTTTACACTTGCCAAACCAACCCTTATTATGTTTCTCAATTAGTTAATAAAGTTTTTTTATCATTTAAGAGTATCATATAAATAATGTTACATAATATTTTATGATAATTTTTACATAATACTCTTTGTAAAATGATCATTCATCTCTCAACTATCTAAAAAATATAAGTTAACATGTCATATCCGGAAAAAATTTCATTGGAAATTATATATATCATTTGTTTTTTTCATTGTTTCCCACCCTTTTATACTACTGAATTACATAACAAGATATTGTTTGTTTTTATTAACTACATAATAATGACCTTTACAGAAGAGAATCAATTATGAGTATTTACATAGGAGGCAGGACCAGTTTTGACTTTTCTTGGGGCCAAACCGAATCTTAAATATGGGACTTTTTATATATATTAAAAAACAAATTAATCAAAAGATTATGTATCAAATTTTGTTTTAAATTTTTGCATTTAATAGTGTTCACAAAAAGATTATTAAAATTTATTTAAATATATAACAAAGTTTACATTAAAAAAAAGACTAAAATATAGGTTGGAGTACCAAATAAGAAGTAAACTAAGGTTTCGTTTGACAATTTATTAGTTTAACCTAAAAATTGAAAAGTCACTAACAAAAAAAAACCCAACAAATATAAGAAAAGTTAAAAGTTTCTTTTCCATTCACTTTACTTCTTGTACATCTTTTTTTTAAAAATCAAAAAGTCATCCTAAATGTATTAGTTTTTTTCATCTCATATTTTAGCCAAAAAACCTAAAAGTCACTAAAAAATGCATGTTTCCAAACAAGGCTTAAGTCTATATATATAATATATATGATTAAGATTAAGTTAGCATTAGGATGATGTTAATAATTTTTGATAAACTATATCAAACAGTCACTATCCTAGAAGTATAATTTGGACATTAAAAATATATATATATTTTAATGTCCAAAATTATACTTTCTAGGAATAGTGACATGTTTGATATAGTTTATCAAAAATTATTAACATCATCCTAATGCTAACTTAATCCTTAATCATTACAAATCAAATAATCAATAACGGAAATATAAAATAATAAATATATAATCATGATCAAATAATTATTTAATCAAACAAAAATAAGAATTCATCTCTATTATAGAGTTTGTATCTTGAAACGTAAACTTATATTATGATGATACAATTTGTTCCAAGTGGAACGGGTCGGACTGATCCACGCTCCTCAAACCTGTGTCCGAATGACCAAGCCCACAGTGGAACCTGCACAAGAATTCAACGGGGAACGAGGAGTCCCCCAGCGAACCCTCCGACGAGCAAGTTAAAAAGAAAAGTGGAATGTAGAGATAGATTAGAGATAGAAAGCTTAACCTTTTTTCTTGTCTTTGACGTCTACTTATATCCTTTGGTAATCATTCCGTTGTCCCTTCCGACCTGCCATCTTGGCCGAAAGTCTATGCTCTAACTTGCCTTGCTCACGGTGAGGCCGTTCTGTCTCGACGGGGATCGAGTGGTGGGACCGACCATAAGGAGGGCCGATCGCGAAGGATGGCCAAGTGATAGGACCGACCATGAAGAGGGCCGACTGCGAAGGGTGGGTGGTGTGGCGTGGGGCTCGAGGGGCGGTGGGGCACGTGGTGAAGTGAAATGGAATAGACATGGAAAGGGGAAGGGGCAGTGGATCGTAGGCGTACACGTGGCGGAATCCCGTGATGGGGAAGGTTAGGCGTTAAGCAAGAAATGAAACGATAGGTAAATATAGGGTGTTGAAAAGACAGTTTTGGCGGATTATTGAAAATTTTCAAACTGGCGAAATTTAATTGTGACCCTTGAAATATAGGTAAGCATTGGGCTTTTGGTATTATTCGCTTTACCTATCTTTTTGCAGAAAATCAAAACGTTCCAAAAGTAAACTCTTTTGTTTCCAGTGATACACACCTGCAACATTTTGTGAACTACCTTGCCCCAGCATCTGAAGCTATACGCAGGCATACCAGAGAGATGGCTCAAAAGGAAGTGACCAATGTGAGACTAGATGCCTTGGGGGACGACGATGCAGTGGACCTGGCAGAGCAATACAGGACGGAGAAGCGAGTGGGGAGTGAGGGAGAACCGGCAGGACGACCCCGCTCATCCACGCTGATAGCAGCTGCAAAGCGAATCAGTCAGGTCGAGCCAGATCACTAGCACACGAAGGCCGACAAGTCGACCTTTACTGCAGAGGAGTTGGCGGTTATACGCGAGAAATATCAGATTCCTGCGGAAATAGAGTTAAAACTGCCGACATCACAGGAGAGGGCGTCCGATGCTCGACCGGGAGAATTTGCCCTGTACGAGAAGGCGTTAAAGGGGGGTTTGAGGTTGCCACTCCACCGGATAGTGGTGGACGTGTTGGATCGGCTGAAGGTGGCTCCGGGCCAACTAATGCCCAATGCGTGGAAGATCTTACTGGCCTGTGTAAGTGCGTGGCCGCAGGCAAACGAGGGGGCTGAAATGACGGTGGATGAGTTTTTTGCATGCTACAAGGCTTCGGGCCAACAAGAGACTTGGGTCACTTTACAAGCGGCGGCAGGGAAGGGTCTGGTGGCGGGGTTGCCGTCGTCAATTAAGGGGTGAAGGCCGCGATGGTTCTATGTGTCCGCCAACGGGAGAGTAAAGGTGCGCACCGTGTGGAGAGTGCCGACCAAGTCGGTGGAGCCAGGGTTGGGGGCAACGGTAGAGGAGAGGGTGAAGAAGGTGAAAGCATGGAGGGAGAAGGAGGAGGCCAAGTGGGACAACCTCGTTCAGCCCTTAGCCTTGTTTGCCGCAAGGCTGGGCCCTCAGCCGACCGGTGGGGATTTTGGGCCGGCAGAATTGAAAGCGAGGAGGAGGGCGCAGAAGGCGGAGGATAGGGCGAGTTTTGCCAAGGCTAACAAATACAAAGAGTCACAAGCAGACCGTCCGCCGAAGCCGATCGTGAGGGAGAGGATCCGACTGCGCAGCAAACCGCTAGGAGAAAAGGACTTGGGTGAGTTTGAGCCACGACCGCCCCCAATTGATCCGTTAAATGAGAGGGCCAACAAAGAGGTGGAGGCTGTGGTGAAGAGGAAGAGAAGAGTAAGGGAGAGGGAGGAGGGGCCAGCCTTGAAGAGAACAAAGGGGGTGGTGGCAAAGGAGACCCCTAAAGCCCCTGAAAGGCAAGTGGAGGGTGGGAGACTGGCCCCGAAGGACAAGTGGAGAGTGGTGAGACTGGCCCCTTAGAAGGGTTGGAGCAGCAGCCCAAAGGGGCCCCTGCACCTCAAGGAGAAGAAGAGAGGGCCAGGTTGAAGACCGCTTTTTACCACGCCCCAGCAGTGTCTGGCGGCTGGAAGGAGAAGAAACTAAGGCCAGGACCGCTGCAGATCACCTCTTAGGAGTAGTGGAAGATGTAGCCGTGCGCTTGATGACCAGTTTCACTGAGGCTGAGCTGCTAAGGGGGTTGTGTTCTGCCTAAATGGAGGCGACCGCCTTAGCAGGAGCCCTTCTGAACAAGGCGGCGGCTGCAAAGGGCGAAGTGAGGCCACTGAAGGCCAAGTTAAAGAAAGTGGAGGCCCAACTTGAAAGCTTAAGGAGGGAGACTGCAGGGTGGCGGAAGACCGCGCGAAGTGCGTGTGCTAGGGGGTTGGAAGAGGCTCAGAAGGCCAAGAAGATGGAGGTGTTGGCGGTGGTGCAGGGCAATGTTGCCGACCATGGCCATGCTGAGTTGCTCACGGCCAAGTTGGAGCTGGAGACGGAACGCCGTAAGGTGGTGTCGCTCGAGTTTCAGCTGGTTGGCGAGCAGAAGAAGCTAGAAGAGGCGCAGAAGGCCTGCACCGTCGCCAACGAACAGTGGGATGAGGCGATGACTTGTAACGAGAATCTGCGCGCCCAGTCGATCAAAGAAAAAGAAGAAGCAGATCTGAAGATCGCTGGGTTGGAGAAGGATCTAGCAGACGAGCGCGCCAAGGCAGCGACAGAGAAGGCGGGGCTGGAGAAGGCCTTGGAGAAGAAAGGGCGAAACTGGCATCTGAGAGGGCGGCGTACCCCGACCTATGTGTTGCAACGGTTGAGCAGTTCAAGGGGTTCGCAGACTTCCAGATGGCCATTGATGCCGCGATCGCCAGCAACTTGGCAAGAGAGGGGTCTGGGGGGGCTAGCCCGTCGGGAGCGACCGCTAGGAGCAGGAGTGAAGAAGAAGTGATCCAGAGTTTC
Source organism: Camellia japonica (assembly GCA_030407325.1). NCBI lineage: Eukaryota > Viridiplantae > Streptophyta > Magnoliopsida > Ericales > Theaceae > Camellia > Camellia japonica. The sequence goes on along the minus strand of JAPPVO010000024.1, from coordinate 39,981,770 downwards.
CAGCGGTCGGACTTCTACAAACATGAGATGGCTGAGTTTTGGGACAACGGCTGGAAGACTTTCAAGCGCAAAGCAGAAGAGTTGTTCCCAGACTTGGACTTCAACACTGTTAGAATAAATGAAGACGACGTGGCCCAGACCCCCTTAGATGAAGGTGTTGACGAAGAAGATCTTGTTTCGAGCGAGGAGGAATGATGAATGTAAAATTTTGGCACTTTGTTTGTAAATAAAATTTTTGTTGTTGTTTTGTTTGTTGTTTTTGTTGGGCGTGTAACCTCTGTAGTGAACTGCTGTGTAAATTTGTGAATGAATGAAATTATGAGTTGTGTGTTGTTGTTGTTGTTGTTTTTTTTTTTTTTTGTACTATTGTCTTTATTTTCTGTGGATCTGCAAAGGATGAGAATGGTTGCTCATGTAAGGCTTGTGTAAAAATCACACTGAACATTGAGAAGTAGGGAGCCAATCTATCTTATGAGGAAATTATGATGCAAAGAATGTTGACAACAAAAATGTTGAAATGTAAAGGTCTTAAAATTGAGAGTCTTGAAGTGTTAAGTCACATGGTCAGAATGTTGAGAAAATGTGAGAGTAAAGAGGTCTCAAAATGTGACAGTCTTGAAATGTTAAATGGTTGGAAAATGAAAGTTAAAAAATGTAAAGAACGTTAAGAGGCGTAGAAGTTGGACCTGGAATCTGACCAAGTATGGCAACTATGCTACAAACATGAAGTTGTAATAATGCTTGAGCCATGGTTAACTCAGTCTGGCTGAGCCCTTTCTGCTTAGTCTGGCTGAGGCTTTAAGTGACTCAGTCTGGCTGAGCCCTTCGTGCTCAGTCTGGCTGAGGCTTTAAGTGACTCAGTCTGGCTGAGCTCTTCGTACTCAGTCTATCTGAGGCTTTAAGTAACTCAATCTGGCTGAGCCCTTCGTGCTCAGTCTGGCTGAGGCTTTAAGTAACTCAGTCTGGCTGAGCTCTTCGTGCTCAGTCTGGCTGAGGCTTTAAGTAACTCAGTCTGGCTGAGCCCTTCGTGCTCAGTCTGGCTGAGGCTTTAAGTAACTCAGTCTGGCCGAGCTCTTCGTGCTCAGTCTGGCTGAGGCTTTAAGTAACCCGGTCTGGCTGAGTCCTTCGTGCTCAGTCTAGCTAAGGCTGCAATCAGGGCAGTATTGAAATATTACACAGATAAATGAGACATAACATTGTTGTCATGTAAAGTGTAGCCCATTTGATCATAAATTTACACCATATGAGAAGACAATAAGAACATTCAAGTGCGTAGATTGTCAAAAAGAAAATACAGCGACTGATCAATACAGAAATAGGGCTTTATTGAAAATAACGCTTCAAATGCTCGGCGTTCCACGAATGGGGGAGATCTCGACCTTCCATGTCCTGAAGTCAGTAAGTGTCCGGACGAGGTCTGGCCTTAACGACGTAAGGTCCCTCCCACTTGGCTGCCAACTTGCCCTCAGCCGAATTTTTGGTGGCAAGAGTTGCTTCGCACAAAACAAGGTCTCCCACGGTGAACTCCCTCGGTCGGACTTTGCGGTTGTAGTGAGTTCTCATTTTCTGTTGATATGAGGCCTGTTTGACAACAGTGGTCTCTCGGAGCTCTTCAATCAGGTCTAGGTCGGCTCAATGCAGTTCTTCAGTGAATTCTGGATTTGGGTGCAGAACCCTTGGGGTAGGCAAATCGATTTCCACTGGGACGACCGCCTCAGCGCCGTATGTTAAGCGAAAGGGGGTCTCCCTAGTGGGGGTTCGGGCTGTAGTACGGTACGCCCAGAGTACATTTGGTAATTCCTCAGCCTAGAGTTCTTTAGCAGCTTCCAGCTTAGTTTTAATGATCTTCAGAAGAGAACGGTTGGTAACCTCAACTTGGCCATTGGCTTGGGGATGACCTGGGGAAGAGAAGCATGGTTGGATTTGAAGTTCGGTACAGAATTTCCTGAACTTGGCATTGTCAAATTGTTTGCCGTTGTCAGAGACGATGGCTTGAAGGATGCGAAATCGGCACACGATCAATTGCCAGATGAATCTGGTGGTGTTCCGCTTGGTAATTGTGGCAAGGGGTTCCACCTCCACCCATTTAGTGAAGTAATCAATGGCGACAATTGTGAATTTGGTTTGGCCTCGGCCAGTAGGCAATGGCCAACTAGGTCGACCCCCTTTGGCGAACGGGTAAGGGCTGCAAAGTGTGATCAACTCTGTAGGAGGGGCGTGAGGGATGTTGGCGAAGCGTTAGCACTTATCACATTTAAGCACGAATTCAGCGGCATCTTGGTTGAGAGTAGGCCAGAAGTAACCAGTGCGGAATATTTTGTGGGCTAATGACCTGCCACCCGAATGATTGCCACATACACCCTCGTGGACTTCTCTCATCACGTAGGTCGCTTGAGTAGGATTGAGGCACCTCAAGTATGGGCGTGAAAAATCACGTTTGTACAAGAGGCCACTGATAAGAATGTAGTTGGACGACCGGGCCCTAACTTTGGTGGCCTGTTGTTTGTTGTCTAGCAGTTCCCCCGTTGTCAGAAATAGAAAGATGTCGGCCGCCCATGAAATAGGTTCATTTTAGAGGAAGTGGACTTGCTACTGGTTTGGGGAAATGGCAGGGTGGGCCAGGTACACAAGGTGGACACCGTGGCTGAGGTTTGACTGGTCGGCAGAAGCTAATTGAGCCATCTCATCTGCCTTGGAGTTTTCTGTCCGCGGGATGTGCTTGATGTAAAGTGTTGAAAAGACGAGCAAGGGGGAGTGCAATATCCTGTAAAACCGCGCATTGTGTCTCCTTGGCATCGAATTCCCCTGATTTGTCCGACAATGAGCTGGGAATCGCTGAACCTTGGATATGGCTAACACAATGTTCTGGCTAGACGGAGACCTGCTATCAATGCCTCATATTCGGCCTCATTATTGCTTGCGCCGAACAAGAAACGGAGAGCACATTTGAAGTAACCACCCTCGGGGGCGGTGAGGATAAGACCAGCCCCATTGCCTTATTTGTGGGATGATTCCGTCGATGTTGAGGGTCCAAAAGTGGGGGTCTTCTGCCTCAGTCTGGGGTCGCGGAGGTGGTGGGGCCGTAGTCGGAGTGGGATTAGTGAATTCCAAGATAAAATCGGCGACAGCTGCCCTTTGATCGCCATTCGAGGTCTGTAGGAGATGTCAAACTGGCTGAGCTCGACTGACCATTACATCCGGACAACTCTGGTTGTTGCATTATTTTCTTCAACGGTTGGTCAGTGAGGACGACAATGGGGTGGGCCTGGAAGTAAGGTCGAAGTCGTCTTAAGGCTATGACCAAGGCTAAGGCCATTTTTTTAAGCAATGGTAGTTCTGTTCTGCTCCCCTAAGAGCCCGACTGATGTAGTAAACCGGTCCTTGGACAGAGCTGTCTTTCCTGATGAGTGCTGCACTGACTGCGGTGTTTGACACGGCTAAGTAGAGGAAAAGGGGTTCACCCGTGATTGCTTGAGAAAGTAGAGGGGTTGGCCATGCACTGCTTCAACTACTGAAAGGCCTCTTCAGATTATGCCGTCCACTCAAAAGTTTGCCGAAGAACTTTGAAGAAAGAGAGGCACTTGTCCGTTGCGCGGGAAATGAAGCGGTTGAAGGCGGCGACTCTTCCAGTAAGCCTCTGAACCTCCTTAACCGTCCTGGGCGACTGCATTTCTATCAAGGCCTTGATCTTTTCGGGGTTAACTTCGATGCCTCGCTGACTGACCATAAAACCCAAGAATTTCCCAGATCCTACGCCGAAGGTGCATTTCTCCAAATTGAGTTTCATTTGATACTTTCGTAGGGTGTCGAAGGTCTCTCGCAGATCGGCCAGATGATCAATGGAGAGCTTGCTCTTGACTAGCATGTCGTCGACGTATACTTCCATGTTCCGGCCTATCTGGTGATGAAAGACGGCGTTGACCAACCGTTGGTAAGTGGCCCCAGCATTTTTCAACCCAAACGGCATGACACAATAATGGTAGGTTCCCCGGTCGGTGATGAAGGAGGTGTGCTCCCGGTCAGACGGGTGCATCAGAATTTGGTTGTACCCAGAGAAGGCGTCCATGAAGCTAAGCATTTGATGGCCGGTCGTGGCGTCAACGAGCAGATCTATGCGAGGAAGGGGATAACTGTCTTTGGGGCAAGCTCGGTTAAGGTCTGAGTAGTCGACACAGAGTCGCCATTTACCGTTGTTTTTACGAACCAAGACCACATTTGACAGCCATCTGGGGTAGTCCACATTTTTGATAAATTGTGCCTCAAGGAGCTTATCTACTTCAGAGGCGATAAGAGTGTTGCGCTCTAGGTGAAAGATGCGCTGCTTCTAGCGGAAGGGTCGGAAATTGGGCTCAATGCTGAGACTATGGGTTATGAAGGAGGGGTCAATACCCGGCATGTCGGAGTGGGTCTGGGAAAATATATCGTTGTGTTCAATCAGGAGGGCAGTAAGGTTGGCATTTGCTTAGGAAGATAGTTGGCTGCCGATTTTGGCAGTTTTTATCGGGTTGGTGGGGTCGATGGGGACCTCAACGAGCTCTTCCACTGGTTCCCCTCTGACCAGCTCGTCCTCGTCTCTGACGTCGAGCCCTTCAATGATCATAACCTCCTTTTGCTTGACCTCTTTAGTGAGCGACGTAACATTCCCTGGCCACGGTCTGCTCTCCTCTTACTGTGCCGACTCCAGGTCGGGGGAACTTGACGGCAAGATGGAAAGTGGATGTGATGCTTGGAAAGCATTTAGGGCGGTGCAGCCGAGGATGATGTTGTAGGTAGAAGGGCAGTCGACGACGAGGAAGGATGAGTAACTTTGTGGTCTGCCGTGGGTATTCCCTGATTGTGATGGGAAGATCGATGGAGCCAATGGAGGTCACTCAATCTCCAGTGAAACCGACTAATGGGGTTTGGAGAAAGGACAAACTTTCTTCCCCGATCTTGAACTGGCGGAAGCAATTTAGGAAGATGATGTCTGAAGAACTGCCGTTGTCGACGAGAACTCGTCTGAACTTGTAATTAGAGAGGAGGGTAGAAATGACGAAGGGTCGTCATAGGGGTAACGGATGCCTGTGCAGTCGGCGTCCGTAAAGGTGATAGGCTCCATCCACTGCTTGGGCTGTTTGGAGGGTCGGTCCAAAGTGACAACTTCTTTGTCTGAGCCCTGCCTTATTTTTCTGAGTTCTGCCCACTGAGCCCAGCGGGATGGTCCTCCACAAGCAAGCCCGCCGGAAAATAACTCTGATTTCTCCAACAGGTGGGGTGGGGTAGGGTTATCTTGTGCCCGAGGTTGCTGTGGAGGGCGATCATGACCTTGATTAGGTTGGGCTGGTTGCCAGGGAGGGGTGCACCGGCGATTGTTTCTGATGGGTTTAGTTCTTTGCCTCTGTTGAGGGTGAGTTTCCGTGAATCGACTGAGACGTCCCTGACGTATCAAGCCCTCGACCTGATCTTTGAGGTTAACACACTCCGCGGTATTATGGCCGTGGTCCTAGTGAAAACGGCAGTATTTGGACTGATCTCGCCGATTGGAAGGAGATCGTGATGGTTGGGGCCATTTTAGGGGGTAGTCTCGTTGGATCTGGTTGAGGACTTGTTCCATGGAGGAATTGAGAGGTATGTACCGTTCGAACAGACCGGGCGGTCGGGTTGGTGCCGACCAGTCGGCTCGAGGGGGTCGGTCGGTATACTGAGGTGTTTAGTTATTATACTGGGTGTTTCTGGTTTCTGAGTCCTTTCTCTTCTCTCTGGCGGTCGGGTTTTTGGCTGTAGGGTCTTGGCGAGCGGCTAGGGAATCTTCGGCGTTCATGTATTTTTGGGCTTTAAAAAGTAGGGCTGCCATAGAGGTCGGGAGGTTTTTGGAGAAAGAGAAAAGGAAATCAGATGATCGTAGGCCGACCATGAACGCCGTGAGGATGACCTTGTCATCATTTTCCACCACCTGCAGGGCTTCGGTGTTGAAGCGGGTGACAAAGCTGCGCAGCAACTCCCCCTCAGCCTGACGGATGTTGAGGAGCTGGGTTGCCGGACGCCGCTGGCGCTAGGCTCCAATGAAATGGCTGAGAAAGGAGTCACTGAGGTACTGGAAAGTGGAAACAGAGTCTGCTGGCAGTTGACTAAACCAAAGTCGGGCCGACCCCTTGAGTGTTACGGGGAAAGCCCGACACATGATTTCATCGGGGAATGCATGGAAAATCATGAGGGTTCTGTAGGTCTCCAAGTGATCGACTGGGTCCAATGTGCCGTCGAAAGAGTCGATCGCCGGCATTTTAAACTTGAGGGGTAGAGGTTTGTCCCTGATGGAGGCAACAAATGGGGAGTTGGCTGTGGTAGATGGTTTATGCTATATGTTCTGCATGACTTCTTGAAGCTGGAGCTTCATAGCTCGGAGTTCTGCATCCTAGAGAGGAATGTTGTCACCACTGGAAAGCAGCGGGGGGTGGACGCTACTGGCCTCTCCTTCGGGGGTTGCTGCTGAGACCGATGGATGCGGGGCCCGGGGTGGCTGGTTTACATCCAGGGGAGGGGCTCGCAAGCCTTCCATGTTGGGTGGAAGGGGCTGCTGGATAATATGGCTCGAGGCTCGTTCTTGGTTAGGGGGAATATCTGGAGGTGGTGGAGGAGGCATGGGAAGGTTTCTTTGGAGTAGAGCATTAATCAATGCTTGGTTTTGCTCGGCCAGGTGGTTAATGCTGTTGGTGAGCTCGGTAAAATACTGCGATGGGTTGTTTAAATTGGGAGGATCGGCTTGGTGGTCGGGAACATTGGGATGGGAAGCCATTGATCTAGTTGTGACCATCCACCTTCGCAGGTGGTAGGAAGGGGTTATTGGGAAAGGGCCTCCGGTGACAATGAGCACAACTGATGCGCGGAGTAAGAGATTTCCCACAGACGGCACCAACTGATGATACAGTTCGTTCCAGGTGGAACGGGTCGGACTGATTCACGCTCGTCAAACCTGTGTCCGAATGACCAAGCCCACAGTGAAACCTGCACAAGAGTTCAACGGGGAACGGGGAGTCGCCCAGCGAACATTCCGACGAGCAAGTTAGAAAGAGAAGTGGAATGTAGAGATAGATTAAAGATAGAAAGCTTAACCTTTTTTCTTGTCTTCGACATCTGCTTATATCATTTGGTAATCATTCCGTTGTCCCTTCCGACCTACCATCTTGGCCGAAAGTCTATGTTCTAGCTTGCCTTGCTCACGGTGAGGCCATTCTGTCTCGACGGGGAAGGGTTATCGCAATAAATGCTATAAGGGGCTTCATTAATGGCTGATGTGCAGTGCAATAACTTTACAGGATCTTTGTCTGCTTATGTGGCCTGTCCTTCACCTGCCACGTGTCTAAGTGTCATTGGTTCTTGATGACATGTTGAGCTCCAACAACGCTGGGCTTTAATATTTGAATTGTGCATTGGGCCCTAAATGGTGGGCTGTATCTTTTATAGGCTTACCCATGTCATATTACAAATTTGAGACTTTCCATCATAGGTGAACAAATAAAAAAATAAAAAAATCAATACATAAAAAGCTAAAAAAATATGATAGCTCTTCAATTAAATTTTAAAAAAATTAAATGAATACATCTAATTCTTATTGTTGACAGAAACCAACTTTAGTTTTATTATATGTTGGTAATTATATCTCAAATATAAATTGAGAGCATCAAAATGTTGGGCCTTTATTCTGATTGAGCCTCTTCTTATAAGAAATTTTAGATCTTTCTAACTTAAGTGAGTCTTTTTTTTTTTTTTTTTTTTTCTTTTCTCAACCGATACAATACTTACTATAATTTTGAATTTTTTTTTTTTAGACATTTTATAAAAGCGCTGCTTTGTGGGCTTTGCCCAAAGCCGGCCCGGTGGGAGGTAATATAAAACAATGATATAAGCTCTTTTTTGGGGAACTTACTGATAAGTCCCATGCAACAAGTTCAAGATCCAGCTAATCCCAAAACAAAATATTTGCACCAATTACCACACATATTTTTAATTGTTACCAAAAAATTCTTTTTTTTTTTTTAATTTACAGACACTGTTCACATCTTCCTATCGTCGGACTTCCGTCAAATGGTCGCCGGAGACTCGTCGGAATGTTCAACATCGCCGGAAAGTCGTCGGAATGTTTAAAACATGTTATGAAACTGTAAAATTTTACAGTTCTAAAGCATGTTATAAAACTGCAAAATTTTACAGTTTTAAACCATGATTCATTCCAGCACCCAAAAAAAAAATTCAAACTGCAAAATTTTACAGTTTTCACCGCCTGTAACTAAAACTCGAAAATTACTTGTTCAGAATTCGAAAATTTTCTCATTACAAATCTGTGTGATAGCTGTACAAATCTAAGTCATTACAGATCTATTTCAATGAATTATAGATCTATTTTCAAACAAACAACAACCATAGATCAACAACTATCCCCAAAAAAAATCTGTAAATAGAGAGAGAAAGAGAGAGAAATTGACAAAACCATATTCATGGCAGATTCTTACAACAGCTACAGCAAGCTTCGTAGATCTGCTGTGGGTACTTCACAGGCACGGCCTCATCTAGCTTCTGGTTGATTTCTTCTATCAGAGTCATCCAATAGGTTCGAAGATCGAATTTCGTCGACACTGACGATGATGGTGTCGAGGATGAATGAAGAAGAGAAACAGAGCATCGAATTTTGGGATGCGAAATTGATCTGAAGAACGCATTGTGATGAAAAACGCATTGTTGATGATGATGAAAAATCTGCAGAAAATTTCCAGATCTGAAGATTTTTTTTGTTGATGTTGATGAACCCATTGTTGATGATGAACACGTAACAAGAGAGGCAAAACCAGAGAGATAAAGGAAAGGACTTTTTGGGACACTCAAAAAGTTTTGGGATTAAATGGTCACCACATGTTTCACATGGGACCTCCCAGTAATTTCCCCCTCTTTTTTTTGTTTTGTTGATACAACCTAATAATTAACCAGTAAGTACCCATAAAGCACGGTAAACAAGAAAAAGTGGGTAAACGAAACATAAATTACAATTAATTTAAAATAATAAATTTTATATTTAAAAATATATTAATCCCATTTAAAATTGAAAAAAATGCTTGGGATCCTTTTTTTGGGAACCCAACAACCCGCTTTTAATCTCAACCATTGATATATGTATAGGACTCACTCATATATGTGTGGGACCTACATCATTAATGATTGAAATTCAAAAAAGATTGTGAAGGTCAAAAAAAAAAAAAAAAAATCTTAATCATTGTCGAATTGTAGATTCGTGAACAAGTAGTGGTGGTGGGACATGGGTTCTCAAATGGTGCCATCAAACTCTGATCAATGCAATTGGGCTGTTTTCTAGCTGTAAAGGTTCCATAAGCCTCAATGTGTATCTTTTTTTCCACTTTGTACCTTTTTTTCTCACATGCACAACTACAATTGACACCCAAAAAAACAGAGATGTATGTTTGTTTGAGCCCCCAAAAATGAGTGATGATGGGTCAACGTCTCAATGGGAATTGAGATCAGATGATACAAATCCAACAAAAGAGATATGTTTTGGATCTAATAGGCATTTCTTCAAATTAAAGACCCCCAATCCTAGCCAGTGGCAAATCACCATCACCAAACTGTTTTTCCTCTTTTGAGTTTATTTAAATTTTTTTTTTTTTTAATAATCGTGACAGTATCCCAAGCAATGGTGTTAGGCTCCGTTTGTTTGGGGTTATTGGAAGGGAATTGAAATTGATAGTGAGGTGAGACTACTATATGAGGTGTTTGTTTTGAGAGATGGGAGGGGATAAAGGCCTTGGAAGGAGGATTCATAGTGAGGAGGTAGAGATGGTATTAGAAAAAAAGTGAGGAGTTAGAAATTTTTTTATTTTTTTATTTTTATATATTGGGAATTTTTTTTTAAATATTAATGTTTAATTTTTTATATTTTTTTATTTGTTTTATTATTTTATATAAAAATAATTTAACAATCTCCTCACTATCAATTCCCTCCATTCTATCTTTGAAAACAAACGCGATTTTAGGGTCTACCCAAGAGCTGCAGGATTATGTAATGAAATTGATATTCCATGATCTTATTTTTTAATATATAATCATAAGTTTTGGAGAAAATCAATTTGGAGATTTTGTTTCAATTTGCAAAGAACTTGTTCTGAGCGGTCGATTGGTAATTCGCCTCTGTGAATTTTCATGACTTGCAGTCGCTGCTTGAGCAGTAGACGGGATCTCAATTTTAACAATTTTTAGTTTATTTATTTATTTTTATTTTTTTGAGATTGGAAACATGGCAATGGAAATTGGTGAGAGATTGGGAGAGAAGCTCTCAATAAACCATTGTAGCTCTTTAAATACTTGTTCTGGTTAGAGCATCTCCAACGGTTCATCAAAATTTTCATCAAATCTGAGTAAAAAAATTACTTTTTTCTCAATCTGATACCCAGTGCTCCAATGGTTCATTTTCATCAAATCTGCGCCGGGACAACCGGTTGGTCGACCGGTGAAGGCAAAAAATTTTTTTTTTTTTTTTTTGTTTGAACCTTTTTTTTGAACTGTCTGAACTTTTTCCGGGACAACCGGTTAGTTGACCGGCTGGTCGACTGGTAAGGCAAAAAAAAATTTTTTTTTTTTTTTTAAACTGTTTGAACCTATTTATTTGAACCGTTTTATGGTCAACCGGTTGGTCAACCGGCTGGTCGACCGGTTTCGTCTTCCCCACGGTAACAAACAGTGATTTGGATGAACCTGGAGCGTGTTCTCATTTTGGTGAAAAGGTTTGGTGAATTCTCGATTGATATTGTTTGTGAAACCGTGGAGCACCAAAAAGTCACTTTTTCATCAAATTTCAAATTTGATGCCAAATTTGATGAAGCGTTGGAGATGGTCTTAATAGTATCTCTTGAAAGGTTATCTTATCTTTGGATATAAAATAGACTGAACTCTTAGATTTCTTTTGGGAGTCAACCAAAAATCTAATTTATTGACTAAAAATAACCAAGGTCATTTGGCAACATTTAGTCTAAAAGTCACTAAAAAAATTAAAAAATCAATATATATTAAAAGTAAAAATTCTCTTTTCTCTATTTTTTGCACATCTTTTCGTAAAAATAAAAAGTCACTCCAAACATACTAATTTTTTTACATCATATATTAACCAAAAAGTTACTAAAAAAGTCTATTCCCAAACAAGGGCCTTATAAAAAAGCTAAGACTAAAAAATTAGTTTGTTCGATGCATTCTTAGTTTTTTTTTTTTCCCCCCGCCTTTCTAATGACTTTTGTAAAGAGGTTAAAGTGTTTTTTTTTTTGGTTGAAAAATCAATTTACTAAATGAGCCAAGGCCTTTTAAGCAAAATTGATTTTCCAGCTAGTAATAAGATGACTTTTAAGGGACAGCCAAACAAAATCTTAAACATCAATCTTGTATTTGTGATTGTTTCACTCTTTGTTTTCCTTGTGGTAATTTGGTTATTTTGTTATAATTATATTAGCCATCAACTTTTAGGATTCCAATTCAAGGGATCCTTGCAAGTAGACATTTTTTTTAAAAAATTAACGGGTTAAATTTTACTCACTTATTTACAAATTTAATATTAGATTCAAGTATAAAAAAAAAACCCAATATTTAATAAGATAATAGGTAAGTAAAGTCTAAATCATGAATTCATAAAAAATGTGGAGGAGGTGGCACAATCTGAATGGTTGAGCAACACCTTTCAATGACAAGGCGTTTCCCAGTTGTCATTAATCAACTATTTGATGATGGGCTTATGCTTGACTATCCTATTATACAACGCAAACCATATGGCAACGGCTATATTATACCCAGCAATTCCATACACATGAATTACCTACCATCTCTCTCTCTCTCTCTCTCTCTCTCTCTCTCTTCAAAAATTCTTTCATGTGTGCTAGGGAATGATAGAAAAAAACGAATACAACAGATATATATGATTAGTATATGATGATTCCAAAAACAAAGCTGTCAAAATCAGTTTGATAATCATGGGTAGGGGGGGCTAGTAGTATATCATCAGTTGCAATGTCTTAATCACTTTTTATTATATGTTAAATTAAATTAAAAAGTAAAGTATATAAATAGTCTCTATAATTTATACGATGTTTTAATTTATTTGATTTTTGTTATTTTAATTTTATCTCTTAATTTAATGGATTGTGTCATTTTAATCCAATAAATAACGATTGTTAAGTTTGGTAGACGGAAAGTCAAACTATGTGTCAATTTAGTCTATGTAATTTACACAATGTGTCAATTTGGTCCCTGTCAAAATCAAGTAAATTAAAACAACATGGACTAAATTAACACATTGTATAAACTATAAGAACCAAATTGACACATTGTGTAGACTTTCCGTCTACCAAACTTAACAACCTATTTATTTGACTAAAATGACACAACTGTTAAATTAAAGGATAAAATCGAATAAATTTAAACAACAAAAACTAAAATGATACATCGTGTAAACTATAAGAATCATTTATATAATTTATTCTAAATTAAGTAATAAATATATGTAAAAGAGAGACGAGCAGCCAAGTTCCCCTTGCCAAGTCAGAACAACAAAATATGTGCAATAATAAAACGATTAGAAGACTCACTAAATATTAAAGTAAACCAGTGTGTTACAGATAACAAATCCCAATCAATCATACATATGCATAATAAATAATAAATAGTAGTAGTAGTATTGCTGAGTCAAAAAAACAAGCAGCCCCACCTCAGCCCCCTGAGTGCACGAGTCTACCCAAGCATAACTGGCCACGTGTTATGCCAGGAAGAAAAGAATCCCCCCACCACCCCCATCATCCCCATCCATCCCTACTTTCACAACACGCAACAATGACGACTCCCTTGCTCAATCACTTTCTGTGTTTAACCCCCGACAAAATACACCAACAAAATATATATATATATGTGTGTATATTTGATGAGTCTAAAATTATAGTCTATCTATCAATTTAGAAGATTATAATACATTTTTTTAATTTCAAAACCAGAATTTTGAACCAATCAAATAGCTGTTGCAAAAGAAAGGAAAAATAAATAAAAATTTCCCTCACAAAATATTAAAGGTAAATTACATTAATGGTGGGAATGCAAATAATCGAGTCAATTTGAACAATAAGTCATTTGATTTAAAATTTAAATGATTTCAAAATGTGTTAATTTTGATTTATTTATATAATAAGTCAATCTCTAATAATTTTTTTATGAGCATTTGAACTCTGATCAAGCTTCAGTAATTTAACTTTTTATTAGACATATATACGTGTTTATTAAGTTGAGTAATAAATTATTTAAATTTGGTCTGAAAATTTAATAAATTTTAAAATATATTTAAATTTGATTTGTATTACATAGCAAACCGAGTACAAGTGGTATTCAACACCAGAGTTGGATAGAAAAGGGGGTGGAGCTAGTTCACGAGACTTCCACCCGACTGCCACCACCGAAGCACACTCAACAGCGCTTCATGAAACAGTCCTGTGTACTCGTCAATTTTACAAATTACAATATAAAACCCTTCACCGCAAAAGGTTGAACCTATTTATTTAGTATAATATTTTCTAAATTAAAAGTTGATATTAAAAACAAGTCAAAAGCACTCCTTACTCAATTTTCATATAATTAATTTTTTAATATTTTTATCTAATAAATTATAGACAGAAGTTGCAAACAAAAATCTAAAATACTCTCCTAAAATAAATAAAGAAAATATAAATTCTTTGGATCGTTATTTTAGATGATAAAATAATATTTTTTTTTCATTTTTTTTTTTGGGGGGAACCGCAAAAAGGCAAAAGGACAATAAAAAGATAATTAAAATGCGACAGAATACCTTCACAACACGCTCCTACCCATTACTCCTCTTCCCTTCTCATAAATAACATTTGCCACTCTCACCTACCGCTACCTACTGTGCTACATTTGGTATTATTTTGAAAAAATAGTTAAAAATTAGTTTTTAAAATTTTTTAAAAAAATATATACTTGACCCAAAATAATTTAAAAACTAAAAGATAACTTTTTAACGATCTTTTCAAAATAGCCCTCAAATGTACAGCCACTCACCCCCCCCGGGGCAACACTTCCAAAATAATAATAATAAAATAATATTTTCATCCCGCACATAAAAAAGAATAAACTAATAATTCATCAAATTACAATGTCCTCCACATTACAGACCACCAACTTTTAAACTATTTCCCTAAATAAATTAACAGCAACTACAAAATAAAATCCATCCCCAATAAAAAGAAAAGAAAAGAAAAGAATAAACTAATAATAATTGCTTTTGAAATAAAATAAAATAATAATAAATTAACAAAAACACAAAATGAATACAACTAGTAAACTAATATATTTTACATTTTTTTATATTAATGCCACACCAAACATTTATTGAACAGATCATGTTTCGGATTTTACAGATTTTTTATTACATGCCACATTAGTTAGTACAAAATTGTAAAATTTGTTACTTCATATAGTATTTTCCGAAAGATAAAATGCCTTTTTAATGGGTGTTTTAAAAATATTGATTCAAAAAATTAAAATTATTGTATATTTTTTTACAAAAACACTTTTTATAATAAAATCTAAAAGAGAAATGTTTCATCTCCTATTTCATCACCCTCAATTACATCTCTAATTAGGTGATAAATGATACCAATCAATTAACTTCATTCAAACTCCTCTCTCTTTTTAAAATTATTTGCCACCCTATTAAAGGTGTAATTGGGACGATGAAATAGAGAGATGTAGCAAAACTCGATGTAAAATCATAGAAATAGACTCAGGATTCCAACTTTGTGAAACAAATATACACACTAACAAAAATTTTGAAAAATAATACACTACAACATGAATTTTTATCCAAAAATAACATCAAAACATATACTATAAATAAGTCCCAAAAAAATCTTTTTAAATACATATTTTTTCTTGCCTTCGTGTCAAATTATATAAGACAAATTTTACTTTAATCCCTTATAATTTAGCCTATGTTCAAATTATCTCTCATTTGAAAATAATTACATAACTCCTTCTGTTTTGTAAATTGAAGTTCACCATTAGGACGTGAAAAAGACTACAATACCTTGTATATAAGTAATCTAAGTGTATAAATTACGGATATTTTTATCATTTGTTTGAAAGGCAAAATACACTTTAACTCCAGTGCTTTAATCTATATGCGATTTATCTCCTTAAAATTTAAAAATGAGCATAATCCTTATGTTTGACACGTATTTCACACTTGCTATTAAGTTTGACAGAGTGTTTAATGGTATATTTCAGTCCACAAATCACAAATGAGTTATGTGATTATTTCTAAATGAGAGGAGGGTAATCTACACATGGGTAAAAGCATAAGGAGCAAATTAAAATTTGCCTAAGAGAAATTCTTATGGGGTGTGTATCACATTCATACTAGTTATGATCGTTGTGGTTTTAATTATAACCTATTGGGTGTTAGAGCAAATCAAAAATTTTATCAAATTTGAGTAAAAATTTAATGATTTGTTTGATTTGATTTTGTTTACTCCAATACTAAAACTAGAATTTCTTATGGGTGTATCACATTCATACTAGTTATGATCGTTGTGGTTTAATTATAACCTATTGGGTGTTAGAGCAAATCAAAAATTTTATCAAATTTGAGTAAAAATTTAATAATTTGTTTGATTTGATATTGTTTACTCCAATACTAAAACTAGAATTTTCATCAGATTTTTTCACATGTTCGGTTGTTCGGGAGGATGACCAAGCGAATGTCTTGAAAGTCGTCCGAAAATGAACAAAAAAAAACTATCAAAGTAGCTCTTGGGTGAACATTCGAGAGAATATTCGGCCCAACAGTAACAATTTAAATTTGATGAAAGATGAAAGTCTCCTTCATTTGATGAAAGTTTTGGTTCATCCCTCATTTGATATAAGTTTGATGAAGGTATTAGAGGTTAAACAGTTGCATTTTTTATCAAATTTAAATTTGATGAAATATTAGATTTAGCATTGAAGATGGTTTTAGTTATTATAGTATTAATTATAACTCATTGTGATATTAATTATGATATTATTATAGTTATGATCCAAAAACTCATTAGTTATTACTTATTTGGTGTTTGGTTAGTTATGACTCCTATAAGATTGAGTTATTACATTTAGGCCTCGTTTGGGAACAGGCTAATTTAGTAACTTTTTGACTAAAATATGAGCTAAAAAAAACCAGTATGTTTGGGATGACTTTTTGACTTTTTACGAAAAGATGTGCAAAAAGTAAAGAGAAAAGAGAATCTTTGACTTTTTGGTATGGGTTGTTGATTTTTTGGCTAATTTAGTAACTTTTTGACTTTTTGACTAAAAATGAGGGTTCCCAAACGAGGCCTTATAATAATCAATCCTACAAATGTCATAACTTACAGATGATACTCATTTTTTTTATGGATGTGTGCCCTTTGCCCAATTATATATGATGATTATATATTAGGAAAACTCTATTGTATACACCCCATCATATACATCCTTAAGTTATGTTTTTTTTTTTTTTTTAATTATGACTAATTTTCTTCTCTAATTATGATTTATGAAATCTTTCATTACGTCTCATATGTTGTTTGATTATAACTGTTTTTTTTAATTGACTCAAAATATGAAATTATGTATAAAAAAAAAAATAGTTACAAGGTACCAACGATACGATAAGAGAAGTTATTAGTGTATCAAAGGAGTTGTCTAGACCACTTTAATATTAATATGTTAAAATTTTTGTGTCTAGAAAGATAATTGAATTTTTGTATAATTAAATGTAATATTTGTGAGAAAAAAAAGTAAAATAATTATAAATTTAATATATATTTTATTTTATTTATTATTTTAATCTATTTTATCTTTGTAAATTTTAGTCAAAAATAAAAAAAAAAAACCAAACCCATCTTGCCAAACAGGAAAATCATTGAACTGGCGAGGCACCTATTATTGTTATCATTTACATTAATTTAATAGGGTTGAGCAAAGAGCAATTTCGTCATTTCAACACCATCCCTTCCCATTTCCCCCACTCAACGCTTTCTTATCCCTTCCCCTGATGTCGGTTCTTCATCTATGTTCTACACAGAATACTTTATTACCCTAATCGCAAAATGTAAGGATTTACCAGACAGACAAAACTCAAAAACAGTAACAAAATGGCAACAAATTTGAATCGAATAACCAACCCCATTTCCTTTTTATTTTCAAAAGCAGGAATAATAGAATAGAGTACAAATCGCCTGAGATGATGATGATGGTGAGTTATAAGAAGTAAAAAAAAAAAAAAATAGGAAGACAAATTAAACACCAGAAAAAAAAATGGAAAATGATGATGAAGAGACCAAAAAGAGTCACGAGAGGAATTTACCGGCGAGGAGTCCTGTGGGGCAATTTCAAGTTGAATTTCCGTACAAATCGTATGGTGCCCAGAGAGCATCGAGTGGGCATGGTTGTTTGGAATCGAGTCTCAGCCAAGCCTTGCCACTCCCGCTCCAGTGTAGCAGGCTCACCGGACCAGGGTGTAGATCACGGCAGCTCCCTCTGATGTTATCTCCTCCCAATCCGTGTTGATTCCACCGGTGCTCGATGGGCGCCACGTGTCCGGCGAATACCAACAGGAACGGAGGGAGCGACCCAAGCTCGTAGATCCGGCCGCTCTTCTGGATCTCCATCCACCTCTCGATCCGCTTCGTGTACCCGAACCGCCTCCACTTCACCAGATCTATCACCATCACGCCGGTGTTGAAGTAACAAGGTTTCCGGCCGAGGAACGTGCCGGAAAGCCGCTTGTCCGACCAAAAACTGGCCGTGAAATACTTTGTGAAGTTCGCATGGCAGTATTCCGGCGCTCCAATCGTCTTACTCCCTAAACTTGTACTCCATAACTTCCAGATATCATCGACGACTACGAGATCAGAGTCCAAGTATATCACTCTTCGAACACAGGGCTCGAGTAGATCGGCCAAGTAATTCCTCGCGTAATTAAGCGGCTGTTCTAGTGCTTGCCGAACCGAAGTCGAGATCAGGCCCCGCACAATCTCCGGATCGAAGTAATACACCTTGAACTTCAACTGAGGGAAAGTGGATCGGACTAGGGTTTCGAGATTGGTCT
Organism: Camellia japonica; assembly: GCA_030407325.1. Lineage (NCBI taxonomy): Eukaryota > Viridiplantae > Streptophyta > Magnoliopsida > Ericales > Theaceae > Camellia > Camellia japonica. The sequence goes on along the minus strand of JAPPVO010000024.1, from coordinate 39,963,619 downwards.
CTGAGACAAGAAAATGAAAGAATACGCTCTCTGGACACAACGAATGTTGAAGAATCGAATGGACGGCGGCGATGGAACCGCGAAGGTAGTCGACATCGAGAGTAATCGCGACGTGAACGAGAGAGGGATCGCAGACGCCAGTTTTCCCCAATATTTTCCTCTCATTTGAACTGCATTCTTCGGCATTGCGGAATGTAGATGCTTTCCTGAATGAGAATCGATTGAGCGAATCGGTTGCTGTAATCTGGCCTGGAAATCGAAGGTAGCCATCAAGATTAGAAGATCTAATGGCTTCTGCCGGTGGAAATGATTGCAGAGATGGAGAAAGAACGATCATCACCATTGCCGCGGAGAAAAACCACGACAATCTCATAATCCAAAACATTATCACACACTAAAATCCTCTTCTCTTCTCTTCTCCTTCTTCTTGGATTAAAATCAAATCGATCTGCTAAACAAGAAGATATCGAAGAGATGATGAGGAACGTTAGGGTTCCTTCCAGAGTCAGAGAGAGATTGCTTGAATCCAATCGCCCCTTCCTTTTTCTCTCCCTCTCAATCTCTCTCTCTCTCTCTCTCTCTCTCTCTAATCGAATGCCGTGGGAACAAAGCGACCTTCGATGAGAGAGAAAGTAGTAGAGAGAGAAGAATCCATAAACCGAACCAGAAAGGAAAAGAGGGGCCTGACGCTACTCTGCGCCGACGTGCGCTGCAGTCTCTCTCTCTCTCTCTCTCTTCGTTGCCAGAAGGTGAAGCAGAAGCGCAGAAGCAGAGGCACTGCACAAGTAAAGAGAGAGAAAAGGGGACTTTCTTTTGTTATTTTTGAAGCTTTTGCGTTTTTTCCACCATAGAAATCCACGAGCAAGTATCGAATAATAATGATAAAGTTATATATAAATATCAGAATGTTGATAAAATTTTTAAAAAAAGTTGATAATGATATTTAACAAAAAATAATCGTATTATAGTTTCAAAAATAAATTTGTTGACACAATTGTTTAAATTCTATTTCTACTTGTTCAAAATAATAATAATAATTTCAAAAATTATATTATATTTATTTATTCATCTATTTATTCATATATTTATATATTTACTCACGTAATTATCTATATAATCATCGCCGCCGATTGTCGATCGTCATCAACTTTTTTTTGAGAGTTGCTTGTGGCGGTGGGTGACAACCGCCCGTCAATTGATATTAATGTGTGAGAATAATAAAAATATATAAAAATAAAAATTAAATAAAATCTCATTTAAAACAATAATTTATATTTTTCATCAATATATTTCAGTTTCTATCTATTTATAATCAAAACAAATCAATCATTAAACTTAATACATATGCACTCAAAAAATATGTACTTTTCTTCCGTCCTTCCAAAAAAGCAATTTGTAATTATAAGGTTTAATTTCATCTTATCTCATAAATTATCATGATTTGTTTTCTTAATTCTTAAATTCATAATTTTACTTATTTTGGATTTGATTTACAAGCTAATTTTTTTATTCATTACATAAAAAAGTGTAAAAAAATAAAGAGACGATATAATCCAAATAAACTAATAAGCCAATAATAACTTATTTACGATGTTACCAAGAAGGCCTTTCTAAAAACGTTAGCTTTAACTAACGTAATCTAATTATAGCATCTCCAATCATTCATCAATTTTATCTTCAAATTAAAATTTGCATCAAATTAAGGAAATGCCAATTTTTTCACTAACATGGACGGAAAATAAGTCAACAAAAAACAAGTCTATATAGACATAAAATGTTTTTCACTTTTAAAATGTAGAAAATATTTTTCAGAATAAAGTTTTTACCAATGTCACTACACTACCACTCTCACCTCCACCACCATGCCACCATCACCACGGCCACTACCACCATCACCGTCGCTATCATCGTCATCACCATGCCACCACCTCACCACCACCTTCATTCCACCACCATCACCACCAAACATAGAAAATTATTTTCTCTATGAAATTTTTAAATTTAAAAAAAAAAATAAAAAAATCAATAAAAAATTTATTATAAAATATTTTATATCTAAACAAACAGAGTGCAAAATCAATAATAAACCAAATCTTTTGCCAATTTTTTAACAATCATATTTTCACTCAAAATTTAATAAAGAATAAGGATTGGATATAGGTTTATTTAATAAAAAATAGTTAAATAGATTTTTAAGATAAGTTTGAACTTTTTTCAAACAAAAGTTGATTTTAAAAATAGAATTGGAAGTGTTCGATATGATAAAAGAAGAAGAAGAAGAGAAGAAAGAGGACAGAATAAGAATTGGAAGTATTCATAAAAACAATTATCCAAACAATAATGATTTATCCCACTAATTTGGAAGCACTAATTGACCACTAATGAGGTGGAAATTAAAAAAAAAATAATTTAAGGCCAAAACATCACATTAATGAGTGGAACCCACCCTTTAGAGCTCCTTTAGAGCTCACAATTTAGGACTCTTTTGGGATTAGATAAAAATGCAGCTTTTTACTGCTAGAGCAAAACGCAAGGTTGCGTTTTTTTTCTCATTTGGAAAGTGGCAAAAGTAGGTTGGAAAATTACATAAGTACCCTCAATGTTTATATCTTGTGGGTTTGGGTAAAATGTAATTTTTTTAAGTTTGGTGAGGTTATTTTAGTCATTTTAGTATGATGTGACACCATAAATAAATATTAATTCAAAAAAAAAAACAATTTTTTACCAACTTCCCAAATCACTCCCAAAAAGCTTGGTTAAAAGCAAAAAAACTACTTTTTACCATCTTCCCAAAATACCACTTAGAACTGCCAAACATTTTTCTTATCCAAATCAGTTAGTGCCTAATTTGATGACAAAAAAAATTATTTCAAAATTTAAATGACTTAAATTATAAGTATGCAAATAACAACAGCGTGGACTTTTAATAATATTGAAAGATATATGAAGATTATTGAAATGTCGCAAAGTTGTATTAAAATTTTAAACTTTGACATTTTATATCTTTTATTGATAACTTGGGGCTCACTAGGGCATTACCATTTTTGTATTCACTATTTTGAGATAATGGGTGTATAAGAAATAAGCAAGTGGTTGTATAACGTAAGTACGAAAATATGCTTTTGAGTATTTCTAACGTTTATTCACATGTTTATTAAATTTAAATTTGGTGAAACATAACACTTTTTTTTTTTTTTTTTTTCTTGTGCTTCAATTATGGCATTAAATTCATATCAAATGAAGGCGAGGTCAGATTTTTTATCAAATTAAGGAAACATTTAATTTTTCATCAAATTTTGTAGGTGAGGGGAAAATTTTACTAAACAATCGGCCGATCAACTGGGTAGATGACCGACTTGGGAAAATTTTACTGAAAATTTGCTTTAGGCTCGATAATCGACCAAATTTGATGAAATGATTAGAGCTCAGCACATCAAATTAAATTTTTACTCAAATTTATAAAAATCTTGAATAAACGTTGAAGATACTCTTAGAAAATATAATTCACATTGTATAAATTATAAAATTATTTTTTTACCCTATGTTTCTATAGTTAATTATTTGAATTAACTGTTTACAATTGAATCATATGAACTACAATAAAAATAACAATTTAAAAACTAAATTGATGATCCACTAGTATTGTTTTGATAATCTAAACTGTTTATCTTGTAGAACTTTTTATAAAAACTAAGTCAAATTAGTCTTCGTTTGGCATTAGCTTTTTTAGTCGAAATTTTCGTGTTGCGGCTTTTTTAGCCTCGTTTGGTTTGGTTTTTTTTTAGTTTTTTGACTTTTGTGAGAGAAAAAGTGTAAAGATTATGATTTTGATGTGACATTTTATCTTATTAGTTTATGGGCAATTTTGGAAATATGGTTATAATCAGCTTTTTGTGAGAGAGAGAAGTAAGTTATAATCTAAGAAATAAATTATAACCCACTTCCCAAAAGACTCATATGTAGCTAATTTTGTTTTTTTGTACTTTTTTAGCCAAAAAATCTAAAACCAAACGAAACTTTAATAATCATAACTTTTTCATTTTATAATGTTTATTTAAAAAAAACAAAAATGAATGGCTTTAAAAATATACTTGTCCCTATGTTTCTAAAGGCACGAGAAAATAAAAAAATTATAATTATTAAATCGATTTAATTTTTTTATCGAAACTTAACTGGTAGTAAAATCCATGATCCTTTAAATTTTCTCAAAATTGAAATTGAAAATTCAGAAAAAGTCAAAACCAGTTAAAACAGAAAATAGGAGGAGTTTGTAGAAAGGAGAGAGAGCTGTCCTTGTCTTCTCTCAAAATGACAATGGCGTCCTAGCGGCCAGCTGTCCTTGTCCACGTCACCGTTTTGCACCTGTGTTTGGTATATACGGAGCACAGCAAGAGCGGCAATGGCAACATTTCACAATTTACCAAACACGTCCCAGTCAAGCCCAATAGATCTCTGTCCAGCCCAATCCAACAGTCCATACTCTCTAAACCCACATGAGAAAGTCACATTGATTACACCTGACCCTGAACACGATGCCTAAGATCTGATCTTCCTTTATAATATAATAAAAAGGTAAAATAATTGAAGTTTCTATTGACAACTATCAGTATTCTTCGATTGCTCCTTCATATCTTGACAAGTTTAAGACATTGTTACAAGTATCTCTAACATCATTAATCAATCAAAGCATTTATTAATTTTATTTAAGAAACAAGATTTCATTTAGATATTAGATATAGATATTTATGTTTTTGTTTTCCATAAACAGAAACATAATTTGCCTATGTTTGGGAAGTTGGATTTGAGAATTTTTTTGGCTAAAATAGCTACAAAAAAATAAAATAAATTTTTTAATCTCATAAGACAAAACATCACATCCAACTCATAATCAGTACATTCTTTCTCTCACAAAAAAATCAAAAAATCCATAATCATTACATTCTTTTTTGGCATTTTTGAGTTTTTTTGTGAGAAAAGAATATAATGATTATGGGTTGGATGTGATGTTTTGTTTGTTATGGCTAAAATAGCCTATTTTATTTTTTGTGGCTAAAATAGCCAAAAAAGCCCAAACCATGGCTTCCCAAACGAAGCCTAAGGTGATGTAAAAAAAAATGTGATGTAAAATGTGATGTAAAAAAAATTAATAGCCTATTTTGTTTTTTTGTTATGGCTAAAATAGCCTATTTTGTTTTTTGTTTTCTTTACTTTTTGGCTAAAATGTGATGTAAAAAAAATTAATATGTTTGTGATGACTTTTTTACTTTTTATGAAAAGATGTGCAAAAAGTAGAGAAAAAAGAGAATCTTTGATTTTTTGGTATAAGTTGTTGACTTTTTGATTTTTTTAGTAACTTTTTTACTAAAATGGACACTTGCCAAACGAGACCTCAAACTAAAAAAAAAAAGCCAAAAAGCCCATAAACGAACACTTAATATTAAAAAAAAAAGAGAAAAAAAATAGCTGAAACTGTGCCATCCCTTGATAAATGACGATTTTGCCCCTTTACGTCAATTTTGAAAAAATGTAGTTTTAGGGGCAAATTTGTCATTTTAACTTCAAACATCATCTCAACACATTTTTCAATACAACAACTCAAATAAAAATCCATCTCATCTTTCCAAACACAAAAACTAAAATAGCCTACTAAAATAACCTACTAAAATAGCCAAAAAGCCTCTAAAATAGCCACTTCCCAAACACCCACTTTAACTTGGGTGGTTTGGGATGACCTAAATAAATGTACTTTTTGACTTTTTACGATGGGTAGAAAAGTAAAGAGGTGATTTCACCCAAAAAAATAAAAAAATAAAAAGTGTGTATTTATTAGTACACCCCAAACAATCTTGCCATTCAAATTTATTTTGAGTATAACTCATATTATAGTAAATTTAAATTCTATCTATCTAAATTTTTGAATTATATTTAATTTGTTATTATATCGAAGGGCGATATATTTTCCTTGAAATAGATATGCCAAATTTAGAAATTTGACTTAGCATTATCATAATCTAATGATAAGGGGGCATGTGTTTGATTTAGTCCTAAATTAAAATTATATATTAATAAAAGTAGGTATTGGTCATAAAATTTCAACCCACGTTGTTACGAATTAAATAATTACAGTAGATCATAATCTGATTCGGAAGATGGAGAGATGGATTAAAAAATGGATTTACCATCCACCATGGTGTAATTAATTAACTCATTTAATAAGATTGATTTATCCGCATTGTTTTTTGAGAAAAAAATAACCCAAGTCAAATTTACTTCACCAAATTTCTAATCTAAATAATTAATGAAAATGAACATGTTTTGAAAGTATTTTAGGTAGATTTTGGATTTTGTATTTAGTGAAAGATATCAAGTAAGAATTTTTTTTTTTTTTTTTTAAAGTAATTATACTTTTCGACTTTTAGAAGAAAAACATTTTTTTACTTTAATCTTTAAAGAAAATATATTTTCACTCTGATACTTAAACTATCAAATTCTTTTAACTTCAGTTCAATTTCTAACGATTGGGAAATGCATGTGTGGCTTTTGTTGATCCAAAACTCAGTACATATATAGGGACAATTCACAATTAAAACTAAATTACACTTTTACCCGTAAAGAATGACCACTTTCTCATTTTAGTCCTTTTAAAAAAAAGATTTTACCACTTCAATCATCAACCACCCATATATCTCAATAAAAAAGTAATTTCTCCCAATTATAACATGCCACTGTTCACTAAAATGTGATTTCACAATACTAGAACCTTCGCCTCTTCATTTTTTCTTTATCTATCCTTCTTTACACTCCTTTTCACTCTACCACCACAATTAACCACATTCCCTGATTCATCTTACCGTCATCGTAAAAATAATCTCTAAGTATCTATCAGCACAACTCTCCTTGTAGACAACTTCCAATTGTGTTATCATCAAAATAATCTCCCAAACTACATAACCTTCTATAAACCTTTTAATAAATTCAAAATGCAAACATAACATTTGTAAACCGGAATGTCGTTCCACATGCTTAAGCCCCAAACTTTCATTGTTAGTGATTTGATATTTGTTGCCCTAAAATAATTAGTGCATAGTGCAATAATCGAATCTATCTGTCACATGAAGAAGTTTAGTAGACAAAATTATATAATCTGTGAGTTAGCAAACAAATTGATTAAAATGAACAAAAACAATATATCTATCTATATATCGACATACATTATTAGGAAAGGGACTACAATTTTGTTAAACGGCAATTTATAAATTCATAATTAGATCAAAACAATTTGATTTAGCCTAATGCCTTCGTTTGACATTAGGCTAAAGTCACTATAAATTGTTACATTATTTTTTTTCCCTACACATCTTTTTCATAAAAAGTCAAAAAATAAATTAAAATAGCCAAGTATTAACTATGATTATTCAAGATCACGTAGGCCCACATATGTCGCTCAATTAATAGGGATGACAACGGATAGGTATAGGTTAGCACCCTTACCCGCTCTCGCGCTCTCCCTCACACTTGCATGTGCTTGGCTTAATGTAATCCTCTCTTGACCTATTTATATTTTCAGTATTAGATTTTAAAAATATGATTTCATAGCTCAAGACGATAGATCAACAATCATAGTTTCATCATTAATGTGAGAAAGATCATGTAATAAATAATAATAAAAATATAGATATTTTACAGCAATGCTCAACACAAATAATTTGTGAGATTTGTCATGTTGTTTTACTAAAAAATACGATAAAAGTAATGAATCATTCAGTTTAAACTAATAAAAATCAAAAGCGAATACTACATAACCTTTAGGACCATCCTACGTAGCTCGAAAATGCATCCCCCCGAATCCCCCTAATTTTTTTTTTTTTTTTCAGAAGCAGGGGAAGGAGGGGAAAGAGGAGGAGGAAGGAGGAAGGAGGAAGGAGGGAGAAGGAGGAGGAAGGAAGAGGAGTGGACTGGAGGGGGCCATAACAGTGGAAGAGGCGGAGGCGGGCCGAAGGTGACGGCGGTGGTGCTGCGACGATCGGCGGTGGTGAGCAGACGATCGGCGGCGGCGAGGCGACGGCGGTGGTGAGACGATCCTCTCCTCCTCTCTCCCTCTCCCTCTCCCTCTTTCTCTTTCTCTCCCTCTCCCTCTCCCTCTCCCTCTCCCTGCCTCTGCTTAGACTCGACAAAGAAGAAGAAGAAGAAAAAAATAAAAAATAAAAAAATAATAATGCCCAAAACGACGTCGTTTTGGGCATTAGGGGGATTAGGGGAGGATATTTTCGAGCTCTCAAACATTATCCTAACCTTTAACTAAGAACATTAATTAACTTTCCCCACACCATCCACTCAACATTGTTAAAATGTGCAACTATTGGTGTCTTGAATTCAATGATAATATAGAAATTATTGTAGAACAAATGTAAGATTAAAATAAAAAAAATGCACAACTAAAACTGGTATGGATAATGTAATAGTAACAAGTATTTGTTTTGAATTTAATTGTAAGGCTTTTGTGGGAATTAATTCAAAAGTTAATTTATTGGTGGAAAACTTAGCTAGTTGGACAATATTGGCCTCTTTTGGTAAAGAGGTTAAAAGCAGTTTTTTTAACATTTTTTTTTTTTGGATTACATAACATCTTTATTTTTTACATGTTTTTTTAAAAAAAACTAAAAAATCAACTTTTAATCTACTTCCCAAAACAAGCCAATACCAATTTTTTAAAATTTATTCAAAGAATTTTCAAAGACGTAAAAGATTTTAGGCTAATTGGATTTGTCAAATTAGCTGAAAAAAATTATCGATAAATTGACTTTTAGACCACAACTAAACAAATCCTAAAAAAATTATTCAATTATTAAATTGCATGGAAAATGTTGACATTTGGTTTGGAGATAGGTTATTTTAGCCTAAAATTTAAAAAAATAAAAAAGCTTACTATAAATTGTTATATTATTTTATTTTTTTATACATATTTTCATAAAAACGTAAAACAGTCAATTTCCAAATCACCCATTAATATATTAATTAATAGTATTAGAATTCGTATAAAAAACTTTTAGAAATAATAAAAAAATTAAGTGAATTTTAAATTGCAGGAACCACAATTATTTTTAGGAATTGTTTAAGAAGTGTTAGATTAGTATATTTTTTAACTTTTTATTAAAAAAAAATATAAAATATGAATTGAGATTAAAATAATATGATAAATAATTGATATGATCTAAATAAGATATTATGTGATCCAAATAACATACTCAAATAAAATAATATGTAAAAATACAAGCTCTTATGCTGTGTTTGGTTGGGGGATTTAAAGAGGGATTTGGAAAGGAAAATGGAAAAAGTAGGTGAAATGTGAATAAAACATGCCTATATTTCACCTAATTTCACACACCTTTTCCCTTTCCTTTTCCAAATCCCTCCTCAAATCCCTCAACCAAACATAGCGTTAGAGTGACCAATTTGACAATGTGTACCTGCCAACCAGCAATCCAAGGGGCAATGACATACAAGGAAACACTATGGTGCACACTGCTGTGCACCATATACATTTGATAATTATAAAAATATATAGATTAGTTATAATTATGATAGTGTTTCAAATGATCTAATTAAGTATAATTTTTTATTTTTTATAAAAAGATGTGTAAAAAATAAAGAGATTATATGACCTTAAAAAGATAAAAATATAAAAAATATATACTTTTGTAGAAGATGTCAAATAGTATAATGTCATAAATAAGATGACGTGATGTGTTGGGTATGAGTTGGGTATGGATTAGGTTTGAAGTGATGTGTTAGAGAGGTGATATGACTTAAATAAGATGATGTGACTTAAATAGGATAATGACTTTTTGACTTTTTTAGATCATGTCAAACAAGGCCTAAATAAAAAAATTATTCACAACTATATAAGAAAATACTATAAATAAAAATACATATGATACACTCTTTTTAAAGAAATGTATATTAGATTTTCCCTAGCATAAAACAATTTTGAATATGCATATAAAACGATTTTGTTTTATTTATGTTTTGTGCGGTTGTATTCTTGCTGAAGCATGTCTTTTTCTTTTTTCTTTTTTTTTTTAATAAAGATTGAAATTTGATTAATAAAGAGTTAAGCGGTTACATTTTTAGGGTAAAAAATACCATAGCGTCTTCAAATACATGAAAGGAAATATAGTTAGGAATAAAAGAGAAAACAAGTAGACTCTCATAATTAAATTTTTCGTTGGCAAGCAAGTTCGCGCATTTGTTTCCCTCGCGAAAGGTATGACTAATAGTCGAGGTTCTGAGCTGATCTAGGAGGTACCTGCAGTCATGAATTACTAAGTTGATGACAATGGTTGGAGTTACTAAGAATGAGATTTTTCATGATAGTTGCATCTGTTCCCACTTCTATTCTTGTGAGATTCAGGTTAAGAGCAAGTTTTAGTTCATCTCGCATTGCCCATAGTTCAACTTCGATACTGGACAAGTGGCCAATGTTGCTATTCACACTTTGGTTTCGAAATCTCAAAAATAATATATCAATTTTTAATTTGTATTTTTTGATTTTTAGTAAAATTTTTTATATTTTAATCAATTTTTTTACTTTTTAAATTTACTTAAACTATATACATTTAAAAAATATATAAAATTTGTGAAAAATGTTTTAAAATTTTGCTAAATACAGAAAAACAAAAAATAAGAAAATCTAATATATTTTTATTTATTAAAATTTATTTATAAATATTTTCTTTTTAAAAATTATTTAAATTAAATACATCTAAAATATATATATAAAAAAAAGACGACAAAATACCAAAACCAAAAAACGAAAAACTGTTTTTGGAAATTAAAAAGTGAAAAGAGTGTTTGAAATTTAGTGCATTTCAGTCAAAAATCAGACTGTCGCAGAAAAACATCAGAAGAGTTATTACGAGGCAATGGAGTCTCATCAATCATATTATTGCTTTTGATAGATGGTAGCAGTTGCTGTGATGTCATGTCAATTTTTTAGTGGAGGATGATGCAGGCGTACGGTTATCTTTCCCCTGCAACACAGCTGAGCACTACTCTTTTACATCACTACTTTTTCAGTCCGTACCATGGTTCTCCTCTCCGCCAGCCTGGCACACACTGTAAAAATTGAGGCCATATTTGGTTTATTTTTTTAAAATTATTTGGGATTTTTTTTTTAACATCCTAATATTAAAATCAGAAGTGATACAAAACTCTAGTATACTCTAAAGTTACTTTTTTAAGAGCTCAAGCCTGTGTTTGGCAAGTGGCTTTGCAGGTTTTTTTGGCTATTTTAATCACAAAAAATAAAATAGATTATTTTAGTCATAATAAACAAAACATCGCATCCAACCCATAATCATTACATTCTTCTCTCACAAAAAAACTCAAAAAAGTCAAAAAGTCAAAAAGTCCTTCCTAAACCAAGCTTTTAAACCCAGGCTAAAATAGCCAAAAAAGCCAAAAAGCCAACCCACTTCCCAAACCAAGCCTTAATCTTTATTTTCTTAAAATTTTGCCTTAATTTGGAAACTTCGTTAAAAGTTAATTTTTGACTTTTAATTTATTTTGAATTATATCATTTTTTATTTTTTTATACATTTTTTTAAAAAGTAAAAAAAATTAAAAAATTAACTTTTAATCTACTTCCCAAAATAACACTTTATCAGATAAAAGACATACAATATTTTCATAATAGTTAAGGTCTCTCAACATTTTCATAAAAAAAATTTGACTCAGAGAAATTTTGCTTGACTCAAAGAAATTTTCTCCCGACATAGAGACATTTCAACCCCAACATAGAGAGAGAAATTTCATCGAGAGGCTTAGCTAATAAAAAAAATCTTGGACCTCTTCGACTACACAAAGTTAGAGAGGGATATTTCACTAATTTTCTCAAAATATTTTAATATATTTTTTTAAAAAAAATATAAATTAATTTGACAAAAAAATACTAAGTTATTTTTAAGTTTTTAAAAATTATTTTTGTCCTCTCTCAAAAGATAAAACTATATAAAAATAATTTGTATTTTTATTTTTTTCAGTTTTTTACAAATTAATTTTCAATTTTTTAGAAAATTTTTCTAAAAATATATTTTGAAAAGCAAACCAAACAGAGCCTAAGGCCTTGTTTGGGGACATTGTTTTTCAAAAAAAAAATCAAAAAATATTTTAAGTTATCATATTACCATCTATACTTTTTCACATACTTTTTTAAAAAATTAAAAAAATTAATTAAAATAGTCAATTCCAAACCGGGCCTAAGGCCTCGTTTGGGAACATGTTATTTCAGTAATTTTTTTGACTTTTTACGAAAAGATATACAGAAAAAATAGAGAGAGTGATGTGATAATTTCTAGTAACTTTTTGACTAAAATAATTACTCCGCAAACGATGCCTAAATATGCCGAAATATGCCATATGATGCAATTTTTCTCAAGCATTAAGAGTTCATTTTGTAACAGATAAAATTAGTCAAAAAGTTATTAAAATATTTTTACAATAAAGTCGAAAAATATATTTTTTTATAATTTTTACTATTTTTTTTGTATATAAAAAGTCAAATTTTATTTTCAAATACTTCAACCTTTTGTATCTCATATTTTAATCAAAAATTACTTCTTAAACAAACTCTTGACAATGAGAAGTCAATGTAGAAGCTAATGACAAGAGAGTCTCCATTTGTTGGTTATTTTATTAAAATTAAAAAAAAAAAAAAAAAAAAAAAAAAAAAAAAAAAGAAGAAGAAGAATTGTGTAAAGTATGAATAAAATGACCCTATTTTGGGAGGATTATTTGAATTAAAATAATCAATAAAAATAAAATAGTTAACTTCTTAAATGAGGCCAAGATAAAGTAGTGACACACGAGTTATCTCCTTTTACTTACACAAGATAAGGAAAAAGGACTTTTAAAAGAATGTGAATTTGAATCCTCGCTTGCGTGTGAGTCGGTAATTTATCGTTACATGATTAAGTAATTCTGCTGTGTAGCACCACCTAACGGTGATTTTTGGAACTTCAGTTTCTTAAAATCTAACCTCAGAAATTACCCCTGTAAGCTTTCATTTGAGATATGGATTGACTTTTTGATTATTTTAGCATCTGACTAAAAAGTCTCGTTTGAAATAGGTTTTTTGAATTTTTTTGGACTTTTATGAAAGCAAAAATAAAGTGATTATAGTTTGATGTGATATTTTGTCTTGTTAGGCTAAAAAGTTATTTTGTCTTTTTGTGACTATTTTAGCCCAAACTCTATATGCCAAACAAAGCCTTAAATTAGGTAATTTTTTTTAAAAGGGTAAATTACAAATACACTCCTGAGATTTGATCAAAATACAAAGTCTATTTGTAATTTACCCTTTTTAAAACTTTAAAGTATTGGATCATCCAGAAGCTTCTTTAGCCTTGGTTTGGTTTTCATCTTTGGCTATATAATCACAAAAAGATTAAAAAAAAAAAAAAAAGTTACAAAATCATAAAAAAGACAAAAAAGTTACAAAAGTATCAAACTACCCCATATACAAAAAAAAGTCAAAAAAGTATCATTCTATACTAAGGGTACTTTTGTCGTTCCAAAGCCAAAAGTTAAAAAAGTCAAACAAGAATACCAAACAACTAAAAAAGTCTGAGGCTAAAAAAGTTCAAAAAAAAAAAAACTAAAAAGTAAACTAAAAAAGGCATTACCAAATGACACCTAATTAGTGAATGTTTTTTTGGCTAGCCTCAAAGGTAATAAAATAATTCTGCTTCACTTTTTTCTATCCAACAATTTAATTCATGAGGCATAAAAATCTATAATCTTATTAACACATCCATAAATTGACTAAAATATATATTTTTGTTCAAATTTTATTTGTTCGAATTGAACTTTTTTATATTTGATTTTTTTATTTATTTAAATGCATCTACTCTTGATGATCAAAAAAGTGAAAAAATATTAATAATTAGAATGTACAAAAATTGACTAAAAATAAATAAATTTAAAATTTTTAAAAAATCAAACCAAACAAAATTTCATGTTTTCACTGTTGTTGTTTACTGTTAGACTTATTTATTTTGATAATTTATTTAAATATGTTTTAATTTATTTGAAAGAGAAAAATAGAATCCAAAATTTATTTTGATGATTTATTTAATTATATTTTAATTTATTTGAAAGAGAAAAATAGAATCTAAAATTTATTTTGATGATTTATTTAATTATGTTTTAATTTATTTGAAAGAGAAAAATAGAATCAAAATTTATTTTGTCCTATTATTTCTTATCTAAACCTTTATCCCAAATGTTGTTAGAATGTTTTTAATATTTGATTAAATCATGAGTTCAAACAGCCCAAAAATAGAGGTTCAAACAGCCCAGCACAGCAGCAGTTTAAAAGGTTCAAGTGGAAGATATTCAAATTAGTAATGATGGAGTGGAAGATATTCAAATGAATACAATGACTATAAACGGCTATAAGTTTCATTATATATACCAAAACCTCTAATGTAAACAAGTTACAAAAAAAATCAGAAAATATTCTTTGATCTATAATCACTCACATCTATTCTCTGAGAAATTCTCTTAAAAGTGTTCTCCAATTTTTGTTTACATCCTCTTTAAAAAATTATACATTGAGTCCATCTTTCCTGTGTGAGGTTTATAGAAAAACCAGAGCTTTATTTTTATATCTATCTTTGAGAGACAATTCTTGTAGCTTTCTGTGAAAGCAAAAACACATTCTTTTCAACCTTGTAAGAGTGTAGTACACTCAGTTTTCTTGACTTAGAAAGTTTATGTAAAATCTGTGGAGGATTACTCCTTCTGTGAAAAAGTTGCTAACACCCTATAAAGCTAGAGTATAGTAGAAAATCTCAAGTGAAACTTGAGGAGTGGACGTAAATCGAGTTGAAGCCGAACCACTATAAATTTGTTTGCCTCTCTCTCTCTCTCTCGCTCTCTTATCTTTATTTTATTTAAATTGTCATAGCTATATTTCACATTTTCATTGTGCTAAAATCATTAACTGACATAATTGTTAGAACACTTGTTTTAATTATTTTTATTTCATTAAGTATATTTATCTATTGTGCTAGTCATAATTTTTATTAGGGTATTATTATTTTTATTTGTAAAAACCTAATTCACCCCCCCTCTTAGATTGTCTTTTGGGTAACAATTGGTATTAAAGCCTAGACTCTTGTTTTAGATTTAACCATCTGAGAGTTTTGATCTATGGCAACCTTAGCTAGCACTGCTGAAGGACAAGCCACCAATAGGCCACCACTATTTGATGGACAACTATAGTCATTGGAAAGATAAAATGATCCTATACCTTCAAGTCACTGATTATGCCATATAGATTATTGTCACCAAAGGTCCAAAAATTCCTACCAAATTAGTAGACAATATTAGTGTACCAAAAACAGAAGATGAATGTGATGAGAGGGATCACAAATTATTGCAATCTAATGCTAAAACCAAACTCACCATTGTTTGTGGATTAGACTCTAAGGAGTATAATAGAATTTTAAGTTGTGATTCGGCAAAAGAAATTTGGGACAAACTAGAGGTAATGTATGAAGGAACAAATGAAGTGAAGGAATCTCGTATTGATATACTTGTTCATAGTTATGAATTGTTTAAAATGAACTCTGATGAATCTATTTCAAGTATGTTTACTAGATTTACTGAAATTGTAAACTCTTTGAAATCTCTTGGCAAAATTTATATTAACAGTGAGTTGATAAGAAAAATTCTTAGGTATTTACCAAAGAATTGGGAAGCAAAGGTCACCGCTATTATAGAAGCCAAAGATCTTTCCACACTTGGATTGGATGAGCTTATGAGTTCTTTTATGACTCATGAGATCACCATGAAATGACTTGAGGATGTTGAAAACAAAAAGAAAAATGGAATTGCATTCAAAGCCTCATCAAATGAAGAAGAACATGAAAACTCCAGTGAGGATGAAAGCTATGCCATGTTTAGTAGAAATCTCAAAAAGCACTTCAAGAAAAACAATTATGGAGGAAGAAGATCTTTCAAGAAAAAGTACAACAAAGATAATAAGAAAGAGCCTATTATTTGCTATGAGTGCAAAAATCCTGGACATATGAAGATGGATTGTCCAAAATTGAAGAATTATGGAAAATACTACAAAAGAAACAAAAAGGCCATGGTAGCAGCTTGAAGAGAAAGTGAAGATGAAAGCTCAAGTGATGAAATTGAAAATGAAGTAGCCAACTTATGTCTCATGGCTCTTGAAGATGAAGACTCTATTCAAGATGAGGTAACTACTCTTTATGAAGAACTTAAAAGTGCATTCCATGAACTACAAGATGAATTTATAAAAGTTTGTGCCAAAAATAATGTGTTGAAGAAATCTGTTGCATCTTTATCTATTAATGTAGAAGAATTAAAGAAAGAAAAAATTGTTTTGAAAAATGATTTTGATACTATCTCTAATGAGAAAACTACTTTAAAAAACAATATTGATGATTTAACAAAAACACTTGAAAATTTTGTAAAAGGTAGAAATAATCTCAACATGCTTCTTAGAAATCAAAGATGTGTTTTCGATAAAGCAGGTATTGGATATGACCCTATTAAAAAACAAAAGAATCTCAATACAATTTTTGAAAAGGCACCTCTCATGACTCACTCTCATATTACTTGTTATTATTGTAAAAAGAAAGGCTATTATATATCTTCTTGTCCATTCAAAAATAATATAAACATGGGAATTAAAAAGATTTGGATTGTTAAGGGATCTAACAAAACTAACCAAGAAGGACCCAAGAAACTATGGGAACCAAAAACCAACACTTGATTGTCATCTTGTAGGTTTGCTTTAAGTCCAAAGCTAAAGAAGAAAAGTGGTACCTTGATAGTGGATGTTTCGGATACATGACCAGAGATAAATCCTTCTTTACTATACTGTCATCCAAAGATGGAGGCTTTGTTACTTTTGGAGACAACAAGAAAGGAAAAATCATCGGTATTGGTAATATCGGTATTTCTCCTAACCCTTCTATTGAAAATGTTTTACTTGTTGATGGACTTAAGCATAATCTACTTAGTATTAATCAATTATGTGATAAAGGTAATTGAGTTATTTTTGATAAATCACATTGCACAATTGAAAGCATAAATGATCATAAAGCTTCATTCGTTGGTAATCGCTATGATAATGTTTATGTTTTTCATCTTAATGATCTCTATGCTAGTGATGTTAAATGTTTATATGTTAGTAATGAAAATAGTTAGTTATGGCATAGAAGATTTGGTCATACTCATATGGATTTAATTGCTAAACTTTTGAGAAAGGATTTGGTCATTGGACTTCCAAAAATTAAATTTGAAAAAGATCATCTTTGTAGTGCTTGTCAACAAGAAAAACAAATTAAAACATCATTTAAATCAAAATTTCATATTTCCACAACTAGACCTTTACAACTATTGCATATGGATTTATTTGGTCTCTCAAGGACATCTAGTCTAGGTGGTAAACATTATTGTCTTGTTATTGTTAATAATTATTCAAGATTTACATGGGTTATATTTTTAGCACACAAAGATGAAACATTTTCTTCTTTCACAAAACTCTGTCGTAGAATTCAAAATGAAAAAGGTTTTCTTATTACTAATATTCAAACCGACCATGGTAGAGAACTTGAAAATGAAAAATTTGAATTGTTTTCTGATCAGCATGGTATTGGACATAATTTTTCAGCACCTACAACCCCTCAACAAAATGATGTAATAAAAAGGAAGAATAGAACTTTAGAAGAGATGAATAGAACAATGCTTTGCGAAAATAATCTTCCTAAATATTTTTGGGCCGAAGCCGTTCACATCGCATGCTATATTTTAAATCGTGCATTAATTAGACCAATTCTCAAAAAGACTCCTTATGAACTTTGGCATGATAGAAATCCCAACATTAGTCACTTTTATGTTTTTGGTTGTAAATGTTTTGTGCATAATAATGGTAAGGATAACTTAGGTAAATTTGATTCAAAATCTGATGAAGCAATTTTTCTTAGCTATTCCTTAACTTGCAAAGCTTATCGTGTTTTTAATAAGAGAACTCTTGTTGTGGAAGAATCTATACATGTGGCATTTGATGAAACTAATATCTCTGCTCAAAAGCAAATTGTTAGTGATAATATAAATTTGGAACCAAATGTGGAAGATTCAAGTATGTACAAAGAAGAGAACCAACCATGTAAGTTGAACAAAGAGATTGAACAACCTATTCTCTCATTCAAGAAGAAGGAGAAAACAAAGATGATTTGCCAAAAAAATTGAAGTTTGTTCATAATCACCCTAAGGATTTAATCCTATGTGACCCTACAAAAGGTATTGAAACTCGCTCTTCACTTAGAAACATTTGTAGTAACTTGGCTTTTCTCTCACAGATTGAGCCTAAAAACTTTCAAGAAGCCAAATTCGATGAACATTAGATGATAGCTATGCATGAAGAGCTTAACCAATTTGAGAAAAACAAAGTGTGAGAACTTATGCCAAAACCTAAAGATCATACCATTATTAGTACCAAATGGATCTTTCAAAACAAGCTTGATGAATTTGGCACAATTATAAGAAACAAGGCTAGACTTGTTGCACAAGGATACAATCAAGAAGAAGGTATTGATTTCGACGAAACCTTTGCTCCGGTTGCTAGATTAGAAGCCATTTGCATGTTACTTGTATTTGCATGTTTTAGAGATTTCAAACTTTATCAAATAGATGTAAAAAAATGCATTTCTTAATGGTTTTATAAATGAGGAAATTTATATTAAACAACCCCCAGGTTTTGAAGATCATGCTTTTCCAAATCATGTTTTTAAACTATTAAAAGTTTTATACGGTTTGAAACAAGCACCTCGTGCATAGTATGAACGTTAAGTAAATTTTTGATTGAAAATAATTTTTCTAGAGTAATGATTGACACAATACTTTTTGTTAAAACTAAAAATGATGATTTACTTATTATGTAAATATATGTGGATGACATTATATTTGGTGCTACTAATGAAACCTTGTGTAAGAAATTTGCTAAGTGTATGCAAGGTGAGTTTGAGATGAGTTTGAGATGAGCATGATGGGGAGCTAAATTATTTCCTTGGGCTTCAAATCAAACAATGTAAGGAATGAATTTTTATCAACCAAGTTAAGTACACAAAAGAACTACTAAAAAAGTTTGGTATGTATGATTAAAAAATAGCTGGAACACCTATGAGCACATCCATTAAGGTAGAAAATGATGAAAAAGATAAGTCCATTAATCAAAAAAAATATCGAGGTATGATCGACTCACTTATTTATTTAACTGCAAGTAGACCCGATATTATGTTTAGTGTTTGTATGTGTGCTAGATATCAATCAAATCCTAAGGAATCACATTTCAGTGCTGTTAAAAGAATTTTTAGATATCTTGTTGGCACTCAAAATTTGGGACTGTTTTATCCTAGAGGTGTTGCATTTGATTTAATTAGTTACTCGGATGCCGACTTTGCCGGATGCAAACTTGATAGAAAAAGCACCAGTGGCATTTGTCACTTTCTTGGTAACTCATTAGTATCTTGGTTTAGCAAAAAGCAAAATTCTGTTGCTTTATCAATGGCCGAAACTGAATATATAGCTTCCGGAAGTTGTTGTGCCCAAATACTTTGGATGAAACAACAATTGGAGGACTTTGATTTGCATTATAATCATATCCCTATTAAATGTGATAATACTAATGCCATCAATTTAAGCAAAAATCCGGTTCAATACTCACGAACAAAACATATTGAAATTCGACATCATTTTTTAAGAGATCATATTCAAAAAGGGGATATTGTGCTTGAATTTGTAAACACCAACAAGCAATTAGCGGATATTTTCACAAAACCCTTAAGCGAGGATCGCTTCAATTTTATTCGTGGCGAGCTTGGAATGTCGATTTCTACTTAAAAAGTTTTGTTATGACTGTGAAACTTGAATTTTTGTTAAAATGATACATGTGTATTGCTACATTGATATGAAAACATTTATATCAGTTGAATGCTCTCAAGTCCTTCATACATTTATTTTCCTTAACAGTTTGCTATTCTCAACTGTGTAATTTTTTTTGGGTTCTGCATCTTGAGGTAAAATTAACTTTGTATACAATGATTTTTTTTAAACCCTCATTGTTTTTTTTTTTTGTATTATCATTCCAGCAATACCAACATCCCATTAAGTTTAATTTCTATTGGTATTATTTTATTTTAATTTATTTGATTTTGCTATTAGGCTTAATTTCTTTTATTTTTATTTTTTTTCTCATTATTATTTTTTGTTTGGACTTAATTTTCTTTTTCTTTTTTTTTCTGCTTTTTAATTTCATTTTTCAGTACTTAAACATAAAAACAAAAACAAAAACAAATCAAAATACAAATATTTACATAAAAAAAACACTTTTATTTTTTTACGGCTATACGCCGATCAAAATAAACATATTTACATAGAAAAAAAAAAACCTTTATTTTTTTTACGGCCATACGCCGATCTTACTTACTCACCTCTTCCACCGCTCTCTTCTTCTTTTTATTACCTTGGGCGACGCTTGATGTCTCTACCCCCGTGCTTTCGTCGGGAGCGAGCACTATCCACCGACTATCAAAAGCCAAGAACGACGTTGCTCCAAATCGGGCCATAGAGGTGGTCTTCCATTTAAGCTCTTTATTTTTGACCGTCAGTGCGCCTATCTCTGCTCGCGCATCATTATACATGCGCTGGAGCAGCGAGAGTTGGGCGTTGACCTGGTGGAGCTCACTCGTCCTGTTCTGCAGTCGGTGAGCCAATTTTGTGACTGCAGTCACCGTCTCCATACAGGACGTCAATGTGAAATGATTGGCTTTAATGTCTGATTGAGCTGCCATTATTTGTTCAATTGACATTATAGGAAGGTTGGGAAGAGTAAGAACTGGGCACTCGGCCCAGCAACACTTATGAGATCATTTAGGTTCGTAAAGAGAGTAAGGAGACGGGACGAGGCCATGAAGTAGAAGAGAGAGATGTAATCGAAAGGAGGGTCGTTTTTTGCAGCCTTTCTGCTCTGCTCAGTCTCTCTATTCTATCTCTCTCACGCAGAAGACGAAAGGGATGGAAGCGAATGAGAAAGAAGAAAGCGAAGAGAGTGCTTAAGAAGAAGACAAGAGGGAGAGAGAGCCGAGGCAGCTAATTGACCCGTCTCGCTTTTGTCAATCGGCTGACGCAAAAGCGAGGCCGCATGTTCGACGCGATTTTCGACGAAAAAGAGAGACGCGGGCGAATCATATATATATATATATATATATATATATGTATATATATGTTTTAATTATCTATTTTTTGATGCCATTTATTCCTATCATTTTTCCCTCTCTTCCTCCAGATTCTGACTCATGATTTCCTTTTGATAATGTCATAGGGGGAGAAAACTTATGATGTTATGATGTTATGTATTATGGTATTATTTTCAAATTATGATATTATTTTCAAACTATATGATGTTATGTATTTATAGTTTAATATCTTAGTCTGATATCATATCTCTAATTAAAGCTTATTTATTACACATGTGCTAACCTATGTATTTAGAAATGAATTCAGGGAGCATGACTTGAGGGGGAGTTTTTCTTACTCTCAAATCAAATCAAAACATCATTTTGTGCCATCATCAAAAAGGGGGAGATTGTTAGACTTATTTATTTTGATAATTTATTTAATTATGTTTTAATTTATTTGAAAGACAAAAATAGAATCCAAAATTTATTTTGATGATTTATTTAATTATATTTTAATTTATTTGAAAAAGAAAAATAGAATCCAAAATTTATTTTGATGATTTATTTAATTATGTTTTAATAGAATCCAAAATTTATTTTGATAATTTATTTAATTATGTTTTAATTTATTTGAAAGAGAAAAATAGAATCAAAATTTAT
Organism: Camellia japonica; assembly: GCA_030407325.1. NCBI lineage: Eukaryota > Viridiplantae > Streptophyta > Magnoliopsida > Ericales > Theaceae > Camellia > Camellia japonica. The sequence continues at coordinate 39,941,681 of JAPPVO010000024.1, read as the reverse complement.
TTTGTCCCATTATTTCTCACCTAAACCTTTATCCCAAATATTGTTAGAATATATTTAATATTTGATTAAATCAGGAGTTCAAACAGCCCAAAACAGAGGTTCAAACAGTCCAAAAATAGAAGTTCAAACAGCCCAGCACAGCAACAGTTCAAAAGGTTTAAAAGGTTCAAGTGGAAGATATTCAAATTAGTAATGATGGAGTGAAAGATATTCAAATTAGTAATGATGGAGTGGAAGATATTCAAATGAATACAACGGCTATAAACGGCTATAAATTTCATTATATATACCAAAGCCTCTAATGTAAACAAATTACAAAAAAAAAATCAGAAAATATTCTTTGATCTATAATTACTCACATCTATTCTCTGAAAAATTCTCTGAGAAGTGTTCTTCAATTTTTGTTTACATCCTCTTTCAGAAATTATATACTGAGACGTATAGCTTTAAGCCCATCTTTCCTCAATTATACACTGAGACGTATAGCTTTAAGTCCATATTTCCTGTGTGAGGTTTACAGAAAAACCAGAGCTTCATTTTTATATTTATCTTTGAGAGATAATTCTTGTAATTTTCTGTGAAAGCAAAAACACATTCTTTTCAACTTTGTAAGAGTGTAATACACTCAATGTTCTTAACTTAGAAAGTCAGTGTAAAATCTGTGGAGAATTGTTCTATCTGTGAAAAGGTTGCTAGCACCTTGTGAAACTAGAGTATAGTGGAAAATGTCAAGTGAAACTTGAGGAGTAGACGTAGGCCAAGTTGAAGCCGAACCACTATAAATTTGTTTCCCTCTCTCTCTCTCTCTCTCTCTCTCTCTCTCTCTCACATCTCTTTATTTTATTTAAATTATCATAACTATATTTCATATTTTCACTGTGCTAAAATCATTAACTGACATAGTTGTTAGAACACTTATTTTGATTATTTTTATTTCATTAACTATATTTATCTATTGTGTTAGTCATAATTTTTATTAGGGTATTATTATTTTTATTTGTAAAAACCTAATTCATCCCCCTCTTAGGTTGTCTTTTGGGTAACAAAAATTTCGGATATGTTTGGTTTGGATTTGTAGAGTGATTTTGGAAAAAATTTTCTAAAAAACTTGTTTGATTTGTAATTTTTCTAAAACAATTTCTAAAATCACTTTATCTTTCTTACACATCAATCAATCATTTTTCTCCCCCTTCTTTCCTTCTCAATCACTTTTTCTCTCATACACATCTACTCAATTACAAAAAATATCAAATCATTTCAAACTCCCAAACTCCAAAACTACTTTTAAAATACACAACCAAACAAATCAAAAAAAAATTTAAACTCTCTTTTTAAAATAATTTTTAAAAACTACTCTCTCACAATCAAACCAAACATACATGTTTCCACCGTTGTTTACAAATTTCACAGTTCTGATAAATGGAGCACATGCATTAAAGAGATGTCCCCAAAAAAATAATAATAATAATAATAATGATAATGATAATGAGTGTAATGGTAACATCATCTTACGTGATGTCATCGGCTGATAAATAGCTGGAAATGTAATAAGTGTTCAGTCCCTGTCTCCTATTAAAATAACGGTAGTACTATATGTACCAATTAATGTACATATTAATGTACTAATTAGTATTTGTATATTAATTAGTACATTAATTGGTACATATAACATTATTCTTAAAATAATAATGTTATAATTTTTATCATAAATCAACAATATTAATTAAATGGTAATACAAATCACTCTATTTGATTTGGAGTTTTCAAAAATAACTTTTTAAGTTTTTAGTTCATATTTTTATACTTTTAGTGATTTTTTAAATGTCTTAATCATTTTTTTTAACTTTTTAGATCCAAGAAAATCTAGATATACTTAAAAAATATAAAAATTGTACAAAAATTTTTTAAAAAATCATTGAATACAAAAAAAGAAAAAAATGAAAATGTACTAATTTTTAAAATTTTTTAATTTTGTGAATGTTAAAAAAAATTAAAAAATATTATATTTTTAAATATATCTAGATTAGGTATATCTAAAAAATATTTTTTTATAAATTATTAAAAATATTTGATAAAAATAAAAAAATACAAAAAATAAAAATTCAATTTTTTAAAAATAATTTAAACTAAATAAAATAAATATCATTACATCAATTATTTACTCGTAATGGGGTTTGGAGGGTTAGCCGTTAGTGGCACATTATTGAGAGTCCGGATCCTCTCCAGCCAAAGGATCCCTCCTGTCCTCCGGTCAAGGGCCACGATTTGGCCACGTGGCCCTTTGATGATCTACGGCTCAGATAAAAAAAAAAAAATTTGAATTTCGTTTTTCTGCAAATCAACAGAAATGAAAGGAAGAAGATGAAGATGATGATGATGTTGAAGATCTACGGCTCAGATAAAAAAAAAGATGATGATGTTGAAGATGTTGAAGATGATGAAGATTTGATGCGTTTTTTCTGCAGATGATCTTGATGATCTTCAATGGATAGATAATGAAGGTGTTGAAGATGATGTTGAAGATGTTCAGATTTTTTTTATCAGAAATGAAAGGAAGAAGAACAGGGGATGCAGAGGAATTTTTTTTTTTTTTTGTTGATTTGGTGATCTGTGAGTAAATCTGTAAAAAAAAATCTTCAAGAAAAAATGATCTTTGAAGAAGAAGAAGTTTTTGAAGATCATTGAAGAAGAAGAAGAATGAATTTCGTTTTTCACCAAAAATGAATTTCGTGAGAAGAAGATCTTCAAAAATGAATTTCACTTTTTCACCAAAAATGAATTTCGTGAGAAGATCTTCAAAAATGAATTTCACCAAAAATCTTCAAAAATGAATTTCGTTTTTCACCAAAAATCGTCATTGAAGAAGAAGTTTTTCACCAAAAAATCTTCAAGAAAAAATCTGCAGAAGTTTTTTTTTTCACCAAACGAAATTCCAGATCTGTGAGTAATCTGTAAAAAAAAAATCAGATTTCAAATCTGCATAAATTTTTTTTCTTGAAGATCACCAGCTCTCTTCCCCTTTGTCAAAACCCTTTCAAAGGTCTGCTTTTTACTTCATGGAAGCTCTTCAGCTCTCTATTCTTATGCTCAACCATGTCAATCCTTTGCCTTCTAGAACTCCTACGCCCTTGATGCTATGTTCAAAATGGTGCTTATAAATTGCTCTCTGAAGCCTCACCTGTTACCCATTTCATGAATTTCACTTCTAACCAAGCAATCCTCGAAGCTCTTGGCTATGGCGGACGTGTTCATATCATCGATTTCGATATTGGGTTTGATGCTATGGCTGCCGTTCACCGATCTGGAGAAGAAATTCACATTTGTTTTTTTTTTTTTTTTTTTTTTTTTTTTTAGCCGTAGATCTTCAAAGGGCCACGTGGCCAAATCGTGGCCCTTGACCGGAGGACAGGAGGATTTTGGCTGGAGAGGATCCGGACTCCATTATTGAGTGCCGCAACTCAAAAATAGAAAAGAGAACTTGTCTGACCAATGAAAAGTGATCCAGTCCGGCAGTCTTCCTTGTCATTTTTAGCCGTTGGGCTGGTGAAATCACCTGTGACTGAAGCCTTAAAAAACTGGACTCCTAAAGTTCTTTACACTCTTTTGGGAAGGGTTCATTTGGGTTCTTTTGGCTCTTTGAGCCACAAAAGACAGAATAGGTTATTTGAGCCATAACAGATAAAACATCACATCTAACCCATAATCATTACACTCTTTTTTCACAAAAAAAGTCAAAAAAATCAAAAAGTCAAAAAGTCCTTCCCAAACTAAGCTTTTGAGCCCAGGCTCAAATAGCCAAAAAAGTCAAAAAGCCAAAAAGCCAACCCACTTCCCAAACGGAGGCTAAGTTTGATTTAAGATTTGTTTGGTTTTAGACGTTTAGTTAAAAAAATACAAAATATAAATTTGATTACATAAATTAATAAGATAAAATATCACATTTAAACCAGAATCATTACACTTTTTCTCTCATAAAATTCAAAAAAATCAAAAAAATCAAACTAAACGAGACTAAAAAAATCAAACTAAAAAAATCCCAACACAAAAAAGCTAGCTAAAAAATCAATGCTAAATGAAGACTTAGGATTTGTTAAGTTTTTGTTTGAGAAAAAAAAAATTAGCCTGATTTTTTAAAATTATTTTAATTAAGTTAAAAAAGTTTCATTTGGAAAGAACTATCGACTTTTTTATGAGAGAAAAAATAAAATGATTATAATTTGAATTTGATATTTTGTCTTAATAATTTTTTAACTTATTTTACCTTTTAATGGGCTAATTTAGTCCCAACTATCTTGTCAAACGGAATTATTTAGAACAATTTTTAATTGTGAAAGCTAAAATTATTTTATCAAAATTATTTTAGGCTTGTTATAGTATAAAAAATTTATATTTTAATTTTACCACTCTAATGGTGATTTGTGCTTTTGGCATAATTTTGAATAAAATCAACACACTTTTTAAATATGAAATTCATTATTATTTTTTCAAAGTGTTCACTTTCATCAAGCAAAGCCTACAACTCTCAAGACCATTTGGATTGAGTCAATTGTTTATAAGGGCCTTAAAAGTGAACTAAAGTTTTTCTTGGTATGAAAGAAATGTAGTGAAGTGTTTACCACCAAGAGATGCTTTTTGGAAAGCATAAGAGAAAGTGGTAATCACTAACAAATTTTGGACAAAGCACTTTAGAAGTTGGTTTTGATTTCTTTCAACTATCTAATTTTTGTCATTTCCTCAATCAATTCACATTCACATACATGGTATGTTTGTATCTTAAATTTCATAGGCCATCCTCACTATTTATTCAAAAGAAAAAATTATCTTTATTTTCTTTTTACTTTTTACTTTTAATTTTTCTTCACATCTTCCATGTAGTAGTTATAATGTTGACTGTAAGGACACCCAAAACGAAAACAAATATATACATGAAGAACTTTTAGTAACCACCAACCAGTCTTTTTAAAAAAGAAAAAATTGTAAATAAATTAGACAGTTTTAAAATAATTACATTATAGGTGATTTTTTTTGGGCATAAATATGACCCCAAAAAAAAATTTATACCACAATAAAAATGAAAATATTTTCTTACAATTTTACTAAACAAGAAGCTTTTATCGTGAAAAATCACCTAAAAGTACACATCTTTGATTATACGAAAAAAAAAGACCAATCACGAATCACTAGTCTTCAGGTTTGTTTTTCATAAACCAATCAAAGGGAAGGAAAAGCATGACTTTGGTCATTCCCTTCCATTTTCACATGAGAAAAAGAGTAATGATTGAGACCCCCCGCTACAAGACCTTTACAAATCTGAACTAGTCACGATATGGACTTCACATATACATAAGTAACACATACATAGAGGGTCAAAATCATTTTGAGAGTGTGGAGATCATCTCCAAAAAATTGCCGCTTAAACAAAAATTAATTGTTGAAGGATACACATGGCATAGCCACTTGTACCTTCTTCACCTTCAATAATTTGTTTTCTTGTGAGGCGAAACTTTATGACTAGCTTTTTTATTATTTTTTTACACTTGTTTAAATAAAAGAGTGCAAGAGCTTGGAATATGAAGCCCCTTTGATACCATTACACAATTGATTTGTAAATATATATAGTGAAAAATGTGCAATTCATCAATTGTCTTTTTTCTTGATTTAATAAGATATCAATATGGTTCACTTTCATGTGGACATGGTCAATAATTGTTACCTTCAATTGGTTCAAGAGGTACTTGCAATCACCAAGGTTATTAAGGTGATGATAGTCTCTTTCACAATAAGAACAAAACCTCAACATGAAGTCCTCAAAAAATAATAATAATAATAAATAAAGAATAAAAACACTAATAATAGTCTTTTGGATTGTCATCTATCATCATTTTTTTAGTAATATTATAAATTTAAAAATTTTACTCTAAATTTTATTTTAAAACATCAATTTATAGATCATAAGTGGACAATATATTGTACTAATTCAATATTACTATTATATATTGATACCCTATTGGTGTACAAATTTTTTTCCAATCACACTAGCACATTTGAGATAGTATGTCTGGGACAATAGTATTTCTATGGCATTGATTGGGAAGAGAATTCAATTAAAATAACTCACTAATGTTGTGTTTGGTTGGGGGATTTGAGGAGGGATTTGGAAAGGAAAAGGGAAAAGGTGTGTGAAACTATGTGAAATGTAAGTATATTTTATTCACATTTCACCTAAGTTTTTCTTTTCTCTTTCCAAATCCCTCCTCAAATCCCTCAACCAAACACAGCGTAAAAGATAACATAAGTTAAAATAGTTAATAAGATAAAATGTCACATTTAATCATAATTATTTTATTTTTTCTCTCACAACTATCAAATCAACTATAAAATAAAATAAAAAAAACTAATCAATTTTCTAAACACAAGTTTTTTACCTAAACTAAAATAACGACAAAGTCAAATGGTCAATTTCCCCAACAATACCTATATATACATAACACCATCCGCAAGAGGCACGTTGAGTTGACAAAATACATCTACATCATAAGTTGTATTCATCCTTTTTTAAATCATAATTTTAAGATTTAGAGCTATAATTGAATATTGCTTTGCTTTTCTTAAGGGCTAAGGATTAACGTTTTAAAAAAGAAAAGTTGTCATTTTTTCTTGAAGTGCATTTTAATAATTGGGCATTTTCATCTTCTGCAGTCCTATATGAGAAAAGCCTATACCCCCACTGGGGTGACCCCCAGGGCTCCAGCAGGTTGTGATTGGTTGAAATATATATATATAAATATATATATTTTCTTTCTTGGTCCACAACCTCCCACGTGAAGATCGGGGTGCTGGGATCCCTAACACGGCTGGTCCTATATACACCTACTCATATTTTTTTAACATTCTTCACTTGAGAGACTTTTATCCATCATCTTGACCATTTACCTACCAAAAACAACTACTACTTTACCTTGCCAAAACCGTGGCTCACAAGGAGGCGACTTATAAACATTGTTATCACAATTTTATTTTATAATAATAATTTAGAACACTAATTTTGGTACTCTAAAAGAGTACTAATGACATAATAAGAAGAAAAAAAATAAATTAAAATCAAAATATCATATCACAGTGGGTATGACCCACTGTCAGTTCATTAGAACTGATTTTAGAGCTCAAGAATTATAATTTTAAAATATTTTTCTTTATTTTATTTTTAATAAATGAGAATCATGTCCTAGACTAGTCTGGGAGTGTGAACTTAAAAATCAAGCGATATTCTTTAATTACATGATCCGAACAAATAAGAAAGCTATTGACAAGAGTTAAATTTGGGTTGGACATGGTGGGTGAGAGGAAAGGGAAAGCTCCGAGTACTTAAAGGTACTTAATTGGTGTCAGAGATATGCAAGAATTAATGGAGTTAGTTGTAGATTAGCTCGGGAATGCCGGTCATAACGTTGTGTTTGTTGAGGTAGAAAATGAATTTTGAATATTTATATGTGTTGATGTTTTTATGAAAATTAATATATTAAAAAAAAAATCTTATTTTTAAGAAACAAAAATACTTTTCAAACTAAAATTTTATCAATATCACCGTATTACCACAATTACAAGTCACCAACAGTAATGGAAACACTTGGCACAATAATTTGAAGAAAAAGTGACAGATTATATTCAAGAGCTGGACAACAGAGAAATTGCACCCAATTGACATGGTCCCCTAATCCCCGACACTAAAGCATCTTGAGTCTGCGTTTGGATGTGCACTGATTTTTTTATTTTTTTTTTATTATGTTAAAAAGGAATTAATTTTTTGATTTTTTTAATTTTTATGTGAGAAAAAATAAAATAATTATAGATTGAATATAATTTTTTGTCTTATTAACTTTTTAATTTATTTTATCTTTTAGTAACTATTTTAACCTAAAAATTTTATTTATTTATTTATTATTTATTTTTATCTATCTCTAGATTTTCAAAATTGGGTCATTGGTTTCTAAAATCCGATTTTGGATTTTCAGTGCATTGCATGTGAGTAATTGTGCTTAGATGTCAGTGTCAGCTTTTTGCTTTAAGAGGGAAATAAAATAAAATTCAATAGATGCCTTTAACTTGATTTTCTACATACAATTTCTTTCAGGACTTTTCTTAAGTGTGCAATCCACAAAAGGTGTAAGTGGGTTGCACATCATGTGCCACTCACACAAAAGGTGTAAGTGTAAGGTGTAAATGTAAGTGAAAGGTATAAATGAAATGTATAAGTTGCACACCATGTGCCACTTACACAAAAGGTGTAAGTGCAAGGTAAAAAAGATATAAGTGTAAGGTGTAAGTGAACACAAAAAGGTGTAAGGTGTAAGTTGCACACTATAGCATTACCCTTTCTTTCAAATGCTGATTGATTTGAACTTATTTGAGAAAATATCTTTTCAGTGCAAGTTTAAGAAAATATTTTCAAATTAGTAATAAATTTTATAACATTAAAATATAAAGTCATAAGCTTTAACATGAATCAAAAAAATTATTTGTTAAACGTACCACTAAAATGTGATTTACAATAAATGAATTAAAGTTCAGTTTTTAAAAATATGACTTCACAAAATAATTGAGTTTTATATTTGCATTTCCAAACAATTTTTTTTTTTAAAATCACATGGTTTGGTAAAAAAAAACTCCGAAAGCTTGTGTAAAGTATTTTATAAGAGACCAACAAGGCCAGTTACTCCTACAAACATGGGCCTAAAAAGCAGAAACAGGCCTGAGATTCTGGCCCAAATAAATTAGGTCCTATCACTCAAAGAACTAGTCAAGAAAGCCCAATCAAACCTCATTCATTTGTGGTCTTGTGAAAATACAGGCTTGTTAGTTTTTTTTTTTTTTTTGAACGGAGGCTTGTTAGTTTATTCGCAATTTTTTACATTGACAAGGTTTTAGGCCCATTTAAATTCTAGCCCAATTGAAATTGTTTTCCCACAATCTTTCCCAATGGAACTAAAGAAGTTGGGCCAAATCATATAAAAAAATTCGATGCTTGAGAGCAAAATGGTTCCGCCACTCAAATTCACATCTCATTTGAAAATTGGGATACTTACAAGCAGGGGTTGAGGGTTATTGTTGTGCCATAAGGCATAAAAGTCTTGCTGTGTGAGTTTTTAGAGGTATTTTTTGAGTGTATTTTAATAATTTAAACCATTCAAATTATAAGGTTTGTTGAGTATATCATCTATATAAAAAAATAAAGTCAATCGGAAATCGGTAATCCCATGATCAAGTCCTAATTGTTTTTCAAAAAATTAGTAAAATCATGTTAACCGTTTACTTTTTAAAAACAAATGTGCTCTTATCATGAGGTTATAGATGTTCAATTTTCTTGATTTTTGCATGAATGATCTACTCGACAAATCTTATAATATGATGGTTTGGATCATCGAAAAAAACTCGAGACATGCCCTCAATGAACCTCACAACAACATGCTGTCCCATCTCTCCTATCTTACAAACTGGACTTATTTACTTTAAATAATTTTTTTTACCCAGGTACTTAGGTCTTTTATTTTGATAATGAGAAAATTTTGAAAATTTTTTGTGGTATATTTTGTATTTGTTAAATAATCATTTGAGATGATAATGATACTGAAAATTTTAAGAAAATTATAAATGATTGAGATATTTTAATTTTTGTTCGTGAGCTATAATTTATTTTTAGATTATTTGTATTAATTTGTATTGAAATATGATGTGGGAAGTGTAATTAGTTGAATTATAATCTTTTATGATATTTTATAGTGATAAATTTATCATTGAATATTAAATCAAAACATATTGCTAAGTAAATCGGATCCATAAGATCTACCATAACTACACTTGAATTTTTTTAAAACAGAGGTGTTATACACACCAATTGGTATACTAATTAGTATACCAAAATATATTATGATATTATTACTTTAAAATTACGACCTTACTCATTATACAAATCACAAATATATAAAACTGTGGGGACATATTTTTTGAATAACAACACGTGGTCAAGGTGGCACCGAAGTGCCAGCCGAGGTGCCACGTGTCCTGGTCATGGCGCCGAGGTAATCTCGGCTAGGGCGACGTTATCTGCGGAGATACCGGAATCCGGGGTGAACGGATAAGGGTCAAGAGTCCTAGAATGGGAGAGGATCTCAGTTTGGATAAGGATAAGAGCTTTTAGGGAGTTTATCTTTATCTATTTGAGAGTTCTAGATAAGCATTGAGCTAGAGTCCATTGAAACTAAACTTCTATGGGGATCAGGTCAGTGCTGGCTATAAAAGTAAGGCACCCTCGTGGGTCTAAGGTACACTTTTGGTATTTTGACTAGTGAGTAAAAGCACTATTTGCTATCTTTGAGAGATAATTGAATACTGACTTGATTGTCGGAGTACCCCCGGGTGGAAGAACCACTGCCGGAGTCTTATCTTTTTGTGACAGGTCATTCGGGCGCAATCTATTCTACCGATGTTCTCCAGCTGAGTACCTGTTTGGCAGTGTGGTCCAAAAACAGCACACACAATTTGGCACCGTCTGTGGAAAATACAGGAGAATAGATGGCCAATGACAGATAGAAAGAGAAGATTGTGGACGACATCCCTACTGGAAATGGTAAACACATTGACCCTAACGTAGAGGAGGATAACTGCAACGAAGAAACTCAGGATTAGAATCCTAGAAAGAAAGACATCGGTTAGGAGGGAGACGTACAAAAGAAGGCAGACCGAGACGGGTATTATAACCAGGTATGGAAAGATAGATGCATGTGGAGGGACGGCAAGATGAAGGGAATGGTGAACAAATTGGCGGATCTACAATCGGTCTTCAATTTCATGATGCAAAACAACGTCATGCAGCCACTGTTTCTGTTACAAGATATGCCGATTCCAGCGTCCAAAAAAGATGCCCAGAAAAGAGGGCAGAAAACAGTTCCTGCAGTCCCTCAGCACGACAGGACCAAGGAACATTCTCACCGGCCTTCACAGGAGGTCGAACGAGGAGAGTCGATGAAGGGAGAGTCTCGGAAAACACATCGTACCAAAGAAGCCTATGCCAAAGAACATCGGCATGCTTAAGGGAATGAGCTTTGTTTCGACACGACTAATAGAGGGAGGTCCAAGAGGACTCATAATGACACTGGGAGTAGTGCACCAAAGAGGCTAAAATTCCTTGATAGCCAAGCTCCTAGATGGACCAAAGAGGATCTAAGAGATTACCTCTAGAGGAAGCGAAAAGATGCCGAGGTAACCTCTTCGGTCATGTCGAGAACGCCGTTCTCAGTAGAATTAGACAAATTTGAGGCCGTGAAAAGGTTCCACATGCCGAGATTCTAGATATACGATGGTAAGTTTGACCCTAACTTTCACGTCGGCTTGTACCTAAACTTAATGGCACTATACACCGGAAACGAGCCGTTGCTTTGCAAGGTGTTCCCCTCATCCTTTGGGGAAATCGCATCAGACTGGTTTCACAAGTTGCCGAAAGGAACTGTGAAAAGTTGGGAAAGCCTGACCGAGATGTTCGTGGCCAGGTTTGTGACAAACAAACTACAGTCGTTAAGGGTGGACTCCCTGATGGTTCTGAGAATTGGCAAGGATAAAAGCCTCAGGGCTTATGCCCAAAGGTATTATGAGGTATTCAACCGAATACTAGGGTACAACCAAGAGGTGGTGGTTGTGTCTTTCAAGAACGGCCTGAACGATGATTGTTTGCTTCGAAAATCGCTGGCAAAGACACTGCCAAAAAGTATGAAGGAACTTCTGGCCAGGATAGAGAAATATGTGAGAGCCAAGGAAGACAAGCCGGGGACAAAGGTGTCAAAACCAGAGAAGAGAAACGGCTCGCTGAAGCGAGACCGAGGTAACACTGGACACAACAAGCAAGAGACAGGACTGAGGGTTGCATAGAAAGTCACAATTATATTCCGAATTTCGGTTTACAAAGTCTTGGAAAGAATCCGGAATCAGCCCTATTATAGAGCACTAGAGAAAATTCCTGGCAAATTTATGGGAAGAAGTCTGGGGAAGCACTACGCTTACCATAATGAGGATGGGCATCTAACTCAGGGGTGCAGAGCCCTAAAAACACATCTGGAAGACCTGGTAAGACAAGGTCATTTAAGGGACCTAGTAAATGAGGCCAGGACAAGGGAGGAACAAGCGAGACTGCCTTAGGCACCACAGCACCACCCCCGCCAGCACCACAACCGCAGGTAGGCGGACCTCGAGTGATCAATGTGATTCACTCGAAGGTCAATGAGAACAAGATACGTGGGGAGACTCAGAAGGTAAAACACTTGCAACATGTGTATCAGGTCCGGCAGAAAAGACTTAGGGTAGACGAGCACCAGGGACCAATGGTGTCCTTTACTGAAGATGATCTAGACATGGTGCAGCATCCACACAATGACGCTCTAGTAATATCCCTCAAAATTGGAGAGTGCCAGGTAAAGCACATCTTAATTGACCAGGGCAGCTTTTGTGATATCATATATATCAGGTGTTACAAAGAGCTTGGCCTTCATCAAGATGATCTGGAGCAGTCGAATGGTTGGGTTCAACGGAACGCCAACATGGCCCCTGGGAGCAATAAGTTTAGAGGTGCAGGCTGGCACCAAGAAGTTAAACACGGAGTTCACAATAATTGACACCCCCTCCCCTTACAATATTATCCTGGGAAGGCCATAGCTGTATTCAATAAGGGTTGTTCCTTGAACACTGCACCAGCTGTTACGATTCCCAACAGAGCATGGAATTGAGGAGGTCAGAGGGGATCAGGTGCAGGCAAAGAATTGTTCCATGGCAGCAATGAAGTCCACCTGCAGCGTGCGAGGAGCAGAATAGCATAAATTGAGGACGAGGACATGGAGGTCCTGGAGGACGTCGGCAAAGAACCAACCGAGAAGAGTAAGGAAGCCCTGAAGAAGATCCTAGTCCAGCAAAGGGATGAAGAACGCTTCTTCCTTTTCGGCTCAGGCTTGGCAGAGAAAGAGGAAAAAGAGTTAGAGGCGTTCTTGAGAGCAAACATTGAGGTGTTTTCCTGGACACCATACGAGATGTCTGGCATTGACCTCGAGGTCACTTGCCATAGACTAAATGTGGACAGGTCGGCCAAACCTGTCATCCAGCGAGCAAGGAGGCCTACGTTGATGCATGTTGAGGCAGTAGAAGAGGAAGTGGATAAACTTCTTGAGGCCAGAGCCATTCGAGAGGTAAACTACCCAACATGGTTATCAAACACGGTTGTTATGAAGAAAAATATTGGGAAGTGGAGGGTCTGTGTGGACTTCACTAGCCTGAACAAGGCTTGTCCCAAAGACAGTTTCCCACTCCTGAAAATTGACCAATTGGTGGATGCCACCTCAGGACATGGAAGTATGAGCTTCTTTGACGCTTACAGAGGGTACCATAAGATGGTCATGTACCTCCCAGATAAGGAGAAGACTGCATTTATCACCCCAAAAAGGGCTGTATTGCTACAGAGTGATGTCTTTCGGGTTGAAAAATGCAGGAGCAACTTACTAGAGATTGGTAACTAAGATGTTCAGACATCTAATAGGCAAAATAGTGGAGGTATACATTGATGACATGGTTGTGAAGACCAAAGAACCTGAGGATCATCTGGCCGACCTGAAAGTAGTCTTCGATATCCTGAGGACATTTCGGCTCCGACTCAATGCGTTGAAGTGCGCATTTGGAGTTGGGTCAGGAAAGTTCTTGGGATACTTTGTTACTAAAAAGGGCATTCAGGCAAGCCCGGATCAGATCAAGGCCATCTTGGACTTGAAAAGCCCAACATTGGCAAAACAAGTGCAAATGTTGACTGGAAGGGCTGCAGCCCTGAATAAGTTCATAAGCAGAAGTTCTAACAAATGCAAACCTTTCTTCAGTTTAGTAAAGAAAGCCACAGACTTCTTATGAACAGAAGAGTGCGAAGTCGCCTTGGCCGACTTGAAAAAATACTTGACCACAGCTCCAGTTCTTTCAAATCCAGTACCTGGAGATGAGTTGTTCTTATACTTGGCGGTTTTAGAGCATGCAATGAGTGCAGTAGTAATCAGAGAAGAAAATAGAGAACAAATGGCAGTTTACTACGTGAGTAAAACCCTAGCAGATGCAGAGACCAGATATTTACCCTTGGAAAAACTGACACTGGCTTTAGTAATGGCCTCTAAGAAGCTGAATCATTACTTTCAAGCCCACAAGATTGTGATATTAACTGAGCATCCTTTGAAGTTCCTATTGCAACAAAGAGACCTGACAGGAAGAATAGCCAGATGGGCAGTGGTGTTGGGCTAATATAACCTGGAATTCAGACCTAGAATAGCAATCAAAGGCCAGGTTTTGGCCGACTTCGTGGCCGAGTTCACACTAGGCGCCACTGTACATCGAGCTCCGTTGAGTCACGGTATAGGATGTCCAGATCAACAAGAAGAAACCCAGTAGAGGATAGCAGAACAAAAGAAAGAAGAAAAACTCAGGCCCTGCGGTATTTACGTCGGTGACTCCTTCCGCCTATTTGTTGATGGGAGTTTAAACCGACAAAGAGCGGGGGCAGGAGTAGTGCTAGTATCGCCAGATGGGCGGATGTTGGAACAATCCATTCATTTACGGCTTTAAGGCCTCAAACAATGAAGTAGAATATGAAGCACTGATCGCAGGATTAAAGTTGGCAGTAGCAGTGGAAGCCGATGAGGTGATGGTCTTCTGTGACTCCCAGCTTATCGTTAACCAGGTAACAGGCGAATACGTAGCCTGAGATGAAAGGATGATAGCCTATGTAAAGGAGGTGGGCAGACTGGTAGCATTATTCCAGAATTGCCGACTACAGCAAGTTAGTCGAGGTGACAACAACCATGCTGATGCCTTGGCCAACCTGGCTAGCGCAATGAAACCAGGAGAGGCAAGAACAATAATGGTTGACTATTTGTCAGGTCCAAGTGTAGAACCACAGAACACAGTGAATGAGGCAATATGTGTGGAGATGGGACCAAGTTGGATGGATGCGATAATAGTATTCCTTAGAGAAGAGAAATTGCCAGATGATCATAAAGAAGCACACAAGATCAGACTGAAATCGGCAAGATTTAGTCTAACAGCAGAAAGACATCTCTACAGAAGATCTTTTATTGGTCCCCTTTTGAGGTGTGTGCATCCTTCACAAGTTGAAGACTTCCTGTATGAAATACACGAAGGAGTATGCGGAAGCTACGCAGGGGACAGGTCACTTGCTCATGGGGCCATTACTCAGGGGTACTGGTGGCCCTACATGCAGAAAGATGCTGAAGCTTATGTCAAAAAGTGTGAGAAATGTCAGAGGTTTGCACCTTTGATACATCAACCAGCAGCAGATTTAAATCTAGTATCCAACCCTTTGCTATTTGCCCAGTAGGGCATAGATCTTGTTGGACAACTACCTCAAGCGACTGGACAAAGGAAGTTCCTACTGGTGGCAACAGATTAATTCACCAAGTGGGTAGAAGCTGAACCCCTTGCAAAGATTCGGGACATTGATGTAAAGAACTTCATATAGAAGAACATCATTACCAGGTTTGGGATCCCAAGGGCAATAATAGCAGACAATGGTACGCAGTTTGACAGTAAGCTAATCAAGCGCTTCTGTGCAAAGTACAAAATCAAGAACTACTACTCCACTCCAAGCTTTCCTCAAAGCAATGGTCAAACAGAAGCATCCAACAAAACTATTTTGGATGAGATTAAGAAGAGGCTGGAAGCAGCAAAGGGGAAGTGGGTGGAAGAGTTGCCCAATGTACTTTGGGCATATCGGACTACGCCGAGAAGATCAACTGGGGAATCCCTATTTGCCATGGCTTATGGCACAAAGGCAGTAATCCCATTAGAGGTCGGCATCCCAGGGGTTAGAACCCAGAGAGTGGAGAATGGGACTAATGATGCATTTTTAGCCCAAGATCTGGACCTATTGGAAGAAAGAAAAGAGAAAGCAGCAATTCAGCTCGGGGCATACCAGCAACAGCTTGCTAGGACTTACAATAAGAAGGTCAACCCACGAGAGTTTCAAGTCAGGGACCTCGTCCTGAGAAAGGTCATCGGCAATAAGAAGGATCCCAGAAAGGGCAAGCTTGGCCCAAATTTGGAGGGACCTTATAAAATCATCTCGATCCTGGGCAATGGAGCATATCGGCTTGAAGACAGTGAAGGCAAAGAGTTGCTAAGACCTTGAAATACTTGCAACCTAAAGTTTTTCTATCATTAGATTTTTTGTTTTTTAAAAGTTTTTTGTTATTAGCCAAAGTAAATAATAAAATTATAGCTCAATTTTTTCAAACTTGTGTAAAACGGTTGACCAGTCCCTTGGTGATGTTTTTGATTGAAACATGATGAATAACTTAGATTTATTATATGACAGAGTTGAATTATACTTGCATATAATACAGTTGAACTAAATTGGCGATATTTCTGAGTGAAACATGACGAATAACTTAGACTTATTATATGGCAGAATTGAATTATAGTTGCATATAATAGAGTTGAACTAAGTTGGCAATGTTTCTGATTGAAACATGACGAATGACTTATACTTATTATATGACAGAGTTGAATTATACTTGCATATAATAGAGTTGAACTAAATTGGCGATGTTTCTGATTGAAACATGACGAATAACTTAGACTTATTATATGGCAGAGTTGAATTATACTTGCATATAATAAAGTTGAACTAAGTTGGCGCTATTTCTAAGTGAAACATGACGAGTAACTTAGCCTCATTATATGACAGAGTTGAATTACACTTGCATATAATGAAGTTGAACTAAGTTGAATTAACCTGGACTTGCCATATCGGCAGAGTCAAACACAGATTGAAACTAAGTACATTTGAGTAAGATTAACAAAGGAATCAAGGTTGAGAACCTCGACTAGTCTCTGTTTGAACATAACTTCGGCAACAAGGTCATAGCCACATGCTTAATGAGAACCTAAGTAAAACTTAAGTTCACATTAGGGGACAGAGAGCTGGAGAATGATGCTTGGGACAACACTTGTTGAAATTTTCAGGAAAATTTACAAGTTGAAGTCAAGCCGAGGTGATATTGAAATAAGTATTTAGTTACTTGCCAAGATTACCAGGTTGCCAAGCTTGGAAAGCATTGGGGACTGAAGTCTTGATAGAAGACAGTAAGTAAAATGGCAAGTTTTAGATAAACACTTGTGAAAAGTCTAAGTTACAATGTTTTTTGAGCGTTAAGACAAGACTGAGATAAACAAGTTGGAAGTTGTGTCCGAGGTATTTTTACCCGAGGAGATTGCACAGATAAGGTGCACTTTTGAAAATGTACAAAAATATTCTAAGTATGGAATGGCACATAAAGGAAAAAAAAGGCATACATTCAAACACGTGGAAGAAAATGTAAAGACTTGCATTCAGATAAGGAAGTTGTTTAGATACAAAAAGGCACTTCGGCCTGACATAGGAGATTACTTGTTCAATTACAAAGAGTAAAGAGGAACATCGGTCAAATAGAAGCTATACATCGTTTAAGAAGCAAAAATTGCAATGCATAGAAAATAAAATCTCCTAGCAAGACTACTCAGCGTCGGTGGCAGGCTGTTGTAGACGTCCCCGAACGTCCCGGGAGGAGATCCCGTTTTGTTCATTGGGCTCACTACAGTTCAGGACTCAATGTCACGGTCCTGTATCTAATCTCGCGGAGTGCAATGCAAGACCGATGAATCATCAAAGAGTCCAAATCTGGCAAATCATTTTGAAAAACTGATTTTAGAAAGAAGTGCCAAACATGGACTGCTTCGCCAGATACAGAGTCGCCACCTAAATATTTATTTTGGGGGAATTTAGGAAACCCTGACTCGTGCCTAAGGCCACGTGTCCGTCATCACCAAAGTTGCCTCGGCCGGGAACTTGGGTACGATTGGGGAAGGTCACTTCGTGAGCACCCCGCGCACCCGATCAAAGATCGCGCCTCTACTAACCATGATGATATCGAGTTTTGAAAACATTATATGCTCTTATTCCGGTTATTAGCCTAGAATTACTATGTGATGCGCACAACATACAAGTATAGACTGGGTCGCCTGACTTGGAACAAAACATTTCATGTTTGTTTTTTAAAGTGGTTTGCTACTCGCAAGTAGGCTAAAAGGTGGATTTTGCCACCCTCAAGTGGGCTTAAAAAACATAGTTTTGCCACCATCTAGTGGGCTTAAAACTTACAGTCAATGCATTATTCCAATTCAGATAATCCAACCTTCACCCACAGGCATTCAGGCAGTTATATCACATAAGCACATAGCCTCATGGCAAGCATACTATCATGGCAGTCACTCACACACATGCACGGATGCTAAAGAATAAATACTTACCGAGTACTCTAAGCCAAAACAGAAACTAGTTAGTAATCAATGCATGATCCTAGTTCATGTTAAGATGGCTAATGCAACACATACAAAATGCAACTAAGATAGGCTCGGCTATTCTAAACATGGCATATGAAATGCAACAGATAACGTGTATTTAACTTGGAATTGAAATACAATGCAGTTAGTATGATACCCGGAGCCCGGTGCATGCAAGACAGATGAATGGATGCAAACATGCGATCATATAGATGCTAATTGAAACATGCCCTAAACTAACCATCATAAGCTGGTAAATAAAAGGGAGAAAGACGTGGGGTTGGAAGACATACATCACACATACGCACACTTATTACAACATTGCCCTCGCTCGGAGGGTCCGAATAAATAATACAGTCCGAATAAATAATTAACTACTCTAGCTAACTAAATATTACAAAACCCTAATTAATTAACAAATTAACTAGAAAAGCGAATAAACTAGCATGCAAGCTATAAAATGGACTGCCTCAGCTCTGTTCCGAATGATGAAAGATGCAGCATGCTCGAGTCGCCTCGTCGGGAAATTCCTTGCGATGCCCCGATTTGCCTTTGTTTTGCAATTGGTCCCAGAACACTGTACAAAACTCCCGAAGGCTGCTGACTAGTTTTTGCTGCTGGATTCCGATTTGCTGCAACAGAGAGCAAGAAAGGGGCATGGCAAAGTATTTTCAACACATGTGTGCATGACCACTTTCTCCGTCATTGCACAAGCTCTAGGGAGTGTAGTCCTCGATCCTTGTGCCATCAATCACGCATCTCGATGCATGATGGCCGAGGAGTCAAATTGCACGACTCAATGTGAAATGAATGCACATATAAACACAACAAGGCCCAGACTCCATCATGGGTAATCCGGAGTGTCGGCGACTGGGAATTGAGACACGTTTTGTCACTTGGAGTACGAAACGTCCCTCGTTTCCCGTGTTTGGACTAACCCTACTCCAAACACAATGCAATGAGATGGCATACACAATGCGACTAACATGCAACCTAGCATACGCAATGCTATGGGGTAAAATGGCATACACAATGCACGTGACATAACATGACATATACAATGCACTTACGAAGACTATCATGCGCACATGAACTAAATGGCATATACAAATGCAAGATGGACTTACACCAATATGAGTGGACCTCAGCCACACTCACATCAGTGGCCATACATGAAAATGAGACAACTGAAATACATGCAAACATGCACGAATACAAAGGACCGACCCTAAGGCACAACATGCAACTCTAACTAAGCATGGCAAAGGATGAAATATGGCATGGAAACACACATTCTCCAGCTCTGAAACATGATGTAGAATGGTCCCGAATCATGCAAACACTTCACACAATGCATGCTAGATGGCACAATTACCGAAATTAGTGAAATGGATTACACTAGAGGTACACAAAGTGATGCACAAATGGCAAGACCAGCCCCAAACAGACCCTAGGCAGGTCCAAGACAATGGGAAAATGGCCTAAAATGATGGCTCAACATGCATGGAAATGAAGCTCATTCAATGGTCCGAAAACAAAACATTCATGCACAACTCTCAAGCACACTTAAAGAGGAGAAAACATGAGGATATGGCATTCACATAGGCTCTGAAATATGATGCAAAATGACCCCAAAGCATGAAAACACCTCAGTATATGCATGCAATAAACCTCAAATCTCAAAGCTAGGCAAGTGTATTGAACTACAAGCATGCAAAACAAAATCATTCGACCATGAGACCCAAAAACAGAGCTAGGGCAGTCCAAAATATGCACAAAATCAGTTAAGGCAAGGCCAAAAAGTGCTAAAATCAAGGGTCAACAAAGCATGCAAATAAGCTAAGTGAACCATGATTTTGCACTACAACTATATGAAGCGCATGAGAGCTCACCAAACCAGCCAAAAAAAGAAGTATTCCATGCCAAATAATGCCCAAAAACCCACTGAAACTCAGTCAATGCATGCAAGAATGATGTGTCCCTTTGAAAGGCCAATAAGAGGGTTGTTCTACACATGCAAGATAGACATACAAAATGGCAAAACCACCTCTATAAAGAGGTTATGAGGGCCCTAAAACTCACTGAAAAGGGCCTGAAATTAGTCTAGGAAACATGCAAGTGAAGGCCCCTTTGAAAGGCCTTGAAGAAGATTACTCTACACATGCATAATAGACATCTAATATGGAAAAACCACCTCTGGACAGAGGTCATGCAGGTCACGAAACTCATCAAAAATGGCCTGGAGCATGGCTTTGAAACATGAAAATAGGAGCTCCTTTGGAAGGCCAAGAAAGCTAGTAAAGAGAACAAAGGGTGAGAGGGTCACCCCTCTCTGATTTTGAGGCTCAAAGACACATGTTAGCCACTGAAAATCCACTGGATTTCAGTGGCTAAAAGGCCAAACCAAGGCCGACACAAATGCTCTAAAGCATAGCTCAAAACATGAGGAAATGAAGCATGCAAGGGGGTAGATGACCCCCAACAGAAAAATGGTCTTAAACAAACATGTTTAGAAGATCAAAACAAGACTTTTTTTCAGTTTATGAAAAAGCCTAAATATGCTTGCAAATAGAGCTAAACTATTAAGCAAAATAAGGCTACAAAGAGGGAAATAGAGACTTACCCTTGTAGCACAGCAAGACAGCAAGCTCTGGACCAAAATAGGAACTCCTCAACCTCTGAAAATGAGCTCCAAGGTGCTTGGATGGATGATGGAGAGGTTAGGCAAAGAGGTGTAGTGCAATGGGGCTAAGAACTAGGAGTTTTTGAGCACAAAAGAGAGAGATATAGAAAGGTGTATATGTTTTGCCTTCCAAGAAGTTCTGAACCCTTGCAATGGAAGATGACCCCTTCCTTTATAGAGGAGAGGGGCTAAAGTTTCTCTTGAAAGCTTAAAACCAAGCTCAAAGATCCTCCATACACGTGTATGGAGGATCACTTCTGAGGTTTCCAGCTGGCACAGCTGGCTAACACTCAGTGAGACAAAAAGCAGGAAGCTGACCGACTAGGTTCAGGTGGTCGGCCAACCACTCCCCTTGGTCGGCCGACCAGGGGTCAAAAGGTTCAAGCTCAAAAGGTGGTTGGCCTACCCAGATTGGTGGTCTCCCAAGTGAATGCAACTCAGTGATGGTATGGGGAGACCAGAATGTGGCTCAAAAGTGAGGAGAACAAGGGTTCAAAAAGGGTCAAGCAAAAAATAGTGTCGGCCTACCAAGATTGGTGGTCTCCCAGAGTGAATGCAACTCAGTGGTGGTATAGGAGACCAGAAATTGTGGCCCAAAAGTGAGGGAGACTAGTCTCCTAACAAGAAAATCGGGCGGCGAAGAGAAAGGTGGTCTCCAAGAAGAAAAGGTGGTCTCCCACCATAGTACCACCTTCCTAACAAAGAAAACTAGGGTCCATGCCAAAAATGAACCCAACACCGATGCAAACGAAGGTTCGAGGGCCAAAAACGCAGTCGGGTGCCCGAAAATAGGCTGTTAGGACCGGAGGTGGCGTGCGACAAAGGTGGTCTCCCGGGCCACAATGTCCCTCTAGGAGAGGGAACAAGGTGTGTGCCAAAAACCGGAGCAAACGGAGAAGTTAAGCGGGTCTCGAACCGAAGCGCCACGGCCGACGACTTCCGAAAAATCGGAAACTGGTCTCCAACGGGAATAGTAGCCTACGACCACGAAAACGTAGCCCACGGCCACTGAGAGATGGTCTTCGTGACTCTTCCCTACTTCAGGAAGAGAAAACAGAGAAAATAGGACCTGGTTTGCAAACCGAGGCAAAGCACAAAAGAGTCCCGAAGTCCGGAGGCAAGGCTCTCAGCCGAGACTCTGTGACCTCAGAACGAGCACAATATGCATCATCACCGAGCACTCAATCGGCGATGTATGATTCTTAAGGTCGGTCAAAAATGGGGTGTCTACAGCTGTGTCTTGGCCCCAGAAGACAACTGGGAAGTCTTCTCGGCAACTTTCTCAGTCTCAAGCTTGGCATCGATCTCTTGTAGAGTCTAATCGAGGCTCTTCTCGGCGATAGGCACCTCGGATGTAGTCTTCTTGGAGGAGGCACGTTTTGAGACCTCGTCCTCCTCATCCTGAGTCAAGTCTAGGACTTGCTCATTTAGAGTTGGGGACTTGGCCCCAGCAGGAACTTCAGCATTAGCTGCCACCTCGGCCTCTTTGTCTTCGACTTCCTCTCCTTCTTTTTCCCCCCCAGCCTTAGCATCAGATTGGCTTGAAGCGGAAGGGAATGACAGTACAAGTCGGTCTTCATCTTTGAGAGGAAAGTCCTTTGGGACAACCAACTCCTTCAGAGCAGCCATCCAACCAAGGGTGTAACCCTTATTGCATGCCTGCCTGACTTGTTTTTTGTAGTTCTCGTGGATGTCGGTGGCCCCCTCGGCATAGGCCTTCTCGTCCGCCGCTTTGATCTCGGCGGCTTTTGTGGCCAAGGCATCTCGGAGCTCGGCTTGGGCTTCGATTGTTTTTGCTTTGGCCTCTTTTTTCTCGGCCTTGAGGACCTCAGCGACAGCCTCTGCATCCTCGGCCCTTTCTTCGGCCTCGTCTTGAGCTTGCTTGGCTACCTTGGCCTGATCTATCAGCACCCTCATCTTGGTCTCGACGTTATTTAACGATTTAAGCAAGCCAGCAGCTTCCTTGGTCTTGTGGACGAAATCCTTCTTCATTTCCTCGGCCTGCATCGCGAAGGAATGGGCGTGCTGGATTGCCTAGAAAAAACGAAATGAAGAAAGTTAGTAAACTTTAAGTTTAAGGACAAAGAATGAAGAGTACCAAGTGTTAGGGATTTATCAGTACAGAATGTTGCACCATTAATGCGAAATTTTCATATTCGCTGACCTCGGCCATACGGTTGAGGTCATTGGGAAGGAGCAGCACAATGGAGAAGGCGACGTCGACCTCAATATCAGAGGCGCTGTCATCGGTTTTGACTGGCTTATCCTCAATCATGATGGAGGAGGCCCAGGGGTCTTTAGATTTAAGAGAACCTGAGGTGGCTGCTGAGTCCGACCTCGGCTTCTTTAACTTAGTGGATTCGGAGGGGCCTCCTCGGCGGGCCTCTTCTCGGCGGCGGAAGAAATTTTTTCTACCTCGACCATTTTTGAAATCAACAAGGTATCCTCAGAATCGATCTGAGTCACCGTTGCATTTGCTTGGGCCTTCTTTAGCCTTTTTGGCTTCGGTTTGGGCTGGGATTGTGAAGGTGAAGATTGAATTGTGACAACGTTGGGAATGTCAGCTAGAAGGTCTTCAGCAATGGCCTTTTTTCGCCCCATCTCGTCGGCGACAACAGTGACAGTGACTTTAGTGCCGAAGCGGATCGCTGGAAATGCAGTAGGTGGGTTGGCTGGATCGTAAGCCGATACTGAAGTACTTCGGCGTCTTCGGCTATGAGTTCTGCCTGCAGGGGCAAGCAGTGCAGCTCGATGTCAGCGTTGACGCTGAGAAGGTAGAATCAGTTGTGAAGCAGAAGTTGATGGCTGTTCTGCTGGGTCAGATGTTGAGGCTTGGTCAGGCCTTGGTGATGAGGTAGTTGGGGGAGTTGTTGCTGTGGGTGGAGACTTGCTCTTCTTGAGGACATCGGGCAATGTGGATTTATAGGTCGGGATGTAGTTCAGGAGTAGAGGAGCCTTGCGCTGATTAACAGGCAAGTCCAACAGTCTCTTGCAGTCTTTGCTGGGGAAGAATGTCTTGCGAAAGTCTTTGGGCGGCTGATGAAGGACTGCAAGTAAGAAACAGATATTAGAACATACAAAAGTATCAAAATATAAAAACTTGAAAGCAAGTAAAGTGACACTTCGCTCTTACTATTTTTCTCTCTGAACACTATTCGGCTTAAGGGGTAGAAGTGAAGGTCATCATCTAGTGGGAACTCCCAGTTGCCCGAGACAATAAAATAATCATCTCCAGCACCCTTGTTGGAGTCTAGGAGGTTGGCGATGAGTTTGTATTCCGTGGACCTCGGCTTAAGATAATAGATGTAGCCCTTTTCTAACTTCAGGCCACACATGGTGTAACAGTATTGAATGTCGGCTAGAGTAATCCTAGCATTCTCTTTGTTGGCTAAGGCAATTATACTGTTTATGACTCTATAAGAGTTAATGGCTAATTGCATCGGGTTGAGCTTATAGTAGTGGAGGACTTGGCGGAAGAGATGTCAAGAGGGAACCTAAGACCGCACTTGATGAAGGAGACTACTAGAAAGGGCATGAGGTTATCGTTGGGCATAATAGAGTCCTCCTCCCCGGTCAACCTGAGTTGGACGTCAGCAGGGATGGAGAACTCCCTCCTAAAATGTTTAATTTTTTCCAGGGTATCTACCTTCCACCTAAACATACCCATGACGTCGGCAAGAGGGATAAGGTATGGGAATTCAGAGGAAGGAGGTTTTTGTGGGTTTCAAGGACCTCGGCTAACCCCTAGAGAGCACTGAAGTAAATTTTTCAACAAGATCTAAAGGGTTTTTGGTTCGGTTTTCCTAAAGATCAAGTTTCTAGAACAAAATCCCAAGCCTAAGACTATGGAAACAAGAATTGAAGGCAAGAATTTGGAAAAAAGACACAGAAAACATAGAAGAACAATAATTCAGACTCAAGAAAACCAGAAGGGATTCAAGAACATTAAATAAAAACGTGCATAAATCGAAGACAGTGGCAATTTACAAGAATATCAAGTGTATGAATAGTATATGTGTGCATGTGTATACCCAGAAATAGATTGAACAAATAAAAATTCCCAAACAAAGCATGCTTTTGTACGCAAAGTGATGGAATTCAAGTCACAGACAAAAATATTCAAGAACGTGAATGCATTCACAAAAGCAGTGTACAAAAGCAACAAAGTTCGAGGTCAAAACTGAAAGGAGGGGAACAGTGACTTACCGAAGAAAATGAAGCCGGTATGAATTGTGCCGGAGTTAGACGGTGGCAGTGAGCGGAGAAGAACAGCAAATGCTTCGCCGGAGGATGTGAACGAAGTAGTTGTAGGAAGCTCGAAGAAGGCAACAATGGAGGTAGGGGATTTTTAGAGAGACAAAAACTTGAAAGCTTGGAAAAAACGAGGATGCAAAGGTGAAAAGACAGAGAAAGAGAGGTGTTTTTGATCAAAACATGAAAATGCGGCAAAATTGCAATTAGTGTGCCTAGGACGACGTGTCTGTCAAGCGGCGTGCGCAGAAGCGACGCGACCTGATGGTGCGTATCAGGTACGGTTCAATAGAGAAGAGACGCGTGGCGAAAATGGTTGAGTTACTGTGCGTGACAGCTCATACGCGTGTAGGAACTCTTGGAGTTCTTGATTTAATGAAGCAAAGACCTCGGCTAGGGGAACGATCTCGGTTAAGGAACTTGGAAAACTTGGCTCACACACTGAAGTCTTGGTCATATAGAGCCAATGTGAGATAACCTCGGTAATGAAGGATAAAGTAAGCTTTAGCCGATATGCTATGTGAACGAATGATGTAGGTTCCATCACCTCAAGATGTCGAGGTAATAGAAACTAGGGGACAGTTTTGAGGACATTTTTTGAATAACAACACGTGGTCAAGGTGGCACCGAAGTGCCAGCCGAGGTGCCACGTGTCCTGGTCATGGCATTAAGGTAATCTCGGCTAGGCTGAGGTTATTTGCGGAGATACCGGAATTCGGGGTGAACGGATAAGGGTCAATAGTCCTAGAATGGAGGAGGATCTCAGTCTGGATAAGAATAAGAGTTCTTAGGGAGTTTATCTTTATCTATTTGAGAGTCCTAGATAAGCATTGAGCCAGAGTCCATTGAAGCTAGGTTTCTACGGGGATCAGGTCAGTGCTGGCTATAAAAGTAAGGTACCTTCGTGGGTCTAAGATACGCTTTTGGTATTCTGACTAGTGAGTAAAAACACTATTTGCTATTTTTGAGAGATAATTGAGTATTGACTTGATTGTCAGAGTACCCCCGGGTGGAAGAACCACCGCCGGAATCTTATTTTTTTGTGATAGGTCGTTCGGGCGCAATCTATTCTGCCGGTATTCTCCAGCTGAGTACTTGTTTGGCAGTGTGGTCCGAAAATAGCACACACAAAAACCTTTAAAATTATATCACATCATCTGTTAATACACTCATTATTCTTTCTAAAATCTTAATCTTAATTTTCATGATCAATGTCATTGTCATCAACACTCTAAGCATTTATCATGCCTAGTGTTCAATAGCATTATGTAAGGGTATAAAAATGGCTTGTAATTCGTAAGCGACTCGAAATTTGCCTGCAGCTTTGGGTGAGCTTGGCCTGGTTAGGCCTGAGTCTGAGTCCAGTCTCAGATCTTGGGCCTGGGCCTTCTTTTTGAAGACAGACCCAAGCCTGTGGGCTCATGGCTTGTCCCATTAGCCCTCGTAAGGCCCACTAAAAACTCAATCCACTTGACACCTAGTATCATTTTTAATAGAAAAGAATAAAATTTAGGTGGAAAAAAAATATATATATACATTTAGACTCCCCCAGGCCTGGCTCACCAAAAGCCCGAATGCACATGAGTTTGGGACTTGGCCTAATTTTTTGACCCGTAAACCAGCCCAATCCAACCCTAATTTTGGCTGAAACCCACACAACCCGACATGGGTCAAATCGAATCAGATCCAGCCAAATTTACACATCTATATTTATGTAAGAAATATATCACAATCTTTATCTGAAAGTTATAAGATAAAATAATAATGTAGTTCCACCTTAAATATTTTCTACCTACATCTCATACCTAAAGATAAAATACTAACGTGTTTCCTATGAATGATAAGACACACCACCTATATACTGTTCCTACTTACATAATTTATACCTACATCTCATACCTACTACTTTATATTTCCTATATTCAATAAGTCCATAGATATAGAATTAACCATATAAAACGTCAGTTGAGCAGTCTAATTGAAACTTTTTGAACAATTTAATGAAGGAAATCACCATAGAAGTTGAATTCAATATTCATATTTTAAAATAATAATATTATAATAATCATATTTACTTATTATATTACATTTATGATTGGGTAAAATATCAATAAATCTCAAAATATAATTTTATGAATTATTTAGTCTTTCATTTTTTCTTATGAACCCAAAGGTCTCACTCAAGTAGAAATTATACAAAAGAGTAATCACTTACACGTTTAGGTCTAATTTTTAGAAGATAAAAGTGAGTTTCTACAAATATAAAATTACACATTTAGATAATTCACACTATAGAGCTTTTGAATTTTCCCTCATTCTTGAACAAATTCACATTATGAACAAATACGTAACACTCTAATGTAATACTTTAATAACGTAACACTCCAATGTAACACTCTAAAAAATTCTTTAATATATTTTTCTCAAACGTAATAACGTAACACTCTAAGGCCCCATTTGTTTTTAGAGGTAGAATGGAGGGGATTGATAGTGAGGAGATTGTTAGTGAGGAGATTAAGTAAAATTGTGTTATTTTGATGATAGTTGTTAGTGTAGGGATTATTAAGTTATTTTTATATAAAATAATAAAACAAATAAAAAAAATACAAAAACATTAAACATTAATGATTTAAAAAAAAATGCACAACATGTAAAAAAAAATTTAAAAATAAAAATAAAATAAAAAATTTCCAGAAAAAAATAAAACAAATAAAATAATAATTTTTACTTAACAAAAAATACAAAAAAATTAAATATTAATGTTCTAAAACAAATGCCCGACATGTAAAAAATAAAATAAAAAATAAATAAAAATAAAAAATTTCTAGTCCGCCGGATTATTTTTCTAATACCAAGTCTGGAGGTCCATCCGAATCCCCTTGAGGAGGTCCATCCTAATTTGGAGCTCACTATCAATCCCCTCATCATCTCTCAAAACAAACACAATATTAGTGGGTCCACCTTACTACTAATCTCAATCCCCCCTCTAACTCTCCAAACAAATAATGCCTAAAAAGACTTATTAATTTTTGTACTCCTTTTGGAATGATTTGAAAAATCTCATATCTTTTGAAATAATTTGAAAAATTCCACATGTTTTTGGAATGGTTTGAAGAATCCACATCATTTTTTTAGAATGTTATATTGGAGTATTACGTTTGAAAAAAGTATAGTTAGGAGTTTTTTTGTGTGTTGTGTTACATTAGAGTGTTACACTAGGGAGTTTTTTTAGAGTGTTATATTAGAGTGTTACGTTTGGAAAAAGTACACTAGGGAGTTTTCTTATGTGTTATATTGAAGTGTTATACTAAGGAATTTTTTTAGAGTGTTACGTTTGAGAAAAGTACATTAAGAAATTTTTTTGGAGTGTTATATTGGAGTGTTACGTTTGGAGAAAGTACACTAAGGAGTTTTTTTGGAGTGTTATGTTTGAGTGATACATTGAAGTATTACAATTTGAAATTATACATTTACTCAAAGTTTATTAAGAGGTTTTTGTACTCCTTTTGAAATGTTTGAAAAATGTCACATCCTTTTGGAATGTTTGAAGAACCTCATATTTGAAATCATTTTTGTACTCATTTTGAAATGTTTTCCAAATAAAAAAGATTTTCATATAAAAATTTATTCCAAATTTGATTATCGTAAATTGTGAATTTTACCTTTCTAGCACAAAAGGACAAAAAAGAAAGAAAAAGAAAACATAATAGAAATATGGGTATAACCGTAAATTCAATTTTCAAATAATATATTAAATATACCTTTCCAAAATCAATGGTACTAATTGGTATATAAAAATATCATTGGGACTAAACGGATCATTTCTAAAGATGGGACTTATAAGTAAATTTTCCATTATGATGTTACGTGTTAAAGTTCTATTAAGGTAAATTACAAATATACCTCTTAAGATTTGTTTAAAGTACAAATTACTTTTTGTGGTTTGAAAAAGGCCATGGCTTCTGTCCAGTCCGGGATCGGACTGGACCGTACCGTTGGGCCCGTGGGGCCCATCACGGGTCCTGTTTTGATAATCTGAACCGTTCAATGTGTAGAACTCGTCGAGTACTATATGTTTGTAAAAAATCACATTGATCGGATATCGATAGCTATGTGAACAAAACAGTTTTTTATCAACCGTTAATTTTTTCACCGTCCATTTTTTTTTATACAAAACTGATTTGATCACATAGCTATCGATATCCAATCAACGTGATTTTTTATATGCATGTACTACTCGACGAGTTCTACACATTGAACGGTTCAGATTTTCAAAACGGGACCCGTGGTGGGCCCCCACGGGCCCAACAGCACCGTCCAGTCCGATCCCGGACTGGACAGAAGCCGGACCCTTTGAAAAACTACGAATATCCCTTGTCAAAAAAATTTATTTAACAGAATTAACTAAAAAAAAAAAAAATTATAATTGTTTTTCTATACAATAATAAAATTAGTTAAATTATTAATTGAAACATATTTCTAATATCATTAACAACTATTAATTGACTTGATAATTTATTAATAAAATGGACGATTTGTCATGAAATTAGAAATTTCAAGGGTGAAATGTAATTTTCAGAACCACAGAGAGCAATTTGTATTTTAATCAAATCTCAGGGATATATTTGTAATTTATTCTTGTATTTAATTTACAAAGGTCCACTACTAGTATTAGTGATTAATCCAATACGGTGGTGCTATATACACCAATTAGTATACACACTAGTATACTAACTAGTGTTATATCATTATTATTGACCTCACCTATTATATAAACTAGCCTATCACCCATGCTATGCACGGAATAATTATAGATATTTATATTTGTTTTAATTTTTTTTTAATATATCAATTATGTTTTTTAAGATTTTTTATAAAAATAATTTAACAATCTTATCACTAACCATAGTGTGTAGGAGAAATTAAAAAGGCCACTGCAGTAACTATGCACGGGTTGTATCTATAATTATTTGCATTAGGAGATTTTAAATGCTAATCAGGGATTTTGACCAAATCAATAAATGCAGGTATGTGGATTGAAAAAAGTTAATAAATGTTGATCAGGGGATTTTGACCAAATCAATAAATGCTAAGATTTTTTTTTTAAATCAAAAATTTAGAAAATTAAGATTGAGATATTAGAGCTCCCACAAGGCTTATGCACGGGCTGTATCTATAATTATTTGTATAAGGAGATTTTAAATGCTAATCAGGGATTTTGATTAAATCAATAAATGCAGGCATGTGGATTGGAAAAAGTTAATAAATGCTGATCAGGAGATTTTGACCAAATCAATAAATACCGATATTTTTTTTTTAAATCAAAAATTTAGAAAATTAAGATTGAGAGATTGGAGGTCCCACAATGCTTGGGATTTAGAAATCCCATTTTTCTTAATATATTTACAATTATCTATATATGTGAATTGCGATTTTTAAATGTCTTTTTTTTTTTAAATGTCTTCTTTTTTCCTTTTTATATTATATTAAAATTTATTTTGATAATAATCATATGTGTTGGACTTTTCAAGGAATTAAATGTCTTTTTTTTTTTATTATATATTAAAGTTTAATATTTTGATAATAATCATATGTGTTGAATTTTTCAAGAATTTTTTTTTATACTTGTTTTTAATGCATTAAAGTGTTATTATGAGGGATAATAATCATATGTGTTGGGAGTTCTCAAGGAATTCATATGTGTTGGATTTTAAAGAATTTTTTTTTATGCTTGTTCTTAATGCATTAAAGTGTTATTATGAGGGTAAGACTTGGGGGTTGGGAGAAGTTAATAAATGCTAAGGTTTTTTTTTTTTTTTAAATCAAAAAATCAAGAAATTTAGATTGGGAGATTGGAGCTCCCATAAGGCTTGGGGTTAAAAACCCCCTTTTGCTTAATATATAGTATAGATTACAAATATCTAAAACCTCTAAAATTATATTACATTATCAATTAGTACACTGTTTAATACACTAATTGGTACATATAGCATTAGTCAATCCCGTAATGCCACATGAGATAATGAATAAAAACGTGGTAAATAAATGTATATATTTTAGCATTATTAATTTTAGAATTCCAATTAATAATTAAGCCACCCATGCAAGAAAATGAGCAAACAGTGTTAGGAATTTTGTTAAGTAATTAATACATGATAGTACAATTGTCTTAAATGGCTTACCAAACTAGGTACAGCACAGACCAGGATGACAATATGAATGCGAAGATTAATTACAAACACAATTTATATATAGATATATATATATCTATATAATAAGGAAAATGATTTGGAGCCCTAAAAAGAGGCCCCCTAATCCCCCTAATTTTCTGTTTTGGCAACTGTTTCCTTTTTTTTTTTTCTTACTTAATATGGAAATTAGGGGGATTAGGGGGCTCTTTTTAGGGGGATGTAGCAAGGTTGATATAATAAACCATGATAATTTTTGAATTTGTCTTATAAACATTTATCTTAATAGAACATTTAGATGGTTCAGATATATTCAAATTATAAAATAACGGTTGAGATATATTTTTTTTAAAAATATTATACATGTATATTTTCTATTTTCTCGCTTCTCTCTTACTTTTTCTTTTTCTCACTCATCATTCTATGATCTCATGATCCCACCTTCATCAATCTTTTCCTTTTATTTTTTTTTATTTTCTCACATTTTTATTTTTCTCTCTATTTGTTTTTTTTTTCATTTTTTTTCACTTATTTTTATTCATATTATATGGAAAAGTCTACGATCCCAGAATTAGAAGCCAAATTTTATTGTATGTTGTGGAGATTATATTAATGAATTTTTTAGTCCACAATTTGTCCTACTAGGACATTTGGATGGCTCAGATCTATTCAAATTATAAAACAATGGCTGAAATATATTTTCTAACAAATATCCTACATATACATTTTCTATTTTTCCACTTCTCTCTCTTACTTTTTCCTTTTCTCACCCATCATTCTATGATCCCATGATCCCACCTTTCTCTCTCTTTTCTTTTTATTTTTTTTATTTTCTCCCATTTTTATTTTTCTCTCTATTTGTTTATTTTTTTTTATTTTTTCCTTTTGGTTTACTTATTTTTATTCATATTATATGAAAAATCATGCAATCCCAGAATTAGGAGTTAGATTTTACTGTGTGTAATAAAGATTATATTAATGAATTTTATAGTCTACAAATTAAATGAATGTGAATAATTTATAATTATTTTTAAATATATTGAATACCTGATAGACTTCATAAATTTAGACCTCATATGAATCTTCAACATTTATATAATAAAACAGGGTGATTTTTGAATTTGTCCTACACACATTTATCCTACTAGGACATTTGGATGACTCAGATCTATTCAAATTATAAAACAACAGCTGAGATATATTTTTCAAAAAATATCCTACATGTATATTTTCTATTTTTCCGCTTCTGTCTTACTTTTTCTTTTTCTCACCCATCATTCTATGATCTCATATTCATCTCTCTTTTCCTTTTATTTTTCTTTCTATTTGTTTTTTTTTTCTCATTTTTGTTCACTTATTTTTATTCATATTATATAGAATGTCTGCGATTTCAGAATTAGGAGTTAGATTTTACTGTTTATTGTGGAGATTATATTAATGAATTTTTCAATCCACAAATTAAATGAACTTGAACAATTAATTATTATTTTTAAATATATTGAATACTTGATAGATTTCGTAAATTTAGATCTCACATGAATCTTCAATATTTATATAATAAAGTAGGATGGTTTTTGAATTTGTCCTACACATTTGCCCTACTAAGACATTTGGACGGCTCAGATCTATTCAAATTATAAAATAACGGCTGAGATATATTTTCTAAAAAATATCCTACATGTACATTTTTTATTTTTCCGCTTCTCTCTCTTACTTTTGCCTTTTCTCACCTATCATTCCATGATCCCATGATCCCACATTTCTCTCTATTTTCTTTTTATTTTTTTTATTTTCTCCCATTTTTATTTTTTTCTCTATTTGTTTATTTTTTTTATTTTCTCCTTTTTGTTCACTTATTTTTATTCATATTATATGGAAAAGTCTGCAATCCCAGAATTGAGAGCCAGATTTTACTGTGTATAGTGGAGATTATATTAATGAATTTTATAGTCCACAAATTAAATGAATTTGAACAATTAATAATTATTTTTAAATATATTGAATACCTGATAGATTTCATAAATTTAAACCTCATATGAATCTTCAACATTTATATAATAAAGTAGGATGATTTTTGAATTTGTCCTACACACATTTGTCCTATTAGGACATTTGGACGGCTCAGATCTATTCAAATTATAAAACAACGACTGAGATATATTTTTCAAAAAATATCCTACATGTACATTTTATATTTTTCTGCTTCTCTCTTTTACTTTTTCCTTTTCTCATCTATCATTCTATGATCCCATGATCCCACCTTTCTCTCTCTTTTCTTTTTATTTTTTTTTATTTCTCCCATTTTTATTTTTCTCTATTTTTTTTTTTCTCTTTTTTGTTCACTTATTTTTATTCACATTATATGGAAAAGTCTGCGATCCAAAAATTAAGAGTCAGATTTTACTGTTTGTTGTGGAGATTATATTAATGAATTTTATAATACACAAATTAAATGAATTTGAACAATTAATTATTATTTTTAAATATATTGAAAACCTGATAGATTTCTTAAATTTAGACCTCACATGAATTTTCATCATATTTTAATAAAGCATGATGGTTTTTGAATCTTCAACATATGTTTGACCTATTAGGATATTTAGATGGTTCAGATCTATTCAAATTATAAAATAATGGCTGAGTTATATTTTCCAAAAAATGTCCTACATATACATTTTCTACTTTTCTGCTTTTCTTTCTCTCTTACTTTTTCCTTTTCGCACCCATCATTCCATGATCCCATGATCCCGCCTACCTCCCTCTTTTATTTTTATTTTTTTATTTTCTCTCGTTTTTATTTTTCTCTCTATTTGTTTATTTTTTAATTTTATTCTTTTTGTTCAATATATTTTACACATATTTCCACACAATGTATGTATGCCCGTAATACACTAGGACATTACGGGCATACATACAATTTTCATATAATTATATAAGCAAAAGCAGTATTGTATGTATATCCGTGGAAATTGTATGTATACTAGGCATATCTATCTATCTAGCTATATATTATATAAGTGAAAGCAAGTTTTTGTGAGGAGTTTTGTGAGAACTCCAAAATTTTATAATAAATTTGTGATTTTATTAAATTAAAAAATAAATTTAAATAGTGTTGAGATTACAATTATATTTTAATTCTAACATTATTTATACTGTGCCTTAAGACACGGACATACGCTAGTATAAATATATAACGGGTCATTCTATAATATATATAATATTACAATCAAATACACTATTGTATATTACTTGAGCGTTATTTTTACAATCAAAATACAATGGCCGAGGTATTTTTGCAATTAAGAGCTATAATAGAAGTATTTTGACTCGAAATAAGTGAATCATAAAAGGGAAATGCTAGGTGTAAGGAAAATTTTTAAGGAAAACTACCATGAAAATTGTCTGCACCGGTTAGATCAGATATGATCTCATGATCCAACAGTGCAGATGAATTTTTATGATGATTTTTATAAAAATTTTCATGAAATCTACCATGACCCATCATAAAAATCATTTCATTATGTATAAAAATTTTGTTGGATAGCATTACTCAATGAAAAAAATAAAGAAGAAAACATTAGCACTAAAAAAAGTGGTGAAATGATTAACAACGTTAGTCACTTTTATCGCAAACACACTACAACTATTTGTAATTTTCAGCACAATTTTTATTTATTTATTTATTTTATTTATAATTAGAGGTGAAAGACAATAAATATTTCAACAGCATAAATTGTTATGGACAAATAATTTTTGTGGAAATCGTAAAACCTACTATATAGACCTCAATAACAAGGCACCCAAGTTAATTTTTGGTTAATACTGTTAAACATTTGGAAGTAATTATTTATATAACTTATTGGATAAGTTTTGACTACCTTTTTTTTTTTTCTTTTATTACAGGAAAATCTTTCCTACCCTTCCGCAGGTCCAAGGCAGCACCCCAGATCACCAGGGTGTTAGCCAACAAATTTGATCAATTTTCTTTATGGACAGAAATTATTCAACGAAATTGGTTGGTCTTAAAAACTCATCATAACCATTTGTAATGGAATTTCATGAAAGCATTCCAAAACACAAATTCTAATATGTTTGTATGTTGAATTTTAAAAATATAATTAAATAAAATTAATTCTATATACTTATTTTATATAAATAATTAATCAAAAATAAAATTTTTAAAATGATATTTATTCATTTTCTTCCAATTATTTCAACCCAATCAAAAAAAGTGAAAAAAAAAATGTGATTTCTTTGCAAGTCCAGTATCCAAATTCACATCACAAGATACTCATCCCAAGAGCACCAAATAATAAATTTTCCCCAAGGCTCCATCTCATTTAAAAAAAGAAAAGAAAAATTAGTGAAGTGTGAAACTGAAAGAATAAATTTAACTTTTCTTATATTTTTTTTAAAATAAATTATAAACTTAATTACCATATTAATATGAGTGGTGTAATTATTATTATTTTTTTGTGTGTGGATATTTTCATCAATCTCTAAACAATATTTATTTATTTTCATTCACATTCTACCACTTTTATCTATATTATTATATAAAGTAAATATTTGAGTCGATGTCATAAAACTTCTTTTATATGCCAACATTACTGTTCATCATTTTTTTAAAAATCTACTCATAATTTCATAGTCACCAAAAAAGTTAATCTCCAAAATACTAATTACTTGGGTGTGTTTGATAATCATTTCGTTTTCAGTTTTTAATTTATATTTACAAAAATTTTAAAATTGTCATAAAAACTTGTTTAATAATTTTTTTGATTTATAAACGGGTGTCTCAGTTTATAAATTTGAGGAAAAAACATAAACTCAAAAAATGAGTTTACATTAGTTTTTAAATAGAAATTTAAAATTTTGACTAACAAATTTTTTTTTAATTAATTTTTTTTCCAAATAATTTTTTTAAATTATTTTTTTCCCAATTAATTTTTTTCAACTAATTTGTTTTAATTATTTTTTTTTATAATTATAATGTGTAATACTCCATTGTCATAAATAATAAAAAATAAATATAAATATTATAAGCCTAAACAAATATATTTTTTAGTTTATGTTTTAAATTTTTTTTTAACATTTTGTTCAAACCAAATATTTTTATAATTTATGTTTTTCTAAAAATAAACAAAACCAATTTATAAATTTTTTATAAATATAAATAAAAAAAGTAAATAATACCAAATGCTACCTAATTATTAATAATTTTTATTCATGTAACCCGCTCATTTAACAAGAGATTTATCTTGAGAGACCTCAACTGATACTCATCCAAATCAACTCCTAACCATGACTAAAGCCTCGTTTGGCAAGTGATTTTTTTAGTCAAAAGTTAAAAAATTATTAAAAAAAATTAAAAAGCCAACAATTCATATTAAAAAGTCAAAGATACTCTTTTCTTTTTACTTTTTACATATTTTTTTATAAAAAATCAAAAAATCATCCCAAACATATTAATTTTCTTTAGCTTATATTTTAGTTAAATAGTTAAAAAGTTACCAAATTAATCTATTCCAACGAAGACTAAAGTAAAATTTATTGGAGAAACACACAAGTTGAAGAAACATAGGTATGGTTTGGAATTAGGTTAAAGGTTGGTTTTTTTAACTTTTTGTAATCTTTTCTTAAAAAAAGTACAAAAAAATAAAAAAAATACATGATGTAATTTAAAAAATCAAAAAGTGAATAAACTATCCTTAAACCTTGTTTTCAAAATAGGCCATAGTAACGAAGCAGAATTTATTATTAAACTAGTTAGAATTACACCAACAAGAACAGCTCTAACCACAGAAATAAAATAAAAATAAAATGAAAATGAAAACATAACACAATTTATTGAATTTCATTTCACTAATTTTCTTTTTTTCCAAATTTTTTGAGTGTTTATTATTATTACTATTAATTAATCACTCAACTTTCATGGTTGACAAACAATCTGGGAACCGAGTCTCCCTGCATCGCGGGGCACGAATTGAGCCTGCGCCATCACCAACGACTTGTAGATCTCGATGATCATCTTCTCATCATACTCCTTCACTGGGCCCCTTCCGAACCCAGCAATCGAATTATCAACCACTCCTCCGAACCCACTGCTCATCACTCCCTTGTTGGCGATCCGAATCATGAAGTTCACGTACGCGTCCCGAAGCCCGATCAGAAATTTATTCGGAGAGAAGAACCGGAGCTTCGGAGAGATTTTGATCCGCCAGAACCGCCGTCTGCGGCGGCCGGACCGCCCTAGCTCCACCTGGTTGTTGTTCTTCCGCCGCCGGCCCGACTTACTGAGCCGCTCGTAGTTCTTCCTCTTCCAGTACCCTCTCAGGCTTTTGGACATGGTCGCCGACACACCTTCCATTTTGTTGTTTTGGCTTAATTTTCTCTTTCTATGTTTTATTGAACCATTGTATACAAGAGTTTTGAGAGAGAGAGAGAGAGAGAGAGAGTATTTTGGGGTAGAAATGAAGAGTGTAGATAGAGAGAGAGAGAGAAATGAGTTAGTTGGAGACATAAATGGAAATGGTGCCAACTTTTTAGTGTCACTACTTGGTCCCCGCAAGTGAATTGGGTTGGGTTCGCACAGTCTCCAATCCAGATCTGAGACACAGTCCGTCCAGTTCAGCGCCGTCTAGTTCAGCCTATTGAATTTATTTTTGGATATTTTTTTTTATAATTTAAATCCTTCATATTTTTAAATTTGTTGAATATATTATTTTTATAAAAAATCATGTCAATCAGATAATGAATATTATGTATTCGAATTACTTGTGTCTAAAAAAAATAAATGGTTAGAAATTAAAGGTTCATAAAAAGTTGATCTGAATACATAGTATCCGTTATCCGATAGACGTGATTTTTTTACAGGGATAATGTACTCAACAATAAGGGTGCAACTCGGGCAGGTTCGGTCGGATTGAGAGATTGTCTAAACCTATCTCAAGTTATGCTGAAACCTACCTAGGCCCGAATTATAACTCGAGGTTGTCTGTCTAAGTCCAACCCAAGTTAAACCCGAATTGTAAATGAATTTCATTTTTTTTTTTTTTGCAGCTGCATTATTAAATTCGGTGGTGTTACATGCACCAATTAATGTACACACTAGTGTACCAACTAATCTTATATCATTATTACTGACCCCACATATTATACAAATTCTAAATACCAAAAAATGCTAAAATTATGTCACATCATCTGTTAGTATATTAATTGGTATATATAGCATTATTTTATTAAATTATTAAAAGTAACTCTATTTACATTTTTTTTTTTAGAAAATCATTAATAACATCAAAACAGATAATTTGTATAATGTAAGAGATATGCCGTTATAGTAGTCTTTACAATTTATGAGTGAAAAAAAAAAAGATTTTATATTATTTGTATATATACTATATATTCAATAAGATTTAATAATTTAAATTATTTTAATATCATGTAATGACTAATAATTTATATGTATATTTGATATTCTTATATATCTATATATGTATAATTCGGGATTCGGGTTGCTCGAATTGTCTGACATCTTTGTCCAAACTCGTCCAAATTTAATTCGGGCTTTTGAATTTTCACCAAAGTCTATAAGAAATTTGAAAATATTTTATCCAATCCTTAAAAAAAAATCGGGGTGGGTTCGGATTGCTTGGGTTGAGTCCGCCCAAGTTGCACCCTTACTCAATAAATCCTAAAATATGAACGGTTCAAATTATTGAAGAAGGACCCAAAATATATCTAATGGGCCGGACTGAATCCTCTAATCTAGATGGTGAACTAGAGACAAGCCCTAGCCAATTAGGTTTAGGTTAGCATTAAAAAGGTAAAAAATTAAAAATAAAATAGGTTAAATAGATTAATAAAATAAAATATTATATTTAAATTATAAGTATTTTATTTTTTTAAAAAATAAAAAAGTTAAAAAATTCTTTCTAAACTAAATTTATTTACTTAAATTAGTTAAAAAATTAAAAGTCAGAGTTAAAAAAATTCTTCCTAAACGAATCATTAACAAGTTCTTATTAAAATAATGAGAATTATATCATATACACTCTAGTATCATATGTACTTTTAATTATGTCATTTTTTTTTAATTATGACATTATTTAAAAAAATAGTTATACCTAATTTGTATTTAGTTATAAATTTTTTAATTACAACTTAAAAAATATAAAATTATAGCATTTTTATCTAATTATAAAATATATATAATACACACCCTATAGACATAGTCTTTCCCATTAAACTATGGACGTGGCACATGTGAGATAGGGGTGTAATTTTGGCTCGGCCCGACCCATGTCAGGTCTTGCGGGCTCTTGTCAAAAAATCGGGCCGGGTCAGGCTGGGCCAATCCACGGGCCAGAAAACTAGGCCCAGGTCCAAGCCCAAGCCCAGGGGTATTCGGGCTTTGGGTGGGCCAGCGGGCCGAGCCTCGGGCCTGGCCCTTGGGCTCGGGCTCGGGCTTTGGGCGGGCCTAAACAATTTTTTTAAATTTTTTTTGTTTTTTTTACCAAAATTTTATTATTTTCCATTAAAAATAACACTGGCCCTCAGGCGGACCGGGCCTCGAGCCAAGCTTTTGGGCAAGCCCATGGGCCAGGTCGGGCTTCAAAACGATGGCCTAGGCCTCGGGCTGGACTTGGGCTTAGGCTTAAACGGGTCTTAACGGGCCAGACCCACCTCAGACCGCGGGCCAAAATTTCACCCCTAATGTGAGACAACCAAAAAATCCTCGCCTGATTTGATTTTTTTTTTAAAATAATGTAAATATAATTTTTTATTTGCATTTATATATATATATATATTGCGGGCAAGGATCATTTATTTGTGCTTGTTTGATATGTAGATTTGGGTGAGGCTGATGTTATTTTAGCTAAAAAGATAAAATAAGTTTTTTTTTTTTTATATCTCGATAAAATAAAATGTCACATTTAAATCATAATTACTAGCCTATCACCCATGCTATGCACGGGATAATTATAGATATTTATATTTATTTTAATTTGTTTTAATATATAAATTATGTTTTTAAAGATTTTTTATAAAAATAATTTAACAATCTTATCACTAACCATAGTGTACATGAGAAATTAAAAAGGTTACTGCAGTAACTATGCACGGGTTGTATTTATAACTATTTGTATGAAGGGATTTTAAATGCTAATTATGGATTTTGACCAAATCAATAAATGCAGGCATATGAATTGGAATAAGTTAATAAATGCTGATCAGGGGATTTTGACCAAATCAATAAATGCTAAGATTTTTTTTTTTAAATCAAAAATTTAGAAAATTAAGATTGAGAGATTGGAGCTCCCACAATGCTTGGGATTTAGAAACCCCATTTTCCTTAATATATTTACAATTATCAATATATGTGAATTGCGATTTTTAAATGTCTTTTTATTTTTATTTTTAAATGTCTTCTTTTTTTTCTTTTTTTTATATTATATTAAAGTTTAATATTTTGATAATAATCATATGTGTTGGATTTTTCAAGAAATGTCTTCTTTTTTTTATTATATTATATTAAAGTTTAATATTTTGATAATAATCATATGTGTTTGACTTTTCAAGAAAGTTTTTAAATTAAATGTCTTCTTTTTTTTATTATATTATATTAAAGTTTAATATTTTGATAATAATCATATGTGTTTGACTTTTCAAGAAATTTTTTTTATACTTGTTTTTAATGCATTAAAGTGTTATTATGAGGGATAATAATTATATGTGTTGGGACTTTTCAAAGAATTCATATGTGTTGGATTTCAAAGATTTTTTTTTTATACATGTTCTTAATGCATTAAAGTGTTATTATGAGGGTAAGACTTGGGGGTTGGGAGAAATTAATAAATGCTAAGGTTTTTTTTTTTTTAAAATCAAAAAATCAGAAAATTTAGATTGAAAGATTGGAGCTCCCACAAGGCTTAGAGTTAAAAACCCCCTTTATTTAATATATAATATAAATTTCATTTTTTTCTTGTAAAAGTTCAAAATTAATAAAAAAAAATATATATTTTAATTTCAGGCTAAAAAAATTAAAAAGCCAAAAGACCAACCCACAAAGGAACCTTTTGTTTCTTAATTTCCTCTTCATTTGGTAGGGTACCGTTGGTCCGGGTTCAATTGGGTTGAAAAGTTATTCAAAACTCTTCCAGTTATGTTAATGTCCAAACTTAACTCAAGCATAATAAATTAAGCTTGCACTAGACTTGAATTTCACACAACTTATGCCCTCTAAATGACGTGGCAAACAAAATTAAAAAAATTAACTCACATTCAAATATTCCTTTAAAACTCTTATTATATGTATTTTGTCTTGACATCTTATTAGGGAATTATGAGAGGAAAAAATTGTGTGAATGCAATACTGTGATTAATGAAAGGAAATTTGAAAATAAAGATGAGTGTTAATACATGATAAATTAAGAAATATTTTAAAATAAGCGAAAATTATCTCTTACATTTTACCACCATAGTAAACCATATGGCAACGCATTTCTCCACCTGTATGACGGGATTGATGCGATGACAAAATGGGGATGCAGAATTTTTTAATTTTTTTATTAATTCCACAAATTATTTTTATCATATTATTATAACAATCAAGTTATAGAGAG
Organism: Camellia japonica; assembly: GCA_030407325.1. NCBI lineage: Eukaryota > Viridiplantae > Streptophyta > Magnoliopsida > Ericales > Theaceae > Camellia > Camellia japonica. Next base: position 39,899,526 of record JAPPVO010000024.1, on the reverse strand, counting down.
GTGATTAACATTTTTAAAAGAAAAGATAGAGCATGACATCTGTGGGGCATATTTTTGTGAATGACAACACGTGGTCAAAGTAGCACCGGGGTGCCAGCCAAGGTTACACGTGTCCTGGTAATGGCGACGAGGTGATCTCGACTAAGTCGAGGTTATTTGTGAAGATATCGGAATCCGAGATGAACAGATAAGGAACAAGAGTCTTAGAACGGGGGAGGACCTCCGTCCGGATAAAGATAAAGCTCTTTGGAAGTTTATCTTTATCTATTTGAGAGTCCAGGATGAGCATTGAGCCAGAGTCCAAAAAAAGTTAGGCTTCTACAGAGATCAAATTAGTGTTGGCTATAAAAGTAAGGCACCCTCGTGGGTCTAAGGTAGGCTTTTTGTATTCTAGCTAGTGAGTTAAGTACTAATTGCTATCTTTGAGAGATAACTGAGTATTGACTTGATCGTCGGAGTGTCCGGGTGGACGAACCACCGCCGGAGTCTTATCTTTCTGTGATAGGTTGTTCGGGCAATATGTATTCTGCCGGTGCTCTCTAGCTGGGTACTGTTTGGCAGTGTGGTTAGAAATCAGCACACACAATTTGGCACCGTCTATGGGAATCGTAAGAAGAATAGATGGCCAACGACGAACAGAAAGAAAAGATTGGGGGCGACATCCCAAATGGGGGTGGTAAAAACGCCGAACCTAACGTAGAGGAGGACAACTGTAACGAAAAACCTCGGGATAAGAATCTTGGAGAGAAAGACGTCGGCCAAGAGGGAGACATATCGAAGAAAGCATGTCAAAGCAGGTATTACAACGAAAGCGATCTCCAAGTATGGAAAGATAGATGCTTGAGAAGGGACAACGAGATGAAATGAATGACAAACAAATTGGCAGACCTACAATCGGTCATCAATTTCATGATGCAGAACAACGTCATGCAGCCACCATTCTCATTGGATTACATGTCGATTCCAGCAACCAAGAATGATGCCCAGAAAAGGGGGCAGAAAGTAATCCCCGCAGTCTTCAGCATGACAGGGGAATGGAGCATTCTCATCGGCTTTCACGGGAGGTTGAGTAAGGAGAATCGATGAGAGGAGAGTCTTAGAAGACACATCGTGCCAAAGAAGCCTACACTAAAGAACATCGGCATGTTCAAGGGAATGAGCTTTGTTTCGACACGACTAATGGAGGGAGGTCCAAGAGGACTCATAACGACATCGGGAGTAGCACACCAAAAAGGTTGAAGTCCGTTGACAGCCGAGCTCCTGGACGGACTAAGGAGGATTTGAGGGATTACCTCTAGAGGAAGCGACAAGATGCTGAGGTAACATCTCCGGTCAAGCCGACAACGCCGTTTTCGGTAGAATTGGACAAATTTGAGGCCTCGAAAAGGTTCCACATGCCGAGATTCCAGATATACGACGGTAAGTCTGATCCCAACTTTCATGTCGGCTTATACTTGAATTCAATGGCACTGTACACTGGGAACAAGTCGTTGCTTTGCAAGGTGTTCCCCTCATCCTTTAGGGAAATCGCATCAGACTGGTTTCACAAGTTGCCGAAAGAAACTGTGAAAAGCTGGGAAGGCCTGGCCGAGATGTTTGTAGCAAGGTTTGTTACAAACAAACTGCAGCCGTTGAGGGTAGACTCCCTGATAGCTTTGAGAATTGGCGAGGATGAAAGCCTTAGGGCTTATGCCAAGAGGTATTATGAGGTGTTTAATTGAATACCAGGGTGCAACCAAGAGGCGGTGGTCGTGTCTTTTAAGAACGACCTGAACGATGACTGTCTGCTTCGAAAATCACTAGCAAAGACACTGCCAAAAAGTATGGAGAAACTCATGGCCAGAATCGAGAAATATGCGAGAGCGGAGGAAGACACGCCGGAGACAAAGGCGTCAAAGCAAGAGAAGAAGAACGGCTCGCCGAAGCGAGGCCGAGGTAATACAAACTTTAACAGACAAGAAACAGGACTGAGGGCTGCATAGGCAGTCACCACAGTGTTCCGGATCCCGGTTTACAAAGACTTGGAAAGAATCAGGAATCAGCCTTACTATAAAGCATTAAAGAAAATTCTTGGTGAATTTATAGGAAGAAGTATGGGGAGACGCTGTGCCTACCACAATGAGGATGGGCATCTGACTCACGGGTGCAAAGCCCTAAAGGCACATCTAGAAGATTTGGTAAAACAAGGTCATTTAAGAGACCTAGTAGATGAAGCCAGGACAAGGAAAGAGCAAGCAAGGCTGCCCCAACCTCCACCAGCACCACAATCGCAAGTAGACGGACCTCGAGTAATCAATGTGATTCACTCGAACGTCAATGAGAACGAGATATGTGGGGAAACACAGAAGGTGAAACACTTATAGCACATGTATCAGGTCCGGCAAAAAAGACCTAGGGCAGACGAGTGTCAGGGACCAATGGTGTCCCTTACTAAAGCCAACCTAGACATGGTGCAACATCCACACAATGATGCTCTGATGATATCCCTGAAGATTGGAGAGTGCCAGGTAAGGCGCATTCTAATTGATCAAGGTAGCTCTTGTGACATCATGTATGTCAGATGTTACAAGGAGCTCGGCCTTCACCAAGATGATCTGGAACAATCCAACAGTCCAATGGTCAGGTTCAATGGAACACCGACATGGCCCTTAGTTGCAATAAGTTTGGAGGTGTAGGCAGGCACCAAGAAAGTAAGCACAGAGTTCACAATAATTGACACCCCCTCCCCTTACAATGTTATCTTGGAAAGGCCATGGCTGCATGCAATGAGGGCTGTTCTATCAACATTGCACCAGCTGTTGTGGTTCCCAACAGAGCATGGAATTGAGGAGGTCAGAGGGGATCAGGTGCATGCAAAGAATTGCTCTATGGCAGCAATGAAATCCACCTGCAACGTACGAGAAGCAGACACAACCGAGATTGAAGACGAGGACATGGAGGTCCTAGATGACGTCGGCAAAGAACCAACCGAGAAAAGTGAGGAAGCCCTGAAGAAGATTCTAGTCCAACGAGGGGATGAAGAGCGTTTCTTCCTTCTCAGCTCAGGATTAGACGAGGAGGAAGAGAGGGAGTTAGAAGTCTTCTTATGAGCAAACATTGAGGTGTTTGCCTGGATGCCATACGAGATGCCTAGCATTGACCCCAAGGTCACTTGCCATAGACTGAATGTGGATAGGTCGGCTAAACCTGTCATCCAACAAGTAATGAGGCCAACATTGATGAATGCTGAAGTAGTAGAAAAGAAGGTGGGAAAACTACTGGAGGCCAAAGCCATTCGAGAGGTAAATTACCTAACTTAGTTATCAAACATAGTTGTTGTGAAAAGAAGAATGGAAAGTGGAGGGTTTGCGTGGACTTCACTAGCCCAAATAAGGCTTGTCCCAAGGACAGTTTCCCACTCCCCAAAATCGATTAATTGGTAGATGCCACTTCAGGGCATGAAAGGATGAGCTTCTTGGATGCATACAAGGGGTACCATCAGATAGCAATGTACCCCCTAACAAGGAGAAGACTGCATTTATCACCCCAAAAGGGCTGTATTGTTACAAAGTAATGCCCTTCGGGTTGAAAAATGCAGGAGCAACCTACCAGAGGTTGGTAACCAAGATGTTCAAACATCTAATTGGCAAAATAGTCGAAGTATACATTGATGACATGGTCGTGAAGATCAAAGAACCGGAGGATCATCTGGCCGACTTAAAGGCAGTTTTCGACATCCTTAGAACATATCGGCTCCGACTCAATGCTTCAAAATGCGCGTTTGGAGTTGGGTCTAGTAAGTTCTTAGGATAATTGGTTACTAGAAGGAGCATTGAGGCATGCTCAGATCAAATTAAGGCCATCCTAACTTAAAGAGCCTAACATTGGAAAAACAAGTGCAGATGTTGACTGGAAGAGCCGTAGCCTTGAATAGGTTCATAAGCAGAAGTTCTGACAAATGCAAACCTTTTTTTAGTTTAGTGAAGAAGGCCACAAATTTCTTGTGGACAGAAGAGTGCGAAGTCGCCTTGGCTGACTTAAAAAAAATATACTTGACTACAGCTCCAGTAATCTCAAATCCAGTACCTGGAGAAGAGCTGTTCTTATACTTGGCGGTTTCAGAGCATGCAGTGAGTGCAGTGGTAATCAGAGAAGAGAAGGGAGAACAAAAGACAGTTTACTATGTGAGTAAAACCCTAGCAGGCGCAGAGACCAGGTATTTACCCCTGGAGAAATTGATATTGGCCTTGATAACGGCCTCCAAGAAGTTAAACCACTATTTCCAAGCCCACAAGATTATGGTACTGACTGAACACCCTTTAAAGTCCCTACTACAACAAAGAGATTTGAGAGGCAGGGTGGCAAGATGGACAGTGGTATTGGGCCAGTACGATTTAGAGTTCAAACCTAGAACAGCAATCAAAGGCCAGATTCTGGCCGACTTCCTGGCCGAGTTCACACCTGGCGCCATACCACACCGAGCTTTGGAGAGCCGCAGTGTAGGGTGTCCAGGTGAACAAAAAGAAACCCAACTGGGGATAAAAAACGCCACAGCAGAACAGAAGAAAGAAGAGAAACTCAAGCCCTGCGACATTTACATCGGTGACTCCTTCCGCCTGTTTGTTGATAAAAGTTCAAATTGTCATGGAGCGGGAGCAGGAGTAGTGCTAGTATCGCCAGATGGGCGGATGCTGGAACAATCTATTCGTTTGGGATTTAAGGCCTCAAACAACAAAGCAGAATATGAAGCACCATTCGCAAGATTGAAGTTGGCACCAGCAATGGAAGCCGACGAGGTAGTGGTCTTCTGTGACTCCCAACTTATCGTCAACCAGGCAACAGGCGAATACGTAGCCTGAGATGAAAGAATGATGGCCTATGTAAAGGAGGTTGTCAGACTGGTAGCCTTATTTCAAGATTGCCGACTACAGTAAGTTAGCCGAGATGACAACAGCCATGCCAATGCCTTGGCTAACCTGGCTAGTGCAATGAAATCAAGAGAGGCAAGGACAATAATGGTTGACTATTTGTCAGGCCCAAGTATAGAACCACTGAACACAGAGTATAAAGCAATGTATGTGGAGATGGGACCAATTGAATGGATGCGATAATAGTATTCCTGTAACAACCCTCATACTGTTTACCGATTAATGACTGATTGATCACCGATTACTGCTAAATTGAGATCGAATATGAAAAGTAATTGAACTGACTGAATTACCGAACTGACTGACTGAAATCTGAAACTGAATTGATTGCCTGTATCTGTTTGAATTGCATTTTATCTGTTTGACTGTTTAATTATCTGTTCAGCTTGTTATGTTTAGACTGTTAATTGAAGGCCTTATCGGCGGCCGAACCGGAAATCGATGAGTGTTTCATGATCAGTAGAATTTATGTGATTTTATGGTGTAATTATCTGAAAATTGATTTTGTATGATTAAACTAGATTAAATAATGTAAAACACATAAGTTGCCTTATCTACCAAATTGCCATTGTGAGTAGGCTTTTGTTTATTGAAATATTTGAGCCTTTATACACTTAGGCAACATTTTGCTCAGCTCATTTCTTGTTCATAGCCGAATTAGAGAGAGAGATAGGAGAGAGAGCTTGAGTTCTTGAGATTTGACTTTGAGGTTGAGAGAATTGAAGGGATTCTTGCATTTTTGGACTTCTACACTTGAATTCAAGACTTAAGGTAGACCATTGACCTCCTTCATTGTGTGTTTAAGGTTAATCTTGCATGATTCAAGTTAAATTGTAGAGTTAAGGCATGAATTAGTTCAATAATGTTGAATTAGAGCTCAATTGTTGCATGCATGTGCATATTGTCAAGTTTTGAGGCTGTAAATTCATCATTTCTCATATGCATGTTCATAATTTTGCAATGGTCCATGTTTTCAACTTGTTTTTGGAACAATTGGCTCATTAGAGCATGTTTTGAAGTTTTGAAATGGTTTAAATCCATGCATGTCATGTTTGTAGCATGTTCATGAAAATTGGTTTGAAATTGAGTTTGAATTAAACGCCCTTGGGCTTTGATTTGTCAAATTGAGCTTTGAATCATGTTGTTTTAAGTGTTTACAAGTGTTTTCCAGGTTTTCAGCCCAAGAGGATCGAAAATTTTGCATTTAAACTTGATTTTGAGCTTGGGACTCAAATATGGAATTTCCAGATTTTGGGCCTACGCTCGAGTGTACAATCTGTGATCCTGCTTTCCGCTCAAGCGAGAAAAGTGACGCTTGAGCGTGAAATGCGAGCATCCAGTACTTTGCATGAGTTCACAGTCTGCTCGAGCGAGGAAACTCACACTCGAGCGAGGACTCGTGTCTTACGCTCGAGCGAGGGTCGAGCGTCCATCGAGCATAAAATTGGAGCATCTAGTATTTTTACTGTAGCACACAGTCCGCTCGAGCGATGGATTTCATGCTCGAGCAGAGATCCTTTGTCTGCATGTCCGCTCGAGCGTAGAAAGCCACGCTCGAGCGAGACCCCTGTTTTCAGCAAATTTTGTAAAGTGTTCAAAAGTGCATCTTTGCATCCTCTTTTCATCCTAGGCATTCCTAGGGCATATTTAAGGCATCTTAAATAGGATATGGATGTAGAACACACCAAGGCAAATTTAGGGATTAAGTTATTATCTTTCCCCAACTGTGAAACTTAGTGTGTGTTCAATCTGTTAACTGTATAGGGTTGGCATTCTGAGGAGACGCTCTAGTTCACTGTAGCCCAGAACTCTGTGAGTAACAATTGTGTAAAGATATGTTCAAAATGATTATCTTCTGAATGCTGAACTGAACTGTTTACTGAACCGATATTGATTACTGAATGAATATATGTCCTTTATTTCTGAACTGTATTGTGGCATCCTTAGCACCTACTATTTACTGTTACTGTTACAGAGATCTCTGTCGGTTCCCTCGTGGAACCACTACTGTTTACCGATTGATGGCCATCATTACTGTTCGGTCTTTTAAGACCTACTGTTTACTGTTACGCTAATGGATGTACCACATATGACTGATTGACTGAAACACTGAAATACTGATTTAATGAACTGTTTTCATTACTGTAAAGACATTCATTCTAAACCTCTTTACGCATTATGTTATTCACTGGGCTTTAGCTCACTGCTCATATATATATGTAGGTGTACAGGCACTGGATCAAAGCTAGAGGCGTCGGCGTAAACTCCAGTTTTGTCAAGCCAACCAATGTGCCTCACTGCGAGGTTCCGAACCTGCCAAGCTATGGCTTAGGGGTGTTTTTATTTTCCCGTCTGTCTCTGTACTGTTTTGTATCACTGTATAACACTGTATAGACTGAACGTTTTGCACTGTACTGTTTATCGGGGATTAAGTCCCTGTTTCTGACTGGTTGTATATGATATGCATACTGTTTCGTACTGTTCTGTATAAATGTATAAAATATCTTTTTGGCATACAGACTGTCACAGCTCATTGGACATTGTTTATTTACTGTATTGGCTTCCGCCAAGCCCCTGTACTCTGTATTATTGTATTACTGTATAAGCAGGCCTTCGGTAACCTAGGGTTACTGGCCGGTTACGGTGCTAAACCCATAGGGGCGGGTTTGGGTCGTGACAATTCGTTAGAGATGGAAAACTGCCAGATGATCACAAAGAAACACAAGACCAGACTGAAGTCGGCAAGGTTCAGTCTGACAGCAGAAGGACATCTCTACAGAAGGTCTTTTACTGGTCCCCTTTTGAGATATGTACATCTTTCCCAAGTTGAAGACTTCTTATATGAAATACACGAAGGAGTATGTGGAAGCCAAGCTGGGGGCAGGTCACTTGCTCACAAGGCCATTACTTAGGGGTACTGGTGGCCCTATATGCAGAAAGATGCTGAAGCTTATATTAGAAAGTGTGAGAAGTGTCAGAGGTTTGCATCATTGATACATCAACCAGTAGCAGATTTAAACCCAGTGTCCGGCCCATAGCCATTTTCCTAGTGGGGCATGGATCTTATTGGACAACTATCTCAAGCGACTAGACAAAGGAAGTTCCTACTAGTAGCAACTGACTATTTTACAAAATGGGTAGAAGCAGAACCCCTCGCAAAAATTCGGGACATTGATGTAAAGAACTTCATATGGTAGAACATCATTACTAGGTTTGGGATCCCAAGGGCAATAATAGTAGGCAATGGCACACAGTTTAACAGTAAGCTAATCAAGAGCTTCTGTGCCAAGTATAAAATCAAGAACTATTATTCCACTCCAAGCTTCCTTCAAAGTAATGGTCAGGTAGAAGCGTCCAACAAAACTATCTTAGATGGGATCAAGATGTAACAACCCCAACCTCTGATTAACGTTAATCCATGATTAATTATGCCTAATTAGCAATTAAGGTGAATTTTGCATTAAACTGCATGTGTGTGATGCATTGTTTGTGTCTATATCTGTTAGGCGTAGAAAGATCTATTCACGTTTTAGTTTCGGTTTGCGAATTGAAAGCCTTATCGGTGTCCGAATCAGAAATTGACTTGATTTATGTGCTAATTAGGATTTATAGAATTTTATGGTAGGTTTAATTTAAATTCGGTTCGTAACAATTAAATTTGATTAAAATAATGCCATTTGTTTATTTTTGATCAATTACTACCTAAGGCCATTTTGACCCCACTAAGTTGCCTTTTTCATTTCATTTCTTCCTCAACTTGGTGCTCAATGTGAGAATGGAAGAGATTTGAGGGATTTAGGTCCTAGGTTCAAGAATTGATTTCACAAGGGGGAATTGGCTTGGAGATTGAAGATAATTTGAAGCTTTGGGTTAGGATCACACTTGAAATCAACCTTAGGTAAGAACTATACTCTTAAACTTTGTATTTAAGGCATTAAGTAAATGAACTCATGTAAGGATTAAGCTAAGATTGGGGAATTGAGGCTCAATACATACATGCATGTATAATTCATAGCATTTGAGGTTGTCTTTCTAAAGAATCCTTGCATGCATGTCATAATCCAAGCTTTGTTCTAGAAATTCTTCATGTTCCATGTCATATTGTCATAGTTGATCATGTTTTTGGGTTGAACATTGCATTTGGTCATGTTTTGGAAGACTTGAGTTCAAAGAATTGCATACAAGTCATGTACATGAATTAATTTCGAGTTTCAAGTTGAATGTTGTTCAATTGGCATACTTCTGGGCTTTGATTTTGTAAAATGATCTTCAAAACATGTTGTTTTATGAGTTTTCATGTATTTCCTCAAGTTTTGGGCCCAGAAAATTGAGTTTGTTGCATTTGGGGTTGAATTTGAGCTTGGTGATCAAATCTGGAAATTCCAGAAATTTGATCCACGCTCGAGCGAGGAATTTCACGCTCGAGCGTGCACTCTGAGTACATGCACCTCTGCTCGAGCGTCGAGTTTTACGCTCGAGCGTGAAATGCATATACCCAGAAGTTCTTGTGTTTTGCAGTCCGCTCGAGCGAGGGAATCTACGCTTGAGCGAGGGTCTAAGTCTCACGCTTGAGTGGAGGTCGAGCGTCCGTCGAGCGTGAAAATCATGCATCCAGTACTTTTTCAAGAGTTTACAGTCACGCTCGAGCGGAGCTTCATTGTTTGCATGTCCGCTCGAGCGAGGAAACCCACGCTCGAGCGTGGACCTTATTTTCAACAAGTTTTAAGAAATGTTTTCAAATGCATTCTTGCATTCTCATTCCATCCTAGGCATTCCTAGGCCATGTTTAAGACTTCATAATGAGGATTAAAGGTTAGAAACACACTAAGAGCCAACGAAGTAAGTTGTGTATAATTAGAACGTGTGTTTCAAGTGTGTGTCTGTTATGTGTTATGTAGGTCACGTGCCGCGTACCGTTGACCAATCTGCTCCGTCTATCTGTCTCAGGACCAACTGTGAGTAATAACATAGTAAAGCTATGTTCAACTTTCCTTATTTTCTGTGTGATGAATTAAGATCTGTTTTCTGAAATGATATGTTCTGTACAATGAATGATTGTCCAATTTCTGATATGTATTCGTGACATCCTTAGCATCATGTGATATCTGTTGGTTGTTACCCGGTATCGGAGGTTCCATCATGGAACTTAATCTGTCTACACTCTGTTACCCGTACCGGAGGCCCTATCATGGGCTCAGCGTGTTTATTCTCTGTTACCCGGATCCGGACGTTCCTTTATGGAACTGGTTATTCGTAACCATCACGTGTCTGCATCTGTTCTGTATCTGCTCTGTTAATGCTAATGGATGTATCACGTATACTTAAGCATACCTCATGATTTCTGTATATGATCTGGACAAATTATGAATTTGATACGAAACTGAATTATGATTTCTAAATCTGTACGGACTCATTCATTGAAACCCCTTTACTCTGTTATTGTTCACTGAGCTCTCGCTCACAATTTATATTATGTATGTAGATGAGCCGGCACGTGATCAGGGCCAGAGTTGACAGCCTTCATGTCTGTTTTTGTCAGTCAACCGTTGTGCCTCCTGAGGAGGTTCGATTGAAGTCTAGTTATATGGCTGTTTTTGTACTTATGCTAGTCTCTGTCTGTTTTGTAAAGTCGGGTCCTAGGAATTACACTTTTGCAAATGTTTTGTAAATATTGATGTCCTTCAACCGACACGCTTATGTATATGCAAGTTTTGAAATCTTTTGTTCCATATATGTTATCACAGCTCATTGGACCTTGTCTATTTTGTATAATTGCTTCCGCAGCCCCTTACTATGTGCATATCTGTTAAGAGGCCTTTGGTAATCCACGAATTACTGGCCGGTTACGATGCTAAACCTACAGGGGTGGGTTTCGGTCGTGACACAAGAGGAGGTTGGAAGCGGCAAAGAGAAAGTGGGTGGAAGAGTTACCCAATGTACTCTGAGCATATCGGACTACGCCGAGAAGATCAACTGGGAATTCCTATTTGTCATGGCTTACAGCATAGAGGCAGTTATCCCATTAGAAGTCGACATCCCAGATGTAAACCGCTCGGAACTCCGCTCCGCGCGCGAGGGCGCGAATCGTGGTTCCAGCTACTACAGTTCGGACTCCTGTCACGGTTCTAAATCTAATCTCACAAAGTGCAATGTAAGACTGATAAATCACCAAAGAGTCCAAAGCCGGCAAATCGCTTTGGAAAATCGATTTTAATCAAAAAGCGCCAAACATAGACTGCTTTGCCAGATTTCAAAGTCGCCACCTAAATATTTTATTTTGCGAAATTTAGGAAACCTTGACTCATGCCTAAGTGTGACAACCCTCACTACTGTTTACTGATAAGACAACTGCTTACTTGTAAACTGTGACTGAACTGGATAAGTAAATGATTAGACTGAAATTCTGAATTAATTGCATGAATATATTGTGTTAATTGCATTTCTATTTGTTGACTGTTAAATGCATATGTTCATGTTTCATGCTTTAAACTGCAAATTAAAGGCCTTATCGGCGGCCGAATCTGAAATTGATTAGTGCTTTGTGTTAATTAGAATTAATGCGATTTTATGGTATATTTATTTGAAATGTGATTTGGTATGATTAAATTAGATTAAATAAAGCTAAATTATAAGAGTTAGCCTTATTTACCATCTTGCCATGCTAGTGGGCCGCTATGTTAACACATTTGAAGCCTTATCACACTTCGACATAATTTCCTCAGCCTTTTCCTTGAGCTTAACCGACTAGAGGGAGTGAGAGAGAGGAAAAAACTTGTTTTCAACCAAATTGGCTTGGAGGCTTAGGAGATTTGAAGAATTCTTTACAATTGAGCTCCCTTATCTTGCATTCAAGACTTAAGGTAGGAAATTCATCCTCTCATTTGTGTATTTGAGTTGTATCTTGCATAGTCCATGGCTAATTAGTGGTCTAAGTCAAGAATTTGCTTAAAATGTTGAATTGTAGCATAAATCATGCATGCATGTTGCCATCCTTGAGTTTTGAAGAGTATTGTTCATGAAATTCCACATGCATGTTCATATTTTTGCATTGGACCATGAATTCACCTTGTTTATGGAGAAATTGGCTCATTTGAGCATGTATTTGAAGCTTGAATTGTTTAAAATCCATGCATGTTATGTTTTACATCATGTTCATGAGAATGGTTTGAAATTGTGTTTAATTGAACTACCTTTGGGCTTTGATTTTACAAATTGAGCTTTGAAACATGTTATATTATGAGTTTTGAAGTGTTTTCCAGAAAATTAGCCCAAAAGGATTGAATTAGATGCATTGAAACTTGGTTTTGAGCTTGAGGGTCAAATCCAGAATTTTCAGAATTTGGACTCACGCTCGAGCGGGGAAATTGGCGCTCGAGCGTGAATACGTGCTCCCAGCACTTTGCATTGTTTTACAGTCCGCTCGAGCGGGTAAATGCACGCTCGAGCGGGGACCTGAGTCACACGCTCGAGCGGGGGTCGAGCGCCCGTCGAGCGTGAATTTCGTGCATCCAGTACTTTTGCCATATTTTGCAGTCCGCTAGAGCAGGGAAAGTGACGCTCTAGCGGGGAGCCTTTATCTGCATGTCCGCTCAAGCGGGGAAAGACACGCTCGAGCGGGACCCTATTTTTCTGAAAATTTTGTAAAGTTGTTTTAAGTGCATCTTTGTATTCTCATTCCATCCTAGGCATTCCTAGGCCTAGTTTAAAGCATCTTAATGAGGATAATGATATAGAACCACACCGAGGCAAATTAGGGATTAAGTTATTATTTCCCAACTGTGTAGCTTAGTGTGTGTTCGTTCTGTAACTGTGTAGGGTTGGCAACCGAGGACGCTCTAGCTGGTTATAGACCAGTGCTCTATGAGTAACAATGTTGTAAAGATATGTTCAAAAATGATTATCTTCTGAACAATTGAACTGTACTGTTTTCTGAAATGATACTGTTACTGAATGAATGGTATCCTAATTGTGAACTGTATTGTGGCATCCTTAGCAACCTACTGTTACTGTACTGTACTGCTACTGTCACAAAGTTCTCTGTCGGTTCCCATGTTGGAACCACTACTGTTTACTGATATGATGGCCATCAACTGACTGTTCAGTCTGTTTAGACCAACTTGTCACGACCCAAACCCGCCCCTATGGGTTTAGCACCGTAACCGGCCAGTAATCCTAGATTACCGAAGGCCTACTTAACAGTAATACAGTAAAACAGAGTACAGGGGCTTGGCGGAAGCCAATACAGTAAATAAACATTGTCCAATGAGCTGTGACAGTCTGTATGCCAAAAAGATATTTCATGCATTTATACAGAACATTACAAAACAGTATGCATATCATATACAACCAGTTAGAAACAGGGACTTAATCCCCGACAAACAGTACAGTGCAAAACGTTCAGTCTATACAGTGTTATACAGTGTTACAAAACAGTACAGAGACAGACGGGGAAATAAAAACACCCCTAAGCCATAGCTTGGCAGGTTGGAACCTCGCAGTGAGGCACATTGGTTGTTGGACAAAACAGTTTACCCCCCGCCCTCTAGCTTTGATCCGGTGCCTGTACACCTACATATATATATGAGCAGTAAGCTAAAGCCAGTGAATAACATAAAGCGTAAAGGGTTTAGAATGAATGTCCTTACAGTAGTGAAAACAGTTCATTTCAGACTGATTGATCACCGATTATTGCTAAACTGAGATCGAATATGAAAAGTAATTGAACTGACTGAATTACCGAACTGACCGACTGAAATCTGAAACGGAATTGATTGCCTGTATCTGTTTGAATTGCATTTTATCTGTTTGACTGTTTAATTATCTGTTCAGTTTGTTATGTTTAGACTGTTAATTGAGGCCTTATCGGCGGCCGAACCGGAAATCGATGAGTGTTATGATCAGTAGAATTTATGTGATTTTATGGGTAATTATCTGAAAATTGATTTTGTATGATTAACTAGATTAAATAATGTAAACACATAAGTTGCCTTATCTACAAAATTGCCATTGTGAGTGGGCTTTTTTTTATTGAAATATTTGAGCCTTTATACACTTAGGCAACATTTTGCTCAGCTCATTTCTTGTTCATAGCCGAATTAGAGAGAGCGAGATAGGAGAGAGAGCTGAGTTCTTGAGATTTGGCTTGGAGGTTGAGAGAATTGAAGGGATTCTTGCATTTTTGGACCTCTACACTTGAATTCAAGACTAAGGTAGACCATTGACCTCCTTCATTGTGTTGTTTAAGGTTAATCTTGCATGATTCAAGTTAAATTGTAGAGTTAAGGCATGAATTAGTTCAATAATGTTGAATTAGAGCTCAATTGTGCATGGTGTGCATATTGTCAAGTTTGAGGTTGTAAAATATCATCATTTCACATGCATGTTCTAATTTTGCAATGGTCCATGTTTTCAACTTGTTTTTTGGAACAATTGGCTCATTAGAGCATCAATTGAAGCTTTGAAAGTTTTGAATTCATGCATGTTTGCATGTTTCATGTTCATGAATATGGGTTTGAATTTGGATTTAATTGACTCACTCTTGGGCTTTAAATTCACAAATTGAGCTTTGAAACTTGTTGTATATTGAGTTTGGATGTGTTTTCCAGAAATTGGGCCCAGGAGGTTGAGTTTTGAGCTTAGGAATGCTTGGTTTGAGCTTGGGAGGCAAATTTGGAAATTCCAGAATTTGGCTTCTACGCTCGAGCGAAGGATTCTACGCTCGAGTGACCACCATTTACTTTGAGCTACGCTCGAGCGACGGAATGGTGGCTCGAGCGTAAATTGCAAGCTCTCAGAATCTTGGTGCGCGCAGGCGTACGCTCGAGCGAAGGGACCTACGCTCGAGCAAAGAGTTGTGTCTCACGCTCGAGCGAGCATCGAGTGAGCATCGAGCGTAAATTCTGAGCATCCAGTATTTTTACTGTAGCACACAGTCCGCTTGAGCGACGGAATTCACGCTCGAGCGGAGCTCCTTTGTCTGCATGTCTGCTCGAGCGAAGGAATCCTTGCTCGAGCGAGACCCTGTTTTCAGCAAATTTTGTAAAGTGTTCAAAAGTGCATCTTTGCATCCTCTTTCCATCCTAGGCATTCCTAGGGCATATTTAAAGCATCGTAAAGATGATATAGATGTAGAACACACCGAGGCAAATTAGGGATTAAATTATTATCTTTCCCAACTGTGAAACTTAGTGTGTGTTCAATCTGTTAACTGTATAGGGTTGGCATTCCGAGGAGACGCTCTAGTTCACTATAGCCCAGAATTCTGTGAGTAACAATTGTGTAAAGATATGTTCAAAATGATTATCTTCTGAATACTGAACTGAACTGTTTACTGAACTGACATTGTTTACTGAATGAATGTATGTCCTATATTCTGAACTGTACTGTGGCATCCTTAGCACCTACTGTTTACTGTTACTGTTACAGAGATCTTTGTCAGTTCCCTCGTGGGACCACTACTGTTTACTGATTGATGGCCATCATTACTATTCGGTCTTTAAGACCTACTGCTTACTGTACTGTTATGCTAATGGATGTACCACATATGACTGAATGTACTGAACAACTGAAATACTGATTGAAATGAACTGTTTTCACTACTGTAAGGACATTCATTCTATTCAGATTTCAGTCAGTCAGTTCGGTAATTCAGTCAGTTCAATTACTTTTCATATTCGATCTCAGTTTAGCAGTAATCGGTGATCAATCAGTCATTAATCGGTAAACAGTATGAGGATTGTTACACTACTGTACTGTTTTGCTATTGGATTACCACATATGACTGCTATGACTGAGTAACTGATATACTGATTGAAATGACTGTTTTCAATACTGAAAGGACATTCATTCTTAACCTCTTTACGCATTATGTTATTCACTGGGCTTTAACTCACTGCTTATATATATATGTAGGTGTACAGGCACCAGACCATTGCTAGGAGCGTCGGGATAAACTCCAGTTTTGTCAAGCCAACCACTGTGCCTCACAGAGAGGTTCCAAGTCATTCAAGCTAGGGTTTTTGGGGTGTTTTAGATTTCCCCTTTTTGTATCTAGTTTTGTAATACTGTATAACCTGAATGATGTTTTACTGTACTGTTCTAATAGGGATTAGGTCCCTGTCCTGGATGACTGTATATGGATGTATATGTATTGTTTATATGTATATGTATGAAAAGTCTTTTTGCATACAGAATGTCACAGCTCATTGGACGTCTTCTATTTACTGTTTTGGCTTTCGCCAGCCCCTGTACTCTGTATTACTGTATTACTGTTAAGCAGGCCTTCGGTAATCTTAGATTACAGGCCGGTTACGGTGCTAAATCCATAGAGGCGGGTTTGGGTCGTGACAGAGTGGTAACAGAGCGATATTAAACCACGAGTTATACCGTACACACGTGTCCAAATGAGCTATAGGATGTCCTAGAAAGTGATTAGGGCATTACATGAGCATGAAAAATGTGTGTGACCATAACATAATTATATGTGCTAATGTGTTAATACGTTTAAAGTATCCAACTTCCTGTGTTAATTATTATTATGTTGCATATAGTGAATTGGATAATGCAAGGACTACTGATGAAACTGAATCATCTGACGCCAGAATGGCAACATTAGAAAGAACAGTTGAACTACTAACTGAGACCTTAAGGCAACAGCAACAACAGAACCAACAGCCCCCACCTCCTTCGGTACAGCCGGAACAGAATGTGAATGATGACATCATCACTCTAACGCAGAAGTTCAGTAAGATGAAACCGCCATCATTCCAAGGAGGCCTTGAACCATTGAAGGCCGAAGCATGGGTGCCAGAAATCGAAAAATTATCTAAGGTCTTCCCGTGTTTTGAAGCACACAAGGTGCTATTGGCCACTTTTACTTTACAAGAAGAGGCCAGACGGTGGTGGATGCTGGTCCGTGACACCAACATAGTTGTGACTTGGGCTCAGTTTAAGGAGTCCTTCTTTGAGAAATACTTTCCACAGTGTGTCCGAGACCGAAAGGTGACTGAGTTTGAACAGTTGAGGCAAGGTACCATGTCTGTTGTTGAATATGAATCGAAATTTACTGAACGTGCCAGATATGCACCACACATGGTCGACACTAACTATAAGAAGGCCAGGAAATTCGAAGGCGGCCTTAATGTCGAAGTACTTGACAGAATTAATGTGTTGAAATTGCGCAAGTATGTAGATGTTCTTGACCGGGCCATTATAGCTTAATCAAATATTGAAGCACTGAAACAAACTGAAACACCAGCGTCTGAATGGCGTGATAAGAGACGAGGCTTTAAATTTAAGAAAGGCAAGAACAATCCGTAGAACAAAAAGCAGAATACAGGGTCAACGACTAGCTCTAGTCAAGGGAACCGTTCCATACCGCCCTGTTCCGAATGTGGTAAGAACCATAAGGGAGTTTGTTATAAAATTTCTGGTGCTTGTTACAGGTGTGGCAAGGTGGGCCACATGGTCAAAGATTGCCCTTCCACTTTACAGGGCAATAGTAAAGCTACACCTAGCACGGCAGCATCAACTGTTGCACCAAAACCTAACCCTAAAGCTACTGGAAAAGAGCCTATGAGGCAGGGCCGAGTGTTTGCACTTGTACCGTAAGATGTACAAAATACCGAGACCGTTGTGTCAAGTATACTCTCAATTTGTGCTCAAAATGCGTATGTTTTGATTGATTCGGGGTCTACACATTCATATGTATCGCATGCTTTTCCGCGAAAATTGAATAGACCATTGGAACCCATGAATTACTTGTTAGCTGTATCTTCACCTGTTGGGGGATCTATGATTTGTGCTTATATGTACCCTGCATGTGAAATTATTGTTGGGGATGTTCATCTGTATATTGATTTACTGCCTTTGAACATAGATCATTTTGATGTATATTGGGATGGATTGGTTAACGAAATATCATGCCACTATTGACTGTGTAACTAAACAAGTTGTTTTCCGTCCACCCGGGCTGCCTGAATTCGTGTTTAACGGAATGGGTGTAGTACCTCCCCGTATTTGATTTCATCCATGAAAGCTTTTAAACCGATTAGAAAAGGGTGTAAAGGGTACTATGTTCTGTTTTGACTGTACCTACTGATGTAAAATGATGTGAACAGTATTCCTATAGTCAGAGAATTCCCAGATGTTTTTCCAGATGATTTGCCAGGGGATTTGATTGATAGGGACATTGAGTTCACCATTGATGTGATTCCGGGTACACAGCCTGTATCTAAAGCTCCGTACAGAATGACACCTACCGAATTGAAAGAACTGAAAGTTCAGCTGCAGGAACTGTTAGATAAGAAGTTTATCAGGCCCAGTACTTCACCGTGGGGCGCACCAGTCTTATTTGTGAAAAAGAAAGACGGCTCACTGAGACTATGCATTGACTACCGTGAACTGAACAAGGTAACAGTGAAAAACAAATATCCATTATCTCGCATTGACGATTTATTTGATCAGTTGCAAGGTGCTCAGGTCTTCTCTAAAATTGACCTTAGATCTGGATACCATCAGTTGAAAGTCAAACCAGGGGACATTGAAAGGACTGCCTTTCGAATGAGGTATGGACATTATGAATTCTTAGTTATGCCTTTCGGAGTCACCAATGCACCTGCTGCATTTATGGACCTTATGAACAGAATTTTTAAACCATACCTTGATGACTTTGTAGTTGTGTTCATAGATGACATTTTAATTTATTCCAAAAGCACAGAAGAACACGAACATCATTTGAGAACTGCCCTATAGACCCTAAGAGAACAGAAACTGTATGCTAAACTGTCTAAATGTGAATTTTGGCTTGATAATGTAATGTTTTTGGGGCATGTAATCGGTAAAGATGGTATTTCAGTTGATCCGTAGAAAATTGAAGCAGTAGTGAACTGGCCTAAACCGACGAATGTTACCGAAGTCCGAAGTTTCTTAGGCTTAGCCGGGTATTACAGAAGGTTTGTCAAAGATTTCTCCAAAATTGCCCTACCACTGACTCAGTTAACTCAAAAGGGGATATCATTTGATTGGATCGACCAGAGGGAATCAGCTTTTCAAGAGTTGAAAACTCGACTAGTAACTGCACCGGTTCTCATCTTACCCTCAGGTACGGATGGTTATACTGTATATAGTGATGCTTCTTATAAGGGTTTGGGATGTGTTTTAATGCAGAATGGTAGAGTTATTGCATATGCTTCCCGACAACTGAGACCGCATAAAAAGAACTACCCGACCCATGATTTAGAACTTGCTGTAGTAGTGTTCGCACTTAAAGTTTGGCGTCACTACCTTTATGGGGCGACATGTGAGGTGTATACCGACCACAAGAGTTTGAAATACTTCTTCACACAGAAAGAACTGAACATGAGGCAGCGGAGATGGTTAGAACTGATAAAAGACTACGACCTGCAGATTTTGTACCACCCAGGAAAAGCTAACACCGTTGCCGATGCACTGAGTCGGAAATCGATTGGAAATTTAGCTTGTTTACTTACCGGGCAGAAAGAATTGCTTTGTGACCTTGAAAGATTTGAAATTGAAATCGTTTTGCGTGAACAAGGTGGAACATTAGCTGCCATTTCTGCTCAACCAGCACTGATTGAAGAGATTAAAGAGAAACAACAACAGGATGATTTATTGAAGAAGATCATCGAAGAACAGGAGTCGAAACCGAGGCCGGGTTTCAAATTTGAAAATAATGTACTGAAGTTCCAGGGGAGATTGTGTGTACCGAATGATTCTGATTTGAAAAGAAGAATTCTGTAAGAACGCCACAATTCTAAGATGTCTATCCATCCAGGAAACACGAAAATGTATCAAGACTTGAAACTGAATTTCTGGTGGCCGGGAATGAAGAAAGAAATTGCTGACTTTGTGTCGAAATGTCTTCACTGCCAACAAGTTAAAGCCGAACATCAACGACCCGCAGGTTTACTGCAACCTTTACCAATACTGGAGTGGAAATGGGAACATATCACTATGGATTTCATTGTTGGTTTACCTCGCTCCAGTAAAGGTATGGATTCAATTTGGGTTATTGTTGATAGACTAACTAAATCTGCTCACTTCTTACCTGTCAAAACAATTTATAATGCGGACAAATTGGCTGTAATCTATATTGATGAAATTGTTAGACTTCATGGAGTGCCTGTGTCCATTGTTTCTGATAGGGATTCGAAGTTTACATCAAGGTTCTGGCAAAGCTTACAGATAGCATTGGGTACTGAACTGAGACTGAGTAGTGCATACCATCCTCAGACAGATGGTCAGTCAGAAAGAACCATCCAAACTCTGGAGGATTTACTGAGAATGTGTGTTCTTGATTTCCAAGGAAATTGGGAAAGTCACTTACCGTTAGCTGAATTTGCTTACAATAACAATTTTCCTTCAAGCATTGGTATGGCGCCTTTCGAGGCTTAGTATGGCAGAAAATGTCGATCTCCGATTTGCTGGGTAGAAGTTGGAGATGGGCCTTTGCTTGGGCCCGAAATTGTACATGAAACTACCGAGAAAGTGAAACTGATTCAACAGAGACTAAAAACCGCACAGAGCCGACAGAAAAGTTATGCGGATGTCAGAAGGCGAGACAGAGAGTACGAAGTAGGAGATCATGTTTTTGTTAAAGTGACACCGATGAAAGGCCAGACTCATTTTGGAGTCAAGGGTAAGCTAGCGCCGAGATATGTCGGACCGTATGAGATCATTGAGAAAATCAATCCGGTGGCGTATCAAGTAGCGCTTCCTCCTGAAATGGAGCATATGCATAACGTGTTCCATATTTCAATGTTGAGGGATTACCTCCGAGATCCTTTCCATGTGATTGAGCCTACCCGTGTAGTGCTAAGTGATGACTACACTTATGAAGAACGACCTATTCAGATTGTGAATAGACGGATCAAGAAGTTAAGGAACAAAGAGATTCCGTTAGTGAAAGTTGACTGGCAAAACCACGGTGGCGTGTATGCCACTTGGGAAAGGGAAGATGATATGACCAAGAGATATCCTGAATTGTTCCCACTGAATCTTGTTTTCTTCCAGAACGAAGGTAATTCGAGTTTGGATGACCAAACTCTTTATAAGGAGGGGAGACTGTGACAACCCTCACTACTGTTTACTAATAAGACCACTGCTTACTGCTAAACTGTGACTGAACTGGATAAGTAAATGATTAGACTGAAATTCTGAATTAATTGCATGAATATATTGTGTTAATTACATTTCTATCTGTTGACTGTTAAATACATATGTTCATGTTTCATGCTTTAAACTGCAAATTAAAGGCCTTATCGGCGGCCGAATCTGAAATTGATTAGTGCTTTGTGTTAATTAGAATTAATGCGATTTTATGGTATATTTATTTGAAATGTGATTTGGTATGATTAAATTAGATTAAATAAAGCTAAATTATAAGAGTTAGCCTTATTTACCATCTTGCCATGCTAGTGGGCCACTATGTTAACACACTTGAAGCCTTATCACACTTCGACATAATTTCCTCAGCCTTTCCTTGAGCTTAACCGACTAGAGGGAGTGAGAGAGAGGAAAAAACTTGTTTTCAACCAAATTGGCTTGGAGGCTTAGGAGATTTGAAGAATTCTTTACAATTGAGCTCCCTTATCTTGCATTCAAGACTTAAGGTAGGAAATTCATCCTCTCATTTGTGTATTTGAGTTGTATCTTGCATAGTCCATGGCTAATTAGTGGTCTAAGTCAAGAATTTGCTTAAAATGTTGAATTGTAGCATAAATCATGCATGCATGTTGCCATCCTTGAGTTTTGAAGAGTATTGTTCATGAAATTCCACATGCATGTTCATATTTTTGCATTGGACCATGAATTCACCTTGTTTATGGAGAAATTGGCTCATTTGAGCATGTATTTGAAGCTTGAATTGTTTAAAATCCATGCATGTTATGTTTTACATCATGTTCATGAGAATGGTTTGAAATTGTGTTTAATTGAACTACCTTTGGGCTTTGATTTTACAAATTGAGCTTTGAAACATGTTATATTATGAGTTTTGAAGTGTTTTCCAGAAAATTAGCCCAAAAGGATCGAATTAGATGCATTGAAACTTGGTTTTGAGCTTAAGGTTCAAATTTGGAATTTCCAGAACTTGGACTCACGCTCGAGCGGGGAAATTGGCGCTCGAGCGTGGAATACGTGCTCCCAGCATTTTGCATTGTTTTACAGTCCGCTCGAGCGGGGACATGAGTCACACGCTCGAGCGGGGGTCGAGCGCCCGTCGAGCGTGAATTTTGTGCATCCACTATTTTTGCCATAATTTGCAGTCCGCTCGAGCGGGAAAAGTGACGCTCGAGCGGGGAACCTTTATCTGCATGTCCGCTCGAGCGGGGAAAGACACGCTCGAGCGGGACCCTGTTTTTCTGAAAATTTTGTAAAGTTGTTTTAAGTGCATCTTTGTATTCTCATTCCATCCTAGGCATTCCTAGGCCTAGTTTAAAGCATCTTAATGAGGATAGTGATGTAGAACCACACTGAGGCAAATTAGGGATTAAGTTATTATTTCCCAACTGTGTAGCTTAGTGTGTGTTCATTCTGTAACTGTGTAGGGTTGGCAACCGAGGACGCTCTAGCTGCTTATAGCCCAGTGCTCTGTGAGTAACAATGTTGTAAAGATATGTTCAAAAATGATTATCTTCTGAACAATTGAACTGTACTGTTTTCTGAAATGATATTGTTACTGAATGAATGGTGTCCTAATTGTGAACTGTATTGTGGCATCCTTAGCAACCTACTGTTATTGTACTGTACTGCTACTGTCACAGAGATCTCTGTCGGTTCCCATGTTGGAACCACTACTGTTTACTGATATGATGGCCATCAACTGACTGTTCGGTCTGTTTAGACCTACTGTACTGTTTTGCTATTGGATGTACCACATATAACTGCTATGACTGAGTAATTGATATACTGATTGAAATGACTGTTTTCAATACCGAAAGGACATTTATTCTTAACCTCTTTACGCATTATGTTATTCACTGGGTTTTAGCTCACTGCTCATATATATATGTAGGTGTACAGGCACCAAACCGTTGCTAGGAGTGTCGGGATAAACTCCAGTTTTGTCAAGCCAACCACTGTGCCTCACAGAGAGGTTCCAAGTCCTTCAAGCTAGGGCTTTTGGGGTGTTTTAGATTTCCCCTTTTTGTATCTAGTTTTGTAATACTGTATAACCTGAATCATGTTTTACTGTACTGTTCTAATAGGGATTAGGTCCCTGTCCTGGATGACTGTATATGGATGTATATGTACTGTTTATGTGTATATGTATGAAAAGTCTTTTTGCATATAGAATGTCACAGCTCATTGGACGTCTTCTATTTACTGTTTTGGCTTTCGCCAGCCCCTGTACTCTGTATTACTGTATTACTGTTAAGCAGGCCTTCGGTAATCTCGGATTACTGGCCGGTTACGGTGCTAAACCCATAGGGGCGGGTTTGGGTCGTGACAGAGTGGTATCAGAGCGATATTAAACCACGAGTTATACCGCACACACGTGTCCAAATGAGTTATAGGATGTCCTAGAAAGTGATTAGGGCATTACATGAGCATGAAAAATGTGTGTGACCATAACATGATTATATGTGCTAATGTGTTAATACGTTTAAAGTATGCAACTTCCTGTGTTGATTATTATTATGTTGCTTATAGTGAATTGGATAATGTAAGGACTACTGATGAAACTAAATCATCTGACGCAAGAATGGCGAGATTAGAAAGAACAGTTGAACTGCTAACTGAGGCCTTAAGGCAACAGCAACAACAGAACCAACAGTCCCCACCTCCTCCGGTACAGCCGGAACAGAATGTGAATGATGACATCATCACTCTAACGCAGAAGTTCAGTAAGATGAAACCGCCATCATTCCAAGAAGGCCTTGAACCATTGATGGCCGAAGCATGGGTGCTAGAAACCGAAAAATTATCTGAGGTCTTCCCGTGTTTTGAAGCACACAAGGTGCTATTGGCCACTTTTACTTTACAAGAAGAGGCCAGACGGTGGTGGATGCTGGTCCGTGACACCAACACAGTTGTGACTTGGGCTCAGTTTAAGGAGTCCTTCTTTGAGAAATACTTTCAACAGTGTGTTCGAGACCGAAAGGTGACTGAGTTTGAACAGTTGAGGCAAGGTACCATGTCTGTTGCTGAATATGAATCGAAATTTACTGAACTTGCCAGATATGCACCACACATGGTGGACACTAACTATAAGAAGGCCAGGAATTCCGAAGGCGGCCTTAATGTCAAAGTACTTGACAGAATTAATGTGTTGAAATTGCACAAGTATGTAGATGTTCTTGACCGGGCCATTATAGCTGAATCAAATATTGAAGCACTGAAACAAACTGAAACACCAGCGTCTGAATGTCGTGGTAAGAGACGAGGCTTTAAATTTAAGAAAGGCAGGAACAATCCGTTGAACAAAAAGCAGAATACAGGATCAACGACTAGCTCTAGTCAAGGGAACCGTTCCATACCGCCTTGTTCCGAATGTGGTAAGAACCATAAGGAAGTTTGTTATAAAATTTCTGGTGCTTGTTACAGGTGTGGCAAGGTGGGCCACATGGTCAAAGATTTCCCTTCCACTTTACAGGGCAATAATAAAGCTGCACCGAGCACGGCAGCATCAACTGTTGCACCAAAACCTAACCCTAAAGCTACTGGAAAAGAGCCTATGAGGCAGGGCTAAGTGTTTGCACTCGTACCGGGAGATGTACAAAATACCGAGACCGTTGTGTCAGGTATACTCTCAATTTGTGCTCAAAATGCGTATGTTTTGATTGATTCGGGGTCTATACATTCATATGTATCGCATGCTTTTTCGCGAAAATTGAATAGACCATTGGAACCCATGAATTACTTGTTAGCTGTATCTTCACTTGTTGGGGGATCTATGACTTGTGCTTATATGTACCCTGCATGTGAAATTATTGTTGGGGATGTTCATCTGTATATTGATTTACTGCCTTTGAACATAGATCATTTTGATGTTATATTGGGGATGGATTGGTTAACGAAATATCATGCCACTATTGACTGTGTAACTAAACAAGTTGTTTTCCGTCCACCCGGGCTGCCTGAATTCGTGTTTAACGGAATGGGTGTAGTACCTCCCCCGTATTTGATTTCATCCATGAAAGCTTTTAAACCGATTAGAAAAGGGTGTAAAGGGTACCTATGTTCTGTTTTGACTGTACCTACTGATGTTAAAACTGATGTGAACAGTATTCCTATAGTCAGAGAATTCCCAGATGTTTTTCCAGATGATTTTCCAGGGGATTTGATTGATAGGGACATTGAGTTCACCATTGATGTGATTCCGGGTACACAACCTGTATCTAAAGCTCCGTACAGAATGGCACCTACCGAATTGAAAGAACTGAAAGTTCATCTGCAGGAACTGTTAGATAAGAAGTTCATCAGGCCCAGTACTTCACCGTGGAGCGCGCCAATCTTATTTGTGAAAAAGAAAGACGGCTCACTGAGACTCTGCATTGACTACCGCGAACTGAACAAGGTAACAGTGAAAAACAAATATCCATTACCTCGCATTGACGATTTATTTGATCAGTTGCAGGGTGCTCAGGTCTTCTTTAAAATTGACCTTAGATCTAGATACCATCAGTTGAAAGTCAAACCAGGGGACATTGAAAGGACTGCCTTTCGAACGAGGTATGGACATTATGAATTCTTAGTTATGCCTTTCGGAGTTACCAATGCACCTGCTGCATTTATGGACCTTATGAACAGAATTTTTAAACCATATCTTGATGACTTTGTAGTTGTGTTCATAGATGACATTTTAATTTATTCCAAAAGCACTGAAGAACACGAACATCATTTGAGAACTGCCCTATAGACCCTAAGAGAACATAAACTGTATGCTAAACTGTCTAAATGTGAATTTTGGCTTGATAATGTAATGTTTTTGGGGCATGTAATCGGTAAAGATGGTATTTCAGTTGATCCGCAAAAAATTGAAGCAGTAGTGAACTGCCTAAACTGACGAATGTTACCGAAGTCCGAAGTTTCTTAGGCTTAGCTGGGTATTACAGAAGGTTTATCAAAGATTTCTCCGAAATTGCCCTACCACTGACTCAGTTAACTCAGAAGGGGATATCATTTGATTGGACCGACCAGAGAGAATCAGCTTTTCAAGAGTTGAAAACTCGACTAGTAACTGCACCGGTTCTCACCTTACCCTCAAGTGGGCTTAGAAAACAACATGATTTTGCCACTCCGCAAAGTGGGCTTAAAACGCACATTTTGATAAATTGTTCCAATTCAAGCAATGAAGCCTCCACCCACAGGCATTCATGCAGTTATATCAGTTAAGCAAATAGCTTCATGGCAAGCATACTAATGTGGCAAAATACACATCTCATGCAATATGCTAAAGCATAAAAGCTTACCTAGTGCTCCGAGCCAAAACAAAAGCTAGTTAGTAATCAATGCTCATAGCTATGTTATCAATGCCTAATGCAACACATGCAAAATGCAACTAAGATTGGCTTTGGTATTCTAAAATGTCATGTGAATGCAACTAGATAACATGTATTCAAATTGATATTGAAATACAATGCAGTTTGTATGATGCGTCGAGCCCGGTGCATGCAAGACAGATGAATGGATGCACGCATGCAAAGCATAAGTATGCTAATTAAAATATGCCCTAAAACTAACCATCGAAAGCTGGTAAATACAAAGGAGAAAGAAATGGGGGTTGGAAGACATGCATCACACACACGCACACTTTTACAACAGTTGTGCCCTCTCGACGGAGGGTCCGAATAATAAGCTAACTAGCTAATCTAAGCTAATTAAACTAATTATTACAAAACAAGCTAACTAGCTAACTACACTAACTAATTAAACATTACAGCATAAATCAATTAGCTAAACACGTTAACTAATTAAGTACAAAACCAAAGTATAAGCTAGCTAAGCAAAGCAGTAAAAAGGAGCCTCGGGGCGAGAAGTGCATGCATGCTCGGTCGCCTCGTTCGGAAATCCATCGCTATGCCCCAACTTGCCTCTATTTGCATTTGTTCTCAGAACACTGTACAAACCTCCAGATAGCTTCTGCACCACCATGGAGACCTCTAGGAAGGCTGCCGACCACTTTATGGTGTTGTAGACCACCTGTCGACCACTTTTATTTGCTGCAGGCCAGAAAAAGTGGTCGGCCAGCCACTTTTACTGGTCTGCCGACCAGAAAATTCTGCACAACGCCACTTTGCTGCAACAGAGAACATGAAGGGGCACAGCAATGTATTTGCAAGGTATGTGTGCACAACCACTCTCTCTATCATTTCTTAGGCTCAAGGAAGTGTAGTTCTCGACTCTCGGGCCACCAACCGAGCATCGCAATGCACGATGGCCGAGAAGCCAAGATTGCACGATTCAATGTAAATGAATGCACAAATAACACATAAGAGCCTTAAACTCTATCATGCATGATCAAGAGTGTCGGCGATCGAGAAATGAGGCACGTTTCATTACTTTAAGTATGAAACGTCGCTCGTTTCTCGTGTTTGGATTAACACCCAATCCAAACACAATGCAATGTATACACAAGATTCCAAACATAATGCAAGGCATGCACACACAATGCAATGCAACATGAGCAACTTATCAAAGCTAAAGGCATGCAAACAATGCTAATGCAATATGAGCATGCAAACACAATGTGATGCAACATAATCAACTTATCTATGCTAATGGCATGCGAACAATGCTAATGCAACATGATCGACCTAGCAATGCTAATGGCATACAAACACAATGCAACATGAGCATGCAAACACAATGCAATGCCACAACATGCAAACAACATGCCATATGGACTTAAACCGAATATGGATAGACCTCAATCATGCCCAAAACAGTGGCAAAATGCTAAAATGATGGCATGAGATGCAAGACAATGCATGCACATGCATTGGCCCATAAACGAGACATAAAGCTCAACTCTTAAACACAATTAAAGAGCGATATATATGAGTGTATGATGGAAGTATATGCTCTAAAATACTATGCCAAATGATGTCATATCATGCAAATAGCTTAAATAAAGCATGCCAAGAGACTTGAAATACAAAGCTAGATAAGGGCTTTACACTACAACCATGCCAATCAATGCTCAAATGACCTTATGCACTCAAAATAGACCTAAGGCAGGTCAAAATGGTAGCGAAAACATGCTAGACTTGCAGCATAGATGGCAAGCAAAATATACTCCCGTATTAGCTCACAAACAAGGCATAAGGGCACGACTCTTAAACACAATTAAAGAGTGATAAACATGGGAGTATGGCAAAGATATAAGCTCTGAAATTCCATACCAAATGATGCCAAGGCATGCAAACATCACAAGTATAGCATGGTAGAGGTCTCAAAACTCAAGACTAGTCAAGGCATTTGCACTATAACTATACAAAACATGAGTCATATGGCCAAGGCAACCCAAAAAAGTCCTAAAGCATGGCAAAATAATGCTAAAACATGTATGGAGTATAGCCAAGGTAAGCTAGCATGAAGGGCCAAAACACCAAGTACACTAGGCTAATGGGCAAGATTGCACTACAAGTGCACAAACCAAGCAAGATGTGACTCCACCAACAAAAAATAGAGTTATGGCATGTCAAAATAACACCAAAAATGGGCTGAGACTAAGCCAAAACATGCTAGAATAACAAGCTAACTCATTAGGCATGCAAGGCTAGTGAAGAGGATTTACACTACAAGTGCATGAAGCATGCAACCAATGATCAAACAAACCAAAAACAGAGTTAAAGCATGTTAAATAATGGCCGAAAATGTGCTGGAGTAGAGCCAAAACATGCTAGAATTATAGGCTAAAATAGCAAGCATATGAGGCTAGTGCGCAAGGTTTACACTACAAGTGTATAAAGCATGCAAGAGGTGAGTCCACCAATCAAAATCAGAGTTATAACATGCCAACATAACACCAAAAACATGCTTGAACTAAGCTAATTCAAACCACAAGAGCATGCTACTTTGTAAGGCTAACAAGGCTAGTGAGCAAGATTGCACTACAAGTGCAAGAAGCATGCAAGAGGTGACCAAGTTGACCAAAAACAGAGTTATGGTAGGTCCCAAAAGTAACAAAAATGAGCCTAAACAAAGCCAAAAAGAAGTAAAAACACATGCTCATTTGGTTGGCCATCAACATATGCAAACAAGAGAAGATGAGGGGGGGACAACCACCTCTTATTTGGGGCCTCAAAACCACCTTTTCACCAGTGAAATTCCTTTGGAATTCAGTGGTTTAAAGGCCAAAAAAATTTGGTTTGAAAGGTGGTGAAAGATGGCTCAAAAGGCTTTACAAGCCAAGGAACAAAAGGGAGGGAACACCCCCTAGCCAAACAAGGCTTAAACCACCACTTTGAGAAAAACCAAGCCAAAAACAGTTTGAAAGGGTGGCAAAACAAGCATGCAAAGTTAGCCAAGATAGTGTACAAAAATGAGCTTAAAAGAGGGAGATGCTTACCCTTGAAGCACAGCTGCAAATGGCCAAAATTCTGAGCTTAAACCAACTTCTAGGATTCAAAGGAGGCTCCAAGGAATCTCAGCCCAATGGTGAACAAGTTTGATCAAGGATGCTTAGGCAAAGGAGAGGTATATCTCCAAGTATATCTCTTGCATGCACACAAGGTCAAGAAGGAGAGCCAACTAGAAAGAAAAGTTGAATTTTAGCTCTGGAATTTCTAGAGAGAGAGGACTTTTTTAGAGAGAGAGGCTCCCAAAATTGCTTCAATGTTCTTCTTTGCAAAAATGGGAGATATGGCTCATATATAGCAAAAAGCAAGAGTTGGTTCAAAATATCTGTCTATGGAACAACTGGAGGTTGTGGAAGACAGGTAGAGAGAAAATATCTTCAAAAAATCTGAGTTTGGGACCTGCAGACCACTTTTCTGGTAGGCCAGCCAGTTTTTCTGGTCGGCAGGCAAAATTCTGTTTTCCAGGTCCAACTTCAAATGGCCATAACTCCTTCATCTAGACTCCTTTTTAGGTCATTATTGTGTCCAAATTGAAGCCCCGTAAGTAATCTTTCCAATGGTGAAAGCCTTGCATTAAAATTCCAACTATGAAAAAAGTTATGCCTGTTTTGGTGAAGCCGCTCAGTTTCGATCCTACCCGGATTTATGCTGAACTTCTCCTCAACTAGTTTTCTTCTCTCCTCTCTCATTTCTTCAACTCCAAACCCCCTAAACAAGGTGTTTTGAAAGATTTTTCAGAGATTTCATCTCTCTTTCATTCATTTCCACTTTGTCCTCGCTCGGTTTACCGAAAAGCGTAACGTTTAACGAAATGCGAGCCTCGGAACATCGTAGGAACTTTATTTCAAAAATATTTTGAAAGAGAGGGTTTTAAAGTCTAAAAACCATTCAAAATAGCTTTGGTCCAAAATGTGGTGTAAGGTTGGGATTTGACCCTCCTCTTGCCGAAGGAATCGAACCTTTGCACTGCACAACTTTCATCACCAAGTTAACCATTAGTAACGCCCAAGTCTTAAAGGCGATCAAAAATAGGGTGTCTACACCAGGGAGTAGAGAATGGGACTAATGAGGCATTCTTGGCCCGAGATCTAGACCTGTTGGAAGAAAAAAAGGACAAAACAGCAATTCGGCTGGGGGAATACCAACAACAACTTGCTAGGGCTTACAACAAGAAGGTTAACCTAAGAGAATTCAAATTTGGGGACCTTGTGCTGAGGAAAATGGTAAGCAACAAAAAAGATCCCAAGAAGGGCAAGCTTGGCCCAAATTGGAAGGGACCTTATAGAATTATCTCAGTTGCCGGTAATGGTGCATATCGGTTTGAGGACAGTGATGGCAAAGAGTTGCCAAAACCCTGGAATACTTGCAACTTGAAGTTTTACTATCATTAGATTTTTTGTTTTTTAAAGGTTTTTTGTTATTAGCCGAAGTAATAATAAAATTCTAGCCTGATTTTAATTTTAAACTTGTGTAAAACGACTAACCAATCCTTTTGGTGATGTTTCTGATTGAAATATGATGAATAACTTAGACTTATTATATGGCAGAGTTGAATTATACTTTTATATAACAGAGTTGAACTAAGTTGGCGATGTTTCTAATTGAAACATGACGAATAACTTAGACTTATTATATGGCAGAGTTGAATTATACTTGCATATAATAGAGTTGAACTAAGTTGGCAATATTTCTGATTGAAACATGACGAATAAACTTAGACTTATTATATGGCAGAGTTGAATTATACTTGTATATAATAAAGTTGAACTTAGTTGAATTGAAATTAGAACTTCTATGTCGGCAGAATCAAACTTTGAATGGAACTAAGTACATCAATAAAGAAACCGAGGTTGAGAACTTCGGCTAGTCCTTGTTTGACTCTGACTTCGGTGAAAGGTTATACGCGCTTAATGTGAACATAAGTGAAACTTAGGTTCACATCAGGGGGCAAAGAGCTGGAAAATGATCAATGAACTTTAAAGTGCTTTGGACTTGTTGAAATTTTTTAGAAAAATTTACAAGTTAAAGTTATTCCGAGGTAAATTTGAAAGAAGTACATACGTACTTGCCGAGATTACCACGTTGCCAAACTTGGGAAGTATGGAAGACTGAAGTCTTGATAGAAGACAATAAGTAAGAGTGAAGTGACAAGTTTAAAACAACACTTGTGAAAATATTTTTACAATGTTTTCAAGTGTTAAGCCAAGGCCGAGATGAACAAATTGGAAGTTATGTCCGAGGTATTCTACTCCGAGGAGATTATACAGTTAAAGGTATAAATTGACGATATGCCAAAATTATTCTAAGTATGAAAGTGGAAAACATACATAAAAGAAAAGAAGACATTCAAACAATTAAAAGAAAGGAAGAAACTTGTATTCACAAAAGATTACTTGTTCAGATTACAAAAGCGGCACATCGGCCAAATATTAAACAAAGGAAAAGAAAAAATGTTCTAAGTGCTAGGATTGCCTTGATCGGCTAGTGGTGTTGCACTCTTGTCGGCTGCTATCTCGGCGTCAATCTCCAGTAGAGTCTAATCTAGACTTTTCTCGGCGCATTGGATCTCAGCCTCAAAAGTAGTTGGATTAGGAGAGACGTCCTTGGAAGCCAAGTCATCCCCCTCATCCTGAGTTAGGTCTATTTGCTCATTGAGGGTTGGGGACTTGACATCAGTGGCAGCCTCCTCCTCCAATTCGTCGGCTTCATCGTCCTCGGCGTCATCTTCGGGCTCTGGCGGGAAGGGCACCTCAATCTGGTTGATATCTTGAAGCTCGGAGTCCATGGAAACAACCAACTTATTAAGGGCCGCTGTCCAACCGGGATAGTAACCTCGGTTATAAGCCAAGTTGGCTTGTTATTTGTATTGGTCACGGACGGCGGTCTGCCCCTCTTCAAAGGCTTTTTCGTCGGCCGCCTTTACCTCGACCTCTTTATTGGCAAGAGCCTCCTGAAGCTTGGCCTCCATGTCAGCCACTTTGGCATTGGCAGCTTCGAGGTTGGCTCTTACTGTCTTGGTTTCATCTTTTGTCGTCTTGGCCTTTTCCTCAGCCAGACTTTGAGCAGTTTTAGCATCCTTGGCTTGGTCTATGAGAGCGTGATTTTTGGCCTCGGCTTTGTTGAGCGAGGATAGGAGTTTGGCTGCTTCTTTGGTCTTTTTCGCCAAAGCCTTCCTCATTATCTCAGTCTTCGTGGCATAGGAGTGAGCATGCTGGATGGCCCACAAAAAGTAACACAGATTAGTGGAATCTGACTAAGTATGGAAAGACTACCAAAAGAGTATGAAAAAGGTTTACCAAGACCAAGTGCTGCATTATAAAAGTGAAATCTTCATACTCATGTAACTCGGCCATACGGTTTATGTCTTTGGGTAGAAGAACTGCTGTGGACAGGACCGCGCTGACCTCAAGGTTTGCAGCACTGTCGCTGGCGGTAAGAGGTCTGTCGTCAAGCATGATCTCGGATGCCCAGACTATGCTTCGGGAATAGCTGCTGCTTTCTTGGTGGTCGAACCTCGGCTTTTTGGTCGGTGGGGCCTCGGATGCAAGGTCCTCGGCTAGGCATTTTTCGGCGGAAGGGGAGCTCTTCTTGGTCTCAGCGAGCTTCGAGGTGGGCACAGTGTCCTCAAAATTGATTTGAGTCACTGTGGCCTTTGCCTTGGCCTTCTTTATCTGTTTTGGCTTTGGTGTTGGTTGGGAAAGAGAGGATGAGGATTGAACTGCCACCACCCCGGCGATGTTAGCGGGCAGGTCTTCAACAACTGCTGGTTTACGCCCCATCTCATCGGCGATAGCGGCAACAGTGACTTTGGTGCCGAAGTGAATTGCTGATAGTGTAGTGGGTGGGTTAGCTAGATCGTAAGCCGATGCCTCAGTACTTTGGCATTTTCGGCTACGAATTCTGCCTGCAGTAGCAAGATGGAACTCGGCGATGGCGTTGATGTTGCGCTGGAGGAATCAGTTAGGGAGCAGATGTTGATGGCTACTCTACTGGGTTAGAGGTTGAGGCTTGGTTTGGCCGTGGTGATTAAGTGGTAGGATGAGTTATTACTGAAGGTGGAGACTTGCTCTTCTTGGGGAAGTCGGGCAAGGTGGATTTGTAGGTTGGAATATAGTTGAGCAGCAGAGGGGCCTTGCGCTGATTAACTGGCAAGGCCAACAGTTTCTTGAAATCTTTGTTGGGGTAGAAGGTTTTGCGAAAGTCTTTTGGTGGTTGAGTAAGAGCTGCAAGTAAAAAACAGACATTAGAACATATAAAAGGAACAAAGTAATAAAGACTTGAAAACAGGTAAAGTGACACTTGGCTCTTACCATTACTCTCTTTAAAAATTGTTCGGCTCAAAGGGTAGAGGTAGAGGTCATTATCTGGTGGGAACTCCCAGTTGCCCGAGACGATGAAATAATCATCTCCAGCACCTTTGTTAGAGTCTGGGAGGTCGGCAATAAGTTTGTACTCAGTGGATCTCGGCTTGAGGTAATAGATGTAGCCTTTTTTTGATTTCAGGCCACATATGGTATAACAGTATTGGATGTCAGCTAGTGTTATCCTAGCGTTTTCTCGGCTAGCTAAAGCAATGATGCCATTAAGGACTTTATAGGAGTTAATGGCCAATTGCATCGGGTTGAGCTTGTAGTAATGAAGGACTTCTCGGAAAAGGATGTTTAGAGGGAACCTAAGTCCACACTCTATAAAAGCAACTACTGGGAAGGGCATGAAGTTGTCATTGGGCATGATGGAGTCCTCCTCCCCAGCTAACCTAAGATGGACATCGACAGGGATGGAGAACTCTTTCCTAAAGTACTCAAGCTTTTCTGGGGTGTCCACCCTCCACCTAAACATACCCATGACGTCGGCTAAGATTTCAGAAAATAGTGGTTTGTATGGGTTTGAAGACCTCGGCTAAACCCTGAACAGGTATTGGGGCAGGGGTTTTTGAAGGTCTAAGGGGAAATTGTTTCAATTTTTCCTAAGAATAGGAGTTCTAGGGCAAATCCCAAACCTAGAGCTACTAAAACAAGAATTAGGAGCAAGAATCTGGAAAATAAAACAAAGAAAACAGAAAATAAATGTAATTCAAAACCCAGGAAGCAAAATCGAGAACATTGTACAAAGTGTGTATAGATTTGCAAAGCCAAGAACAGTGGCAAGATAGCAGGTGTGTGAGCAATATGTGTATACATATACCTAGAAAAAGATTGGATAGAAACAAGATCTCAAACAAACATGATGAAATTTAAAACACAGACGAAGGTTCAAGAACATGAATGGATTCACAATGATAGCATATAAGCGTAACAAAGTTTGAAGTAAATCAAAACTGAAAAGAGAGGAAACAGCGACTTACCAAAAAGAATAACAACGGTATGAGGTATGCCGAAGTCAGACGATGGTAGTGAGTGAAGCAGGACAGAGAATGCTTTGCCGAAGGAGGTGATCGGAGCGAGATGCAGAGCTTGAAAAACTTGAAACAATGGCGGTTTTTTTCTTTAGAGAGAGAAAGCTTGAGAGAAATCAGAAAACATGAAGTGAAAAGACGGAAAGAGAGAAGTGTTTTTGTTAAAACATGAAAATGCGGCAAAATTACAATGAATGTGCCTTAGACGACGTGCCTGTCAGGCGGCGCGTACAGCAGTGATGCGACCTGATGGCGCGTGTCAGGTATGGGTCAATGAGGAAAAGACACGTGGCGAAAACGGTTGAGAAACCATGTGTGACAGCTCATACGCAGATAGAACTCTTGGAATTCTTGATTTAATGCAGCAAGAACCTCGGCTACAAGGATGATCTCGGTTAAGGAACTTAAAGAACTCGTTTCTTAGTTCTTGGTCATTAATAAAGTAGAGCTGCAGAGTCATGGTCATGAGAGCCGACGTATGATAATTTCGGTCATGAAGGATGGAGTGAGTCCTAGCCGGAGTGCTATATGGATAAACGATGTAGGTTCCATCACCTCAGAATGCCGAAATGGTATAACCTAGGGGCAGTTGTGGGGGTATATTTTTATGAATGACAACACGTGGCAAAGGTGGCACCGAGGTGCCAGTCGAGGTTACACGTGTCCTGGTCATAGCGACGAGGTGATCTCGGCTAGGCCGAGGTTATCTGCGGAGATACCAGAATCCGAGATGAACGGGTAAGGAATAAGAGTCCTAGAACGGGAGAGGACCTCAGTCCGGATAAAGATAAAACTCTTAGGGAGTTTATCTTTATCTATTTGAGAGTCTAGGATGAGCATTGAGCCAGAGTCCAAGAGAAGCTAGGCTTCTACAGAGATCAGGTTAGTACTGGCTATAAAAGTAAGGCACCCTCGTGGGGTTTAAGGTAGGCTTTTTGTATTTTAGCTAGTGAGTTAAGCATTAATTGCTATCTTTGAGAGATAACTGAGTATTGACTTGATCGTCGGAGTGCTCTTGAGTGGACAAACTACCGCCGGAGTCTTATCTTTCTGTAACAGGTTGTTCGGGCGAGATCTATTCTGCCGGTGCTCTCCAGCTGGGTACCTGTTTGGCAATGTGGTCAGAAATT
This sequence comes from Camellia japonica, assembly GCA_030407325.1. Taxonomy (NCBI): domain Eukaryota; kingdom Viridiplantae; phylum Streptophyta; class Magnoliopsida; order Ericales; family Theaceae; genus Camellia; species Camellia japonica. The sequence continues at coordinate 39,863,549 of JAPPVO010000024.1, read as the reverse complement.
AACACACACAGCATCTATTGCCAACTACTTCTTTCACACTTCTTGAATGGCAAGGATAGGTAGGAATGTGGTGTAATTTGCAATTGATTGAGGCAAATAACAAAACAAAATGCAAAATAATTTACAAAAAAATATTTTGGAGGTATTCTTCATATAATTTTGAGTCACAATAACAAAATTCCATGATTTGAAATAAAAGGATAAGATAACATAAATTTTTTGTATAAACATTATCCAAACAAAATTTATGTAGATGATTCCAAATAATTTGGATTTTTTTTTATTTTGTTAAAATGGGTTGATTGTAACTTTTAATTTCCTCTAGAAAATTTGATCTCAATTAAATGAGTTGGGTATGGATGTCAGAAAAAATAGAAAGAAAAAAAAAAGGAGAAATAAATTAAATTCATGCGTTGATAAATGTTTCAATTTCTCATTAATTGTTCATTTTACAAGAAAATTCAAGTACAAAAATAATTTAATTTTTTTCACAATACATAAAAAAAAAAATAGTAATTATATTTTCACATTTTAATTTTATGCAAATTTAAATTAAATTCATTTTTGGAGACTTGGGTCATAACTTCATAAGTCTAATTTCAAAACATTGGAAGCAATAATATGATTTCAAAACTTCATAAATCTATCTGTCTATCTGCCCACGTGTCATTCATTTGTTAAACTAATATACTTATTTGTCCATATCAATACCACGACCAATTGTCGCCTTCTACCACCTCTGGCAACTTTTTCGATGATCGGCCGGTAACAGTGGAATAAAAATAAAAATTAATATATATTTTTTTTATAGATAATTTCATTATTCATATTTTTTATCACTAAAATAATCAAATCTAATACCTAATCCTTCCAAAAAAATAGACTTCTCACTAATATTTTATTTATTTATTTTTACACAAACTTGCTAGGGTAGATTACGAAAGACCACTTTAAAAAACAAAGTGAAGTGAGACAACTGATAAGGGTGTCATATGTTTTGTTGTATTGTGTTAGGATCAAATTCTCGATGCCAAAGGTTGAACGAGAATAATCCAAAAATAATATAAGCTTGTCATGCTGGAATCTTTGAATGAAATTAAGAAATGAAGATGCCATGCCAGTTAGCTCACTTTAAATTATACATGTATTCTGCGCTGCCTGTCAACATTCTGCCTCTATTCATCAATTATTATTATTAGGGAAATTTTATTATGTACGCCATAAAAGCATGTATCATATATATTTTTAATTATGTTATTTTATTATTTAGGGATTGTTTAAGAAGTATTAGATTAGTATATTTTTTTATTTTTTATGAAAAAACGTGAAATATGAGTTGAGTTTGAAGTGATGTGGTAAAGGTGATGTGATTCAAAATAAGATGATCGTGACCCAAATAGAATAATGTGCTAAAATAGCATGTGTTATCTATTTTAGCACATGTCTAACAAGCACTAAGGCCAAGTTTGGGTACTCCCAAATAATCCAAAAAGCCAAAAAGTTACTCAAAAAATTAAAAAGTTAACACTATTCACCAAAAGTCAACAATTACGGCTGCACAACTCCCAATTCAAATTTCCTCTAAAAACCAATTTTCACAATTTTTTATTACACATTTTTCCATAAAAGTCAAAAAATTAACCCAAACATCCATATTTCAACCTCAATTTTTTGTCCAAAAAGACAAAAAGTACACTTATTTAGTCTTCCCAAACTTGGTTATGACTAATTTTTTTCTTTAATTATAACATATTTTAGTTGTGGCTTTTAAGATTTTTAGTTATGCCTCGTATAGTGTTTGGTTATAATTTTTTTTTAATTATGATTCAAAAGATATGAAATTATATTATTTTATTTTTTAATTATAAAATACATATAATACACATCCTTTAAAGGGCACGTACATAGCCTTTTCCTTATTATTATTTCGTTTCTTCCTTCTATTTAATGAAGATGATGGACAAATTAATGGACTGTCATTTTGCTAGCACAACAAGTTTTTCATAAGCATAAAAGCATCTTGAATAGTTGGTATCAAATTAGTAATAAGAAAGTTCAATTTTTAGATGCAATTGTTTCAAAATGTTATAATCTAATAAAGTTATTCTGATAGTGTAAATGTTATTTTTTGTTATTCTTTTTATCAACAAAATTCAATTATGAATATTATTTGTAAATTCATCATAACTCATGACAGATAGCTAGAAAAGAATTTTTTGTCAAACTTCGACATTATGGCTATGTTTAGAATGTGAGTCGACTTTTCAATTTTTAGTCTGGGTTAAAAAATCTTGTTTAGGTTGAGTTTTTAATTTTTTGACTTTTGTGATAGAAAAAATAAATTTTATAATTTGAATGTATTTTATCTTATTAACTTTTTAACTTATTTTGTTTTTTTATAACTATTTTAACCTGGTAACTCCAAAAACTAACATGCCAAACGTGGGTTATGTTAAACTTTGTACTAAATTTTATACTTGGCATTATTATAATTTGCTATCAAATTACTCAATAATGAAGATGAATTTGAAAAAGAATTTACTAAAATTCAGCTTGATATTGAAAATAACACACTATTAAAATCGCTTAAGAAAATTATTAACACCTTATCTCCATGAGATAGAAAAATGTTCCCTTCCTAAACCCTTAGGAAGCACTTCTAATCATTATATTGACTTTAAAATAAATAAATTAGATTCAATCACAACGTGGGTACGATAACCAAACAACTACATTTAGGCACCCGTTTGTTTTGGGCTATAGGAAGGGTATTGGGACTAATAATACTAAAGTATTACTAATGCCCTGTTTGTTTGCAGAGAAAACCTTGGGACTATTAGTCCCTTGGTATTGCTAATACCCTTGGAAGGGGGATTGGTAAGGAGGAGGTAGAGATGGTATTAGAAAATAGTGATGGGATTATAAATTTTTTATTTTTTATATATTGGGAATTTTTTTTTAAATATAATGTTTAATTTTTATATTTTTTATTTGTTTTATTATTTTATATAAAAATAATTTAACAATTCCTCATTATAATTCCCCTTACTATCAATCACTCACTAACAATCCTCTCACTATTAATCCCCTCCATTCTATCTCCAAAACAAACGGGGCCTTAGGTCTATTTGGTAATTATTTTGTTTTTAATTTTTAGTTTATATTTATAAAAATTTTAAAAATTGTCATAAAAATTTATTTGATAATTTTTTTGATTTATAAATGGTTGTCTTAGTTTATAAATTTGAAGAAAAAACGTAAACTCAAAAATGAGTTTACGTTGATTTTTAAACAGAAATTTAAAAATTTAACTAACTAATTTTTTTTTTCAATTAATTTTTTTCCCAATTAATTTTTTTCAATTAATTTTTTTTTTCCAATTATAATGTGTATGATCCCATTGTCATAAATAATAAAAAAATAAATATAAATATTTCAAGTTTGAACAAACATATTTTTTAATTTATATTTTTAAATTTTTTTAAACATTTTAGTCAAACCAAACACATTTGTAATTTATGTTTTTCTAAAAATAAACAAAAACCAGTTTATAAAATTTTGTAAACATAAACAAAAAAAGTAAACGTTACCAAACGCTTTTGGTAACCATTTTGTTTTTAGTTTATATTTACAAAAAATTTAAAAATTGTCATAAAAACTTGTTTGATAATTTTTTTGGTTTATAAATGATTGTCTCAATTTATAAATTTGAGAAAAAAACGTAAACTCAAAAAATGAGTTTATGTTGGTTTTTAAACAGAAATTCAAAAATTTGACTAACAAATTTTTTTTTCATTAATTTTTTTGGTCAAATAATTTTTTTTCCAAATAATTTTTTTTTTCAGTTATAATGCGTATGATTCCATTGTCATAAACAATAAAAAAATAAATATAAATATTTTAAGTCTGAACAAACATATTTTTTAGTTTAAGTTTTTAAAATTTTTCAAATATTTTGTTCAAACTAAGCGCATTCGTAATTTATGTTTTTTTAAAAATAAATAAAAATCAATTTATAAAATTTTTATAAATATAAACAAAAAAACATAAACGTTACCAAACGTTAATTTTGCTCTAATTTTATTTAGTTGAATTTTTAAAATCTTATTTTTTAGTTTTTTTATCTTTTAAAAATTAAATATTAATTTGATAAAGAAAAAAAAAATTCATCATTTTCATATATTTTTTTAAATTTGGTGGAGAGCAATAAAGCAAGGGCCATTGTCATGAGACTCGCACATCATGCAACTGCCAGCGGTTGGGACGAGTCCGGATACTCTCCAGCTTGAATCTCTGTCCGTTCTTCTGGGCGACGGTTCAGATTAAGCCACGTTACCTGCAAATAAATAAAGAGCTCAGATTTGTTTCTGTAAAATAATAAAAAAAAAAATACACACCACTTACACATACACCCACAGCACACACTCTCTCTCTCCGTCCCTTTCTCACTGACTCTCTCTCTCTCTCTCACAGACACATTTCTAACAAAAAAAAAATTAAAATCACACATATCTCTATCACATTTTTAATAAAAATAAAAAATTATTTTAATCTTTTCATTTTATTTTCATAATATATATATAATTTTTGTTATAAAATTAATATCATTGAAAATATACTTTTAAAATAAGACTAATATTAAATATATTTAATAAAAATTGAAAATAAATAAAAAGTAATTACTATATTTAGTTATGCTTTCAAAGTATTATTTTTAAAATATAAAAATTATTTTGATGAAAATAAACACACAAAAATCATATATTTTTAAAATTCTCAAAAATAATCTTCATTCCAAAAAAAATATATGAAAATAATGACTTTTGTGCATAGATGCAAATTTTTTATTTTCTTTAAAACACAAATTCAATCTATGCATAGGTGTAAATCAAACATAGAATTTTTTTTTAATTTCCTTTAAAAAAAATTATAAACCCGTTTGGTTAATAAAATTAAATTTAAAGTCATTATTTTTTATAAGTTTTTTTTTTTGGAATGAAGATTATTTTTGAAAATTTCAAAAATATATGATTTTTGTGTTTATTTTCATCAAAATTTTTATATTTTAAAAATAATACTTTGAAAGCATAACTAAAATAGTAATTACTTTTATTTATTTTAAATTTTTATTAAATATATTTAATATTAGTCTTATTTTAAAAGTATATTTTCAATGATATTAATTTTATAAAAAAAATTATATTAAAAATTATATATATATTATGAAAATAAAATGAAAAAGATTAAAATAATTTTTTTATTTTTATTAGAAATGTGATAGAGATATGTGTGATTTTAATTTTTTTTGTTAGAAATGTGTGTGTGTGAGAGAGAGAGAGAGAGTGTGTCAGTGAGAAAGGGACGGAGAGAGAGAGTGTGTGTGTGTGTGTGGCTGTATGTGTAAGCGGTGTGTATTGTTTTTTTTTTTATTTTAAAGAAACAAATCTAAGCTCTTTATTTATTTGCAGGTAACGTGGCTCAATCTGAGCCGTCGCCCCGGAGGAACGGACGAGATTCAAGCTGGAGAGGATCGGACTCTGGTTGGGACCGCCTCGCCTATTAACTGCACTTCTCGTGCTGACACTTTGTTGGATTAAAGAAAGCGAGCGAATAATATTGGAATTTGTGTCATTTTTATTTTTAATTTTTTAATTATGATATATTTTTTTAAAATATTATTCTAAATAAGAATAATTAAAGACATTTATTTTAAAAATGATCCATTTCAATGGTAAAGTAGGTATATAATTTATTTTGTGTTGGTTAATTTGTATGTTATTTGAAATGTAATGGTCTTTTCTTTAATGAATAATGTTGGAACTTTATTGGTTATACAGTTTTGATTTGGTTTTCAGAATTTATTTTTAGAATTTTTTTTAAGAAACTAAAAAGGGTCGTGCTACATCCCCCTAATTTGGGGAGCCCTAATCCCCCGAAAAATCAGACCAAGGCAAAAAAAAAAAAAAAAAAATTTCCCCAAAACACGTCGTTTTGGGGATTAGGGGACATTTTTTAGAGGGACAAATCATTTTCCAACTAAAAATTAAAAACACATCATTTTTATATAATTTGATCTTTTGAGAGAGTAAAAATGATTTTTTTAAATAATTTTTTTTCATTAAATTAGTTTTTATTTTTTCAAAAGTCAAACATGTCGACAACTTTGATGTAATTATTAAACCAGTCCATTTCATGTATTAAATATATCGATTACACATTAAAATTCTAATAATCATCTATTATATGATAACTATCTAAAAATATATACAAAAATAACTATCACATGATCATCATCCAAACACATACTAAAAAAATTTGGTAAGAAAATAAAAAAATAAAAATGTAAAAAAATTATCATTTTAATAAAATTTTATTTTTGATGGGTAAAAATAATTTTTTGACTTTATTTTTGTCAAACTATTTTATATTTTATCAAATTGACGACTTTACATTTGAAATGAAATAACAGTATCTTCAATTGTTTTTATTTGTAACGAGATTCAAAATTTAAGATTAAATATGCTACAATTGAAAAATTATAAACCAAAATAATACAAAAATCAAACTATAAGAACCAATGATGTAATTCACTTAAAAAAAAAAAAAAGAAGCTAAATCATTCTAACCTTTGTTGGAAAAATATATATGAGTCAGTGCTAAACGACCCGAAATTTAAGCCGTGAATTTACCTCGAATCATGTTTGTTTTTTTTTTTTTTTTTTTTTTTTTTTATAGCTGTGTTGGTTTGGTTCGTTAAATCCTTAAACTCTAAATTTTAAATTTTTCTAAACTCCAAATCTTAAACTTTAAACCATAAACCCTAAATCTCTTAAATCTTAAATTCTAAAATTCTAAATATCTTAAACTCTAAATCCTAAATCCTAAACCCTAAACCCACCCTTACACATAACCACCTTTAAAAAAAAAAAAAAAAGAAGCCCAACAAATAAATAAAATAAAAATAAAAACAACCAAACTAACACAACTCCAAAAAAAAAAAAAAAAAATGCATTCGAGGCATTTGAGGTCTCAATCTTTTTCCAATATATATATATAATAAATCTTACATTTTAGTAAGTTCAAAATGAATGAAATTAATATAGATGGTGTGTGAATACAAAAATAATAATAAGTGATTTTTTTAGAGTAATTTTTTAAATAATTAAAATTTAATTTTATAAAAATTGAGATAATCTAAATTATCTAAAAAATCACTTATACTTTGTTTGGTTGGGAGAATTTGAGAAGAGATTTAGAAAAGAAAAGGGAAAAAGTGCATGAAACTATGTGAAATGTAGGTATATTTTATTCACAGTTCACATTTCTTTTCTATTTTCTATTTCAAATCTTTTTTTAAATCTTTCAACCAAACATAACGTTCGAGAAAAAATTACTTTTGAGAATCTGAATACTTTCTCTTTTGACCCATATGATGAATGGATGACTTGTAAAGAGGTAAATGTTGTGTGAAAAGAACAATAGAGATGTATCACTTTTGCTTCGATAGGCAAGTGTTGTGTGAAAAGAACAATAGAAATGTATCACGAGATACGTGTTGTGTGAAAAGAACAAAAGAAATGTATCACTTTTATTTCAATAAGTCATCCATTCATCATATGGGTGAAAATAGTGGCACTGTTTTTTTCTTTTCTTTTCTTTTTATTTATTTTTTATACTTTTGTCTTGTGCCAAAATTTTTGTTTTTCAAGTCCATCTAATCTATAAAAATATCTAATTTTTTTTAAAAAGAAATAAATTACTAAAGCCATTGGAAAACGCCAAAAAAGTAATTTTTTTTTTCTTTGATAGACTTTTTTCAACAGTTTTTAATCCTTTTTAGTTTGATCTAGTTTAATCCCTTTTTTTTTCTCGTTTGGGGACATGTTAATTTAGTAACTTTTTAATTATTTGGCTAAAATATAAGCTAAAAAAATTAGTATCTTTGGGATGACTTTTTAACTTTTTACGAAAAGATGTGTAAAAAGTAGAGAAAAAAGAGAATCTTTGACTTTTTGGTATAGATTGTTGGCTTTTTGATTTTTTTAATAACTTTTTGACTTTTTAGCTAAACCGGCATGTTGCCAAACGAGGCCAGCCTTCATTTGGGAAATCAAGTTTGGAATTTTTTTTTTGTTATTTTAGTCACAAAAAATAAAATAAAATTTTTAGCCTAATAAGACAAAATATCACATCTAATCCATAATTATTATATTATTCCTCCCACAAAAAAATCAAAAATCCTTTCCAAACAAGACTTTTTAGCCCCAAGCAAAAATAGTCAAAAAGCCAACCCACTTCTCAAACGAACTAAAAGTGAAAACAAAGATTAATTTTATTTTATTTTTTTATAAAAAAAATAGCTTGTTTTGGGAAGTAGATTAAAAATTGACTTTTTGATTTTATTTTTTTTTTAAATGTAAAAAAAATAATGAGATAATGTGACCCAAAAAAATCAAAAAGTCAAAAAACTGATTTAGCCGAGTTACCAAAATAAGCCAAACTCAATCTTAAATTTTAAAAGAGCAGAGCATAATTCTGTCAAATTTATAAAATTTACTTTATTTTTCCAAAATATTAAAGGAGTTCAATTAATTTACCATTGTAAAAAAAAAAGAAGAACGAAAAAAAGATTAATTATACCAAGACCCTCAAATATTACTTCATTTTTTTTTATTTTATAACTCGTATAGTTTGACCCTCTCATAATATAAATTTTTCACTTCCACTCTTTCATACCATTTTTAAAAAATATATATATATTTGTACAACTTTCAATATTCAAAGGATTAGTTTATATAAATTTATATAAAAAATAAAATAATATTTACTAATAATTAAGCACTCTATAACCTGGAAAAAAAAAAAAAAGGGAAAAAAAAAAAAGAAGAAGAAGAAGAAGAGAGGAGCGAGGAGTGTTAGCTTAGAATTATATAATCAATAATGTTATTATGCACTAATTAATATATTAATTAGTATATCAATTGATAATGTGACATAATTTAATTTTTTTTTTATATTTGTAATGTAATTAAAGAATTAAATCAATAATAATGTCATAATTAATATTAATACGTTAATTAATACATTAATTAATAGATGTAGCACCATATATAATTTAATCCTTACCTTATCATTTTGGAAAAGGGATCACTGTTATGCTAAAAGCACAACAATGATTGTGGTGCCTTCATTTGAGGTGTATTATAAATTTATTTTTATAATCCAAACCGTTAATTTTGTAGGATTTGTTGAGTACTTCATGCCTACCAAAAACCATATTAATCAGATATCAATAACTATATAATCGAATAGCATATTGTTTATACTATTTCTCAAAAGAAAAACTTACTATTTATTTTTTTGGTTATCAATCATATAGTTATTAATATTCGATTAATATAATTTTTGGAAGATATGAAATGATCAATAAATCCTACAAAATTAACGATTTAAATCATAAAAATAAAATTATAATATACCTTAAATAGAAATATCATAATTACTGCTGTGCTTTTGGCAGTGACCCCATTTCTTATGATTTTCCTTATGGAAATGAGTAATACATTCATTCATGTAGCAAAGTTGCATCATGCTGGCGACTGACAAAAATTCTTTTCATTGACTACTAACATCAAGATTACGGTCTTTTTGGTTTAACTTTTCAAATATAATTTTTTTTTTAAAAGTTTAAAATTCTGTTTGGTTAGAATTTTTAAAAAAAAAATTCAAAATTACTTTGTCTTTCTTATATATTAATCAATCACTTTTTATCTCTTCTCTCTCATTCTCAATCATTTTCTCTCACACACATTTACTTAATTACAACAAAATATCAAATCATCTCAAACTCTTATACTCCAAAACTATTTTCAAAAGAAAAATGTTTCAAACCCCTTTTCCTCCCATTGGCCAGTTTTTTTTTTTTTTTTTTTTTTCAATCACCACCCGCCACGTGTGTGGAGGTGAGGTAGTGATTGGAGGGGTCTTTATCAATGTTATTTTCAAAATCAGCCGTGATTAAGACCCCCTCAGATTCCCACCCCCACCACCCCACACACACGTGGGAGTTTGTGAGTGGGGGGAGAAGAGAAAAAAAAAAAAAAAAAAAATTTTTTGACCAATCAAAAGGCAAAGGAGGTTGTAAGGGTAACGTCCAAAGGGGTCTGAGTCTTTTTTGTTTTCAAAAATAATAAATCAAATAAATCAAAAAAAATTCTAAATTTTTTTTTTTAAAAAAAAATTAAAAAAATTTATCTCTCAAAATCAAATCAAACACACCCAACGTTTTCTCACGTCGCGTTAAAAAACGGGGTGTCGGTAACTAAGAGTGAAGACTCACAAAAAATCTTTTCATTGACTATTTCCATCAAGATTACGTTTTCTCACGTAGGGTTAAAAAACGGGGTATCTATCGGTAATTAAGAGTCGATTTGACAACAACATAAATAAATTATTTATTAATTTATTTATATTATATCACTTTTATTTTTATATATGTCTTTCTATAATAAATAAAAAAAATTAATATATAAATCATAGCTAAAATAATCCTAAGAAATAAATAACTAGCGTATTTGTTCTGATAATTTTATAACATCACTTTGTACTATAAGATTGCTAGTTCTATTCTTATAGAAAGTAATTTGATAATTTTTGTGGTTGTTTTTTATTATTATTTATAATTATGAAAGTTATATGTAATTTATTTCTTTTTTATGTTTGGGCTATTTGTTAAGTTTTATAATTGTTCGTATTCATATTCTTAATTGAGTTGAGTTTCTCTAATGTTTATATATCAAAATTAAAGTGAACTTGTCACTTCAATTTATCTGTTAAGATATAAGACTCAATCACGCTACTTGATCTGACACTTTTGTTTTAAGTTTGATAGAATTTAAGAGATCTATAAACTTTATCAGGAATCTCGTTTTAATAATTTGCATTATTTGTTTTGTATGATTCTTAATGTGTATTATTTATGAAAAAAAAGTTAGCAATTCAATTAATTATAACAATTTATTTTGTTATCTTTGTCTCTAAAAGAATTGACAATGATTATATTTTTGAAAATAGACTATACATTTTTTTAGAAATTGACACGATAAGTAAAAATATTATAATTATCATATCAACTTAATTTTTTTTATGCATAATCACAAAATGAACAATATAGATTATCAAAACAAAATTTATGGTGAATCTCATAGACTTTTAAATTCATTCAAATTCAAATTTGAAAAACACCTCCAAATTCATTCAACCCTCTTTATATTGGACTATTAAGGGCTTTGTCATCGTCCCCTTTTAAGTCCTAAATTGCTTTTTTCATCTTTTGTATTTGTCTCCTTTAATTGGATTAATAGATAATATATTTTCATAAAAAATAAAATTTCTTTTTGTTATAAGTTAAAATATTTCAATTAATTTTGTAGATAAAGTATTTAAAATTATTGAAATAATAAATATCAATATAAAACAATTTTTTAAATGTCTAAAATAATGAAAATGCATAAATACTTTAGGACTAAGGAGTTTAATTTTTATTGAGCCAAAAAAACTGCAAATGTGATGAAATATGTGAACCACGAAATTGCTACAAGACACGTAAAGGGATGTCTAGCGGACCAGGCAGCCACGCAATCGACCTTTTACTTTTCTTTTCTTTTTTATTTTATTTTATTCTTGTTAGTTTATTTTCGTTTATACTCAAAAAGTTTTAAATTTCTAAAATCTAACGAATTGAAAAATTAAAAAAAATCAAAATAAGTAAAAAAATAATAAAATTTTATTATACTTATTTTGACTTTTTAAATATGTCTACATAAAATGGATTGAAAAATAAAAAAATTAATATAAAGAAAAAAAAAACTTGAAAAAAGATAAAAAGATAATACACGTTTGCATGTCAACGAAATTCCTCCTGCCCCCCCCCCCCAAAGGAAGTCCCAAATCACAAAATTGCATAGAAATTTACATGCACTCTAGCACAAGTAAAGCTGATTGAAAGATTTGGAGGGAGATTTAGAAAGAAAAATAAAAAAAATATGTAAATGTGAATAAAAAATACATATATTTTACTTAATTTTATACACTTTTTTCTTTTTAAATCCTTCACCAAAATTTTAAACCGAAGACAACCTAAGAGTACTTACATAGATTATTACTTAAGCATTGAAGAGTAAAAAAATTCTTCACATTACAAGTTCATCGACATAGAATGGCATTGTTTGAGAAATTAACTATTTTAGCTAGTTATTTAATTTTTTTGCTATTTTAGTCCAATTAAAAAAATTGTGTTTAAGAAGCTAGCTGACTTTTCTTTTTATAGTTGATTTGATAATTGTAAGAGAAAAAATAAAATAATTATGAGTTAGATGTGATATTTTATTTTATTAACTATTTTAGCTTATTTTACATTTTAATGAGTTATTTTAACCTAACTATTTTCCCAAACAAAAGTTCAAAGCATTGGTTAAGGGCAATTTCGACAACGTACTTTTTTAGTTAAAAAATTAAAAAATCATTACAAAAAAATTAATTATTCTTCTCATTTTTTTTTACAAATCTTTTTATATAAAATTAAAAACTTAATTAAAATAATCAATTCTTAAAGAGTAATATATATATATATATATTATATACGGAAAAGAGACTTTTTAATAACATTGATTGTGGGAATTCCAACTCCCAAACTAACTTTGTTAATTTGTTAATTTTTAAAGGAAAAAAAAATTCTATTGGTTAGTTCCTTAAGTCAAAAAATCAGAAACAAAAAAAGGCTCTAATTGCCTATGGTTTTGAATTTTAAAATTCAAAACAATATAATAAGTCATCATCACTCTTTCAAAAGTAATATTGATCAAAACAATTCAAATAAATAAACAATAAAGGTACTAACTACCTATGATTTTGAATTTCAAAATTTAGAATAATATGGTAAGTGACCCTCATCCTTTTCAAAAATAATATAAATCCTAAAATTTTAAAAATCCAATCAAATTAAAAATTCAATACAATTCTCTCTTTAGAATAACCAATATTTGATCTTTTTTCCAGCCTGGCCAACTCCTCTCCAAATGTAATGATGCAAAGATTAGTCTTTCTTTTCGTCAATAGTCCAAACTTATTTTAAGATTGTTTGTTTATATATATATAAATATATTTTTTTTGTAAATTTTTATTTTCGTGTGAGTATTTTTTTTTTTCTCTATATGACTTCACTATAAAAAAATTGACTTTTTACGACGGTAAAATACCGTCGCTAATACTTTTTGCGACGGCAAAATGACTTTTTGCGACGGCAAGAGGGGGTCGCAAAAGAGTTTTTGCGACGGCTTAGTGCCGTCGCTAATGTTTTGCAACGGCATTTTTGCCTTTTTGCGACAGCACTGTGCAGTCGCTAATAATGTTTGAAATTCTTGACTTTTTTGCGACGGCACTATTTTACCGTCGCTAAAAATGTTATTTGAGACGGCAAAAAATACCGTCGCTAATAGTCTTTTTTTTGCAATGGCAAAAACATTGTTTTTTGCGACGGTGTGGTGCCGTCGCAAAAAGTATTAAAAATATGAAAATTTCTATTTTTTGCCACAGTGTGTAATGCCGTGACAAAAAATATTAAAAAATAATAAAACTTCTATTTTAAATAATAAAATTTCTATTTTTTGCAACAGTATAATGCCATCGCAAAAAGTAAAACCTATAACAAAATTAATAAAAATATTAAAATTTTCTATTTTTTGCGACGGTGTAATGCCGTCGCAAAAAAGAAAAAACATCCTACGATAAAAATATTAAAATTTCTCCATAATAATATAAAAATAACAATTTCTTCATAATAAAATATTTTTCCATTCATATAATTACACATCAAGGTTTATGATAGTGTCAACCAAGTTTCTATAGTGGACTTTCTATTTAGTCACAATGATCAATCACTCGCTAATTTTTATCACAATTACCTGATTTAACATTAAAGGGAAGTCATGAGTATACTTAAACAATTATCACAAATGTCAAAATAATTTTAGGCACATGGATCAAATGTACAGATATGATTGATTTTTAATAGTCATTATCAACATCACATGACACTGGAAAGGCAGAAATAGATGTAAGGTCTGAAACAGTAGATAAAAGAATTTCATCATATACATTGATTATACGCTACAAGTGGTGGCTGATGAAACCAATCTTCAAAGCGCAGCTACAGCGTCAAACACAAAAAACCCAATGCTGAAATCAAAGTTGATGCAAGTCAACTGATTTTTGTTTCCATCTTCCATCTTTTCATTGTAAGAGTGTATGTACCCTGTATATATATCAAAACACTGTAAGCTCCATAGTAAAAGGCACATACAAAGTAAGATTGTTCTTTGAACCCTAAACTTACAGCCTAAACAATGAAAAACACTATTAATTTCTCCTAACTGGGCATCCATTGTTCTTGGAAATTAACAATAATCGCAACAATGAAAAAAAGCAGATCTTTGAAATTAATCTGAAAAAGTACTTAACTTCAACAATGTATAACAAGGCAAGATAGACAATACGACTAATAAACAAAAACTTTCTAACCAATTCCATATTCAATTAAGTAGCTCTCTTTCTATCAATATTTAATTTGACGTTATTGACTTGATTTTGATGGATTATGAATGTTGTGACCGATGCCATGACAGTTTTTCCCCCAACTGTTGACAATTAAAATTATTTTCTAAGGATTACAGTGATGTAATGATGTCATACTTGAGTTGGCAAAATTTATATGTACTGCTACTATATAGACCAAATAAGTTATAAAGGTATGCCAAGCAACAGATTCAAGTTATAAAGTTTGCAGGAAAACAACCAAAGATATTGCCTAAGCAATCAGGGTTACAGCCCGTAGGCTACCTACAGGGCTATCGCCTAACCTTGCTTTGATGTTTTGATAGCTATGGATCATTTTCTTTTCCCGAATGGAGTGAAAATATTAGTTACTATATGTTTTGTATTTCCAATACATTGAATCACATCATAATACAACCATTTTCGTAGTAATGCAATTTCAAAAAACATAGGCTTCGGCTGAAAGTTACTAACAAATTGCATTAAAGCGTCCTATAGAGATATACTAAAGGCCTAAGGCAAGCAATACAACCATTACAAAAAAATTATTACTATATTTACTCCTAAAGGCCTAACCTAAGGCAATCAACACCAAGCAATAGCGACTACAAAGGCAAGCCATCAGAAGTTGCAATCCCTGGAAAGAGAGAGGCTAAGAAATTAGAAAAAAATTGCTTTTTATTAATGCGTTCCAGATGAGATTGCAAGCTGTGTCTTTGATTGATTCCAAACCACAAACGAAAGCCACCAATTGGACATGGGTTGTTCTAAACATGAAATAAACACATAGTATGTTAATGCACAATATCATTGCAACAATTAAATTATAAGTTGACTTACCGGTGGAGTGAACCCAGGTAAATCCTGAGAGTGAGAAATTAAAAAATCACCAGCAGAAATGGGGCAAGATGTCTTCCCGCAGAGTTTATCAGTCTCACTGTAGATGTGGAATCCAAAATATGCAACATCAATCACCAATTTTCCTCCAGAGATTGCTTCACCTGAATGATAAACAACAAAAAATCTTGCCAAACTCAGAAAGAACAATCACACGGAAAATTTCCTCAAAGGACTGGGCATGTCTAAGTATGTTCACTCAATCATGAGGGGCACAAGGACTGCTCATTCAAAAGAAATTTCAAATATAACAAACAGATATCAGGAGTAGGTCCGAAGAAAAACCCACACAGAGAAATGAACAAACACGCAAGCAGTGAAGACAGAAGCGAGAAGTTCTTGGCAATTAAATTTTGCATATAGATAAAATGAAGTTGTAAATCTTTAAAATTCCCCAAAATAAAACCACTGATCACATTCAGTTTTAATTTTGCGAATGAATGCAAGATAAACAACCAGTCATTACTAACAATTGCCGTGGAAAGAGGTTAAGAAAACAGGCATATATGATGTGAGATTAATTATGCAACATGATTTAGATACTTTTCTTTCATTGTCAATCACACTTGAATTGTAATTGTAATGTAATAAACAGGCATATATGACAAATTAATGTTAAAAAATTATGACTTTTAAAATAATATCTTATTGATTAAGCATATAACTAATTACCATTCCATCCTCCTGGTCCAGCATAAGATGCCCAGACATCGTTTTCATCGGCACGTGAAGTCATACTGCATCATGTGTATGCAGAAAAAACAAAATCCATGTCATGATTTTATTTTTACCATAATTTTTTAATATTACTCTCATTATCATAAAAAAAAATTCTATCATAAGATAAAATTCACATTATCTAATTAGGGGTTTTTAATTTGTTTACCTCTTCCGAGTGTCTTTAATGTCTCCAGTTGTTCTCCAACTATTTCCTATGCTAGCTGCCCAAGTCGCTGGGTTTTTTTGGCCGCTAAAAAAACCAGATCATCCTTTTTGATGAATATATAATATAGTTATGAAAACAATTAATTGTATGGTATTTTAAACTAATTAAAGAAAGGAGATTAAAATTGAAGGCATACCATTCACATAGGGAAAAGAAAATGGGTCGTCCAGTTTTAAGGAGAGCTTTACTCATTGTCGAATATCTACAACCAAGGATGTAATCATATATTTGGTATCAGTCCCTACATTAATTCTTCTACCAAAAATAAATAAATAATAATAATAATAAAAACAAAAACAAAAATTTAAATTTGTTTTTCAATATTGGTCAAACATGAACTAGTTTCATAATACATAAAACTGATTGACAATGACAAAAAATTGAATAATCTATCATCTAGTTTTTATACTAGTTTCATAATACATAAAACAAAAATTTAAACTAGTTTCATACTAGTTTTTATTCTTCCCACCTCCAAGTTTCCCTGCATATATATATACATAAGACAAATGCGGCCCAACATTGATAAATGTATTATAGATGTATACATTTCAATCTTCTTCTAGTATATATTAGGGCATCCATATATATATGTATGTGTGTGTGTGTGAGAGAGAGAGAGAGAGAGAGAAATTAATTTAATCAAACCATCAAAAACTATATGAAACCCCATCTTGTAAGTCTAACAAATCCCAAACTATATGAAACCTAAGCAAAGCTTCATCACATTCACAAACATAGATTCACATTGAAAGCCCTAACCATAGTTTGTTTGTCCAGCAGCCTCTACAAGGGACCACAAAACAAATAATGCCAGCCATCTCATATAGACGATGATTGCAACAGAGGGATCCTTGTTTGCCGCTCTCCATTCACACAGCAGCCTCGTTTGTTGCTCGCAGTCATCCGCCGCCGCTCGCCCTCGCCTGCCACTCTCCGTCGTCTGTCGCTGCTCGCCGTCGATCTAGAGAGAGAGAGAGAGGGGGGGAAGAAGAGATTAGGGATTTTTTGGGTTTGAGACTAGGGATTTTTTTTGGGGGGGACGGGGGTGTGGAAGCGGGAATGGGAAAAAAATAAAGGGGGGAGCGGGAATGAAAAATAAAAATAAAATAATTAAATAAATTTTTTTGTTTTAAAATATATATTTTTTTTGTAGTTAATGAATTTTTTTAATTTTTTTAATTTTTTTAGTTATTAAGATTCAAAATTTATTTGTTTCATTTTTATTTTAATGAAAAAAAATATTATTATTTTTTATTTTGTAGAAGTAGGGGTAATATATATTTTAATGAAAAATATTTTCCACTAAAATAAAAGTTAATTTTCTGTAGTCAATGAAAAATATTTTTCTGCGGCCTATTTTTTTTATTACTAAAATCATGAACTAATTTTTTGTGGTAGAGGAAAAGGAGCGGCAGTAATGAAGGTGGTGGATAAGAGATGATGGTGGTGGTGGTGGTGGTGGTGGTGATGGTGATAGTGATGGTGAAAGAGATTAGTGGTGAAGTTATGGTAGTGGTAGTGTAAATGGAGTGGCAGGGGTGAAAAAGAGGTAATGGTAGTAGTAGTGGCAATAGTAGTAGTGGTGGTAGTGGAATGGTGGCGATAGTAGTAGTAATGGTAGTCGTAGAGGTGAAGTGGCGACAGTAAAAGTAATAATGGTGATGGAATGGTGTTTGCAGTAGTGGTGAAGGTGGTAGAGGAGATGGGTGGTGAGAGAGAGTGATAGACAGAAAAGAGACATAGAGAGGAGAAAGCTGGACGAGAAAGACAGAGAGAGATAGAGAGAAGAGAGATGAGCAAGAAAGACATAACAAGAAGAGAGATGAACGAGAGAGACAGAGAGAAAGATAGAGAGAAGAGAGATGAGCGAGAGAGATAAAGAGAAGAGATGAGCGAAGAGACAGAAAGAAGAGAGAAAAGAGATAAAAGAAGGATAGATGAGTGAGAGACACAGAGAGACAGATAGACAAACAGACAGAGAGAGAAGAGTGATGAGTGAGAGAGAAAAAGAGAATAGAGAAATGAATATGAAAAAATGGATGAAAAGATATATAGAGAGAGAGAGAGAAAAAAAAAGAGCAAGATAAATGAGAGAGAGACAGAGAGAGATGAGCGAGAGAGATAAAGAGGAGAGAGAGAGAGAAGAGAGATGAGAGAGATAAAGAGAAGAAAGATGGACGAGAGACACAGAGAGACAGACAGACAGAGAAGAGTGATGAGTGAGAGAGAGAAAGAGTTAATTTTCTCTGGTCAATGAAAAATATTTTTCTGCGGCCCATTTTTTTTTGTTATTAAAAATCATGAACTAATTTTTTGTGGTAGAGGAGAGGGAGCGGCAGTAGTGGTGAAGGTGGTGGATAAGAGATGATGGCGGTGGTGGTGGTGATGGCGAAGGAGATTAGTGGTGAAGTTGTGGTAGTGGTAGAATAGATGGAGTGGCAGGGGTGAAGGAGAGGTAATGGTAGTAGTAATGGTAGTAGTAATGGCAGTAGTGGTAGTGGTGGTAGCGGAGTGGTGGCAATGGTAGTAGTAATGGTAGTCGTAGAGGTGAAGTGGCAACAGTGGTAGTAATGGTGGTAGTGGAATGGCGTTTGCAGTAGTGGTGAAGGTGGTAAAAGAGATGGGTGGTGAGAGAAGGAGATGAGTGAGAGACAGATAGATGAGATAAAGAGAAAGAGAGAGAGACAGAGACAGAGACAAAGTGATGAACGCAAGAGAGACAAAGTGGTCGCTAAAAGTGCATTTTCTTGTAGTGGAGAGCTCGGTAAATAGAGAAGAGATGAGGGAGAGAGTGAGCAATGTGAACACAATGGGGGAGAGAGATAAACAGACAGACAGACACATAGAGAGAAAAAGAGAGAGAGAGAAGAGTGAGAGACAGACAAACAGACACAAAGAGAGAAAGAAAGAAAGAAGAGTGATAAGTGAGAGAGAGATAAAGAGAGAAAGAGATATAGAGAGAGACAGAGAGAGAGAGAGATAGAGAGAGACATATAGAAAAATAGAGAGAAACAAGAGATGAGAGAGATATATAGAAAGAAAGCGAAAAGAGATGAACGAGAGAGAGAATAGAAAAATAGAGAGATAGAGAGAAGAGATGAGTGAGAGAGAAGAGAGAGAAAAGAGAGATGAGCGAGAGACAGAGAGAGAAAAGAGATGAGCGAGATGAGAAGAGATGAGCGACAGAGACATAGAGAGAAGACAAATAAGAGAGATAGAGAGAAGAAAATGACGAAGACACACAGACAGATAGACAAACAGACAGACAAGAAAGAAGAGTGATGTGAAAGAGAGAAAGAGAAGAGTGGTGGTAGTTGAATGGCATTTTGCAGTAGTGGTAATGTGGTAGAGAAGATGGGTGGAGAGAGAGAATGAGATGGACCAATAGAGAAAAGAGATAGAGAGACAGAGAAAGAGACAGAGTGATGAGCGAGAAAGAGACAAAGTGGTTGCTAAAAGTGCATTTTCTTGTAGTGGATCGATAAATCGAAAGGGAGCTCAATAAATAAAGAAGACAGATAATTCAAAACTCTTTTCAAAACTTAATTCAAATCAATTTTTTAAATATTTTAAAAATATTTTAATTTTGTGAGAGACAGAGAGAGAGAGAGAGAGAGATAGAGTGATGAGCGAGAGAGAGAGATAGACAAAGTGGTTGCTAAAAGTGTATTTTCTTATAGTGGATCGATAAATCGAGAAGGAGCTCGATAAATGAGAAGATGGGAGTAAGAGAGTGAGCAAGGCGAACATAGTGAGAGAGAAATAGACAAATAGACAAGTAGATAGAAAGAGAGAGAGAGAAGAGTGATGAGTGAGAGAGAGACAGGGAGAGAGAGATAGACAAAAAAAGAGATAGAGAGAAAAAGAAAGAGAGAGAGAGAAGAGAGAAAAAGAGAGAGATATAAGAGATGAGAGAGAGAGAGAAAAAAAGAGAGAAAAGAGCGAAAAGAGATGAGCGAGAGAGAGACACAGAAAAAGAGAGAGACAAAAGAGAAGAGAAATGAGCGAGAGAGAGAGAGAGATAGAAAGATAAGAGAGAGAGAGAGAGAGAAAAAAAAAAAGAAATAAGAGAGATGAGCGAGAGAGACAAAGAGAGAAAACAGATGAGAGAGATAGAGAGAAGAGAGATAGGCGAGAGACACAGAGAGAAAATGAGAGAGAGAAACAGGCAGACATAGAAAGAAAAGTGATAAGTGAAAGAGATAAAGAGAAGAGAGAGAGAGATAGAGACAGAGAGACAGGAAGATAAAAAAATGAATGAAAAGAAAAATGTTATATCAAAAGAGTAAGACGACATTGTTTTTTTTAATTTTTTTTGCGACAGAAAAATACTGTTGAATTTATTCAAACCATTTTGTGACTGTATATATATGAAGCTATCTCAAAACCACAATCACTATGCTAGGTTAGAGTTTTCCAAAAACTCTTTTGAGAAAATTATACTTTCTTTTTTTTTCCGTGTTATATTGTTTTTACTGAATTTTTTTAATATTTTAAGTATTTTTTTTAAATTTTTAGACACACCTAACATAAATACACCTAAAAATTAAAAAAATTGTAAAAAAAATCTTTTAAAAATTCACTAAATACCAAAAATACAAAAAAAAAAAAAAAAAAACATAATTCAATACATTTTTTTTTTTTGTATTTTTATGTATTTATTAATTTTTAAAAATATTTTTTCATAAATTTTTTATTTTTTAGATACATCTAAGTAAGGTACATCTAAAAAAAAATATTTAAATTTTAAAAAATTCACTAAAAAAAAAACACGAAAGCCACTTTTTGCGACGGCAGAAAATGCCGTCTAAAAAAGCAGAGAGTATTTGCGACGGATACCGTCGCAAATACTCTCATTTTTTGAGACGGCAAATAGTGCCGTCGCAAATGCTCTGCTTTTTTGAGACGGCAAAATGGTGCCGTCGCAAATACTCTGCTTTTTTGAGACGTCATTTTCTGCCGTTGCAAAAAGTAACTGTTTGAGACGGTAAGTGTGCCGTCGCAAATAGTTCCGTCTCATATACCCACTTTTCTTGTAGTGCTTTTTGATATATGTAAATTGATAATATAATTAAGAGTTTTTTTAATAGAATAGGGCATCTTATATGGTTCTTTATGATTTGGGCATTTCTTTTTAATTTCTCTTTCAAATTTTTTTTATTTGTAAAAAATTTAAAACATTTAATTGACTTGCCCATCAATAAATAACAATTTAAATAATGAACATTGTTTTATAATTTATGGATTTTAAAAAAATTATCACCCATGTATGGAATAAGAAAAACTAAAACCACACATTTTTTTTATTATTTTTAACTCTTTAAAACTCTAACGGTACCCTTTTATTTCCCCAACATTGGAGCAATTTGGGAACTTCGTAAAAAGCCAGTTTTTTTGGCTTTTTACCAAGTTCTCCCAAAAAAGCCACAAAAAAGTCACAAAAAAAATCAAAAAGTTCAACTTTTTACCAACTTCTCAAAACACCTTGCCGTCTTTTTAAATTTATAAAGATAAAAAATTATATCGGAGTTGCATAGTGGTTAGTAAAGGTAGTGAGCATGGCAATAAAAATGATGATGATGAGCTCAGTTAGAGCATTGTTTGGGTGGGTTTTGAAAATATGAATATTACTTAAAAGAATAGTAGATAGTTTGGGTGATGAATTGATTTAGAAAACTAATGTGTGGTTGATATTAAATGTGAATTTTACTATATAAAAATTGAATTATGGATCATATATATATTTTTTTTATGTATCATTTTGGGTACTTTTGTATAATTATAAAAAATTATTATAATCACATGTTATTTATCATCTGATATATTATCACTGTATTATTGTAATGAATTTTATTATTAATGTCTATTATCAATGCATTGGTAAGATGTCACATGATAAGTGAAAATATGTTTTGGTATTATTATTATTGATAACATATTTTTTATTTATTTTTTATAATGTTTAAAAAATAATTTATGTTCATTGTTAATTTTTGTAAATGAGAAATCAAAAATAAATTATATATAATTCAAGTTATAACTAACTTGAGATTGAAAAGGAAAGTTCAAAAGAAATTATAATTATATATAATTTTAAAATATTTTTAAAAAAATACAAAGAAAAATTGGAACTATAAATTATAATTATCAAACAACCTAATTCTCTTATGAAAAAAATTAAATGAAAAATTGATCAAATTTAAATTTATAATTATTAAATATTTTTAATAAGCCATCAATTTTTTTTATTAAAGTTCTAGTCTCATCTAATCTTAAATAGTTTTTCAGATATAAATATATCTTAATATTGATACAATCAATATTAGACATATTTTAAGAAGAGATGTGATTGAGACCCCCTCAATCACCAACCCCCACCACCGCCATACACACGTGGGGGTTGGTGATTGGAGGAAGAGAAAAAAAAATTAAAAAAATAAAAATTTGGCCAATCAATCCAAGAGGGGGTCGTGGGGGTGGCGGAAAAGGGGGTCTGGGAAAGGTAAATTATATCGATAGTCCTGGCATTTTGTTTATTGTGTCAATTTGGTCTCTATAATTTTAATTAGCTTGATTTTGACCATTAATTTTAGATTTTGTATAAATTTGATCCAATTGATAATATCGGTTAAGGTTTTTAAAAGAAAATAGTTATTAAGTTGGTTGACATTAACTTACTGAGTTGAACAAATTTATAATTTGTCTATAAAATTATAACAGATGCTACTCATGTGTATATTTTCAATAAAAAAAACACTAAAAATTATAACAATTGGACCAAATTGAGACAAAATTATAAATTTAGAATCAAAATCGAGCAAATTAAAATTGTAAGGACAAAAATAACACAGGGTAAAATATAAGGACTACGAATATAATTTATTCTTCTAAGAATAATTACATAATTTCTTAATTAATTTTAAAATTGTTAATAAATATACCAAACAAATATGTACATATTTTCTATTTTTGTTATAATTTTTTTAAAAATATATATATATTTACTAATTAAAAATTAAATAAATAGGTGGGTCTACTAACTTATGGATTGGACATGAACTAGACGATTCTTCAAGAATTAGGCTTAAATCAAGAATTATTGGCAAAAAAATCGACTTGAACTAAATTTTCTTGACTACTTTTTAGTGTTTAATCAAATATTAAACCCTCCCAAATTAGCTCATATAAGTCACGAATTAATAAGTTATAATAAAATTTAAATTTATTAGGATTAGAATATGACCTACAATGGTGGCTCTATTTTATATAATTTTTTCATCCATAAATATATATAACTATTCATTTAATTGTTTTAAACATAAATATATAGCTTTTTTAAACTAAGTTCAAAAATTTTAATTATTATAAAAAAATACTTACAAATATCTATTTACTAATTTAATAAATAGATAAGTCAAATGATTCTTATAAATTGAGAATAGACAAAAATAATTTTTAATGATTAGGTGAAGGGCAAGTTGGCGTAAATCATGTTAAGCCTAGATTTAATATCACAAGTAAATTCTAATTCATTTTTACGTAAATCTTATAAAATAACATAAATTATAATTGATGCTAGACAAATTTTAGACTATACAAAATATGAAAAAATTAATATATTGACAAATGTAATTTATCAATATCATATGATAAATTAAATTTACACAAAACTCATAAGACAAAATATATTTATATTTTATAATAAATATAATTTTTGTGATTTATTTTTTTAATTTTTACTAATTAAATTATGACATGTATTTGTTACTAAGAACTTAAAGCACACAATTAATGACATAAGAATAAAAAAAAAAAAATCTCTTATATATAACTGTGATAAAAATGAAAAAAATTTAATTGATTCTAAATGATTTTTACTAAATATTTTAGGTAAATTTTTTAGATTATTATTTAATTGTAAAAATTAAATTTTGATAATTTATTTATACCCATGCATAATAGAGGTAATTATGCTAGTACAATAGATATCAAAATTGATATCAAACAAGTCTGTAGCCCACACTCATATTCCATAAAATATTTGGTAAAAATTTTAAGGCCTCTAATATTTTCCATTCTCAAAACAACCTTAAATTGTGAGACATTTGGTACGTGAAACATTTGATAAAATTTTGAACCTCTTTAACATTTTTCCAAAAATAAACAGTAACAAGAAGTTCAGTTCAAAAGCTTCAAAAAAAAATAACACAACCTACGCATCAAATTCAAAAACAACAATAATTACAAGCAAATGAGAAGAAACGTAGATCTAACAGTCAGATTACTATTACTACATTCCATATTCCTACTACATATGTATAACTTGAAATCACCATTAAACATCATCATCATCATCATCAAGCCCTAGCCTTGACCGACTTGGATGCATTCCTCTTCGCAGGGGTCGAAACTTTCTTCTTCTTCTTGAGAGCCTCTGGAGTTTTGACTTGGCTCAGCCTCTTCGTCTTCTCTCCGTTCTTCTTCACAACAGCCTTGTCTGTTTTCTTCTTCTCGGATTCTTTGATAGAAGCAGCAGCAGCAGCAGCAACCAATTTCACGTTCTCGGATGCAGACACCTTGTAGGAGTTTTTGATTTTGACAAGTTTCTCCGATTTCACAAACTTCTTCAACTGAATCGACAACATTTTCTTGAAATTTGGGGGAAGCAGAGAGCTGTACTTTTCTTCCATGAATTTCGCGATCGCTGGCTGGCTCGAACCTGTGCGATCCTTCAATGACGATATTGCTTCGCTTATCATCTGCATCAAACAACAAAAAAAAAATTAAAAATGTTTTCACTGTTGATCCACAAGAACTAAAAGTTGAGAGAGACAGAGAGAGAGAGAGAAAATGAGAGGACCTGTAAGTAAGGAGGATGGAGAGTTGAAGATGGATTGGTGGTGGTGGTGGTGGTGGTGGTGGTGGTGGTTTTGCCTGAGACAGCCATAGATTAGTAGCTTAGTTTTGCCAATTCTTTGGAAGAAGTCTATTGTTTTGGGATTGATAGGGGAAGTGAAGTCCTGCGCTCTGTTTATGACGACTTTTAAGTCTGAAATTTCAATTTCAAAATTTATGTTTTGGCGGAAATTTTTTTCATGTTTCCAATAATCCAACTGCCTGAATGATGTCAAGCCTGATTGGATTAGTCTTTGCCTAGTTGAAAAGCACAAATGCAGATTTTATTTTATTTTTAAACAAGAAATCTATATATATATATATATATACAAAATTGACTAATCTTATGTAACAAAATTGATATCATGTCATCATCACTTGTGATGCCAGCGATTAGTAATCAATTTACACAGCATATACAGAGGCATCATTGGGGAATAGAGTATTTTACTAATTTTTTAACTTTTTATAAAAATATGTATAAAAAAATGGAAAATGAAAAATCCCCCTAAAAATACTCCCCCTAATCCCCCTAATTTCCTATTTTGGTAAACTGTTTTCTTTTTTTCTTTTTTCTTTTTTTTTCTTTTTTTTTTTTATACCTGATATGGGAATTCGGGGGATTCGGGGCCCCCGAATTCGAGGTCCCAATCTGCGCCGTAAAAAAATAGAGAGAGAGTTATGAAATAACTTATAGTGATTTTTTGACTACTGTATAGTTGACAAATAAGACCAGAGTAAAAGATTTTTAAAATAATCTAAATAAATATATTTTTCACTTTTTACAAAAAAATAAAAAAGTGATGTGACCGAAATAAGTAGACTTATCTAAATAAATACACTTACTTAGTTTATGTCAAATAACATCTAAATTTTATTATATCTACATCACATTTTGTTATTTATAATAGTGAACCCCCATTTTTGCCTCCTTTTACCTCCTCCACCCAACTCCTCCTTATCCTTACCTCAATTAGAGATAGCAATCTGAACCCGACCTGACAGGGACCCGGCCTCGGCCTCATTAGAATGGTTTTTCCTTGAAAAATATTCCCAACGGGCTGGGGCTAGTATTCGAAATTACATCCCCAACGATTTTTCGAGGCGGGGATGGTGATAGGTTTCCTCCTGCCTTAACCCCGAACCATCTTTGAATGGTTAATTACAATTATACCCCCTCGTGTATATATATATATATGTCTTTAGGGTTTTTTGGCCTCACTCTTCACTTCTTCATTATTATTATTATTTTTTTTGCCTCTCTTCTCTAATGCTCTCTCTAACAGTTGCTCCTGTCGTTTTCTCACACTAGCATTGTTTTCCTCCCTCATTGGCGTCATCCACTCTCCCTTATGATCACGGTGTGGTATCTCCTTCCCTCTCTCACGGCGGGATCTCCTCATTTTTTTCTTAACAAAGGATTCAATTTTCTTCCTTCGCCCCCGATCTTCCCAAGCTTTCCATTTGCGTTTTCTTTAAACCTTATTTTTTCAATTGGGTTAGTGTCGTCAAATGCCAACGATGTTGTTTGCTGCGACACTCTGACGATCTGGGCCAATAGCGTCAAGAAGAAGAGAAAGAGAAAGATGAACAAGTACAAATATAAGAAGCTGATGAAGCGGCTCAACAAATAGAGTTTGCTACTCTTTTTTTTTTTTTTTTTAACTCACTGTTACTGGTGTCGTTGTTCACTAATTTTCCATTTACTGTTTTTTTTTTTTTTGCCAGGGAATTTTCGAGGTCGGGAAACCCGATTCTCATTAGGGGTGAGAGCGGGGTGGTGATAAGTTTTCCATCAAGGATCGGGGTCGAAGACAAGGAAAATTTTACCATTGGGAATCAAGGATGAGGGTGTGTGATCCCCAACCCTGCCTCGACCCGTTGCCATCCCTACCCTCAATGACCCACCGTGCCCTTCTCTTGCCTTGCCCACTTTAATTACTACCGTTGCTATACACCACCTTAAATCCATAGATGAGAGAGGGAGAAAAAAAAGAAGAAAATGCAAAGTTAAGAATGGAGATAAGAGTTAGGGTAAAATAAAAACAAAAACAATCAGTGTGTTAAGTTTTAATTTTATGGATTTAATTTTTTGTTTTTCGTATTTTTTTGTTTTAAGTGAATATTTTTTCAATTTTAAACATTTTTTTTTAATTTTTAGATGCACCTTACTTAGATGCATCTAAATAGTAAAATATTTGTGAAAAAATATATTTTAAAGAATTAATAAATACACAAAAATATAAAAAAATGTACTAAATTTTCATAATTTTTTTTTATATTTTTTGGTATTTAGTGAATTTTTTTTTCCCCACAAATATTATACTTTTTAAGTTTATTTATGTTAGGTGTATCTAAAAATTAAAAAAATTTACTGAAAATATTAAAAAAAATCATTGAAAACATTAAACTATAGAAAATATTAAAAAAAAAGTAAAATTTTTTGAAAACTATTTTCTGAAAATTAAAACCAAACAAGCTGAATATTTTTATTTGTAAGTATAAGGGAAATTTGGAAAGTTAATAAAAAGTTAACTTTCAATCTATTTTGATTTAAATCACTTTTCCCATTTTTTTATACACAAAAGGACAAAAAAATCAAAAAAATCTACTTTTAACTAACTTTTCAAATCACCCCATAATGAGAAAGTGAATGTAATGAGTCCAATATGTTGCATAAATTAAAGCTCCCCTTGAATAACAACGAGAGGACTTTCACGACACCATAATAATCTTTAAATTGTGTTTGATTAAAAAATTTGATAAGAGAAACGAAAAAAACATATGTGAAATTATATAAAATATAAATATAATTTTATTTATATTTTACCTCCATTTTCTCTTTTCCTTTCAAAATCATTTTCTAAATGGGCCTAGCTTCCCTCTATTCCCAAATCCGACTGAAGAGTATTGTTGGACTTGTGAAGGCCCACCACAGGTTCTGTTTCGATACTCCAAACCATTCAATGTACAAAACTTATTGAGTACTATATGCTTATAAAAAATTATATTGATCGGATATCGATAACTATTTCATCGGATCAATTTTCTGTCAATCGTTTATTTTTTTTTATACAAAATTGATTTGATCACGTAACTATTGGTATCCAATCAACGTAATTTTTTTTATAGATTTATAGTATTCGACGAGTTCTACATATTAAACGATTTAAATTATCAAAAGAAGACTCGTAATAAACCCCCACAGATCCAACAGCACCTTCCAATCTCAAATCAGACCGGAGGAACCCAGTGCCTTTTTAAATCCCTAATCAAACACAAGTGTTATAGGTTAATGTCAATACTGGACAGCCTTTCTCACTACACTCGCTCAGGTCGGCTACCAGCCTATACCACTAACCAAAGAAGTGTGTGTGCGTGCGTGTGTACGCGCGCGCGTCAGAGAGAGTACAAGGCACACAACCAATGTTAAGGTAGCAAATGGGATTTGCAAAACAACATACCAATATATACTTCATCCAGCCATGAAATTTTCTAATATCAATAACAAACATGTATTCCCTTGCATCCTCCACACTAACAAGCCTTTCTAGTCATATATATCTTTCTTTTTATTTACTCTTTTTAACTACAAACCAAACAATATATATGTATATATATATAAACCATGATTCCATAGAGGTATGCTCCACCCCTGGCATTCAATTTACCATTTTTTTAACAGCTTGCATTCAAGCTCAGCAGGGATAAAAAATAAAATAAAAATAAAATAATATTAAGGACTCCATTCATGCAGTTCCCCCATGGGAAGGAGATCCCAAACGGTGCTCAACATCTACACTTCATGGTTATCAGGCAACTGTCTTCTTATTCAATCAACCACTGTAAAGGTGCAAACAATATTTGACCAGCATCTCTTCAACCCCATACCTAAATCTGCACCAGAGAGTACCATAAGACAATGAAACGACTCTCAACCCACAAGACCTCAAACAAATGTTCGACCAGCCCAAACCTGAACTTCTTACATTCCAACACCATCTGAATATCTGCAAAATGCCAATGCAGTGACAAGCACCATTAACAATGATATATGACACTAGACTACCATTAACAAATTAAAAGACGTTCTACAAATCCTATCAGGCCCAACAAAGACGAGAATGAAAATTGGACCAAGTTTGGATGGAATGGCCAAAAACAACCCCAAACAAACAATTGAAGTCTCAATTTCAACCAAATAGGGATGGAGCAAGTTGGCATTTGATTAAACATGTTGATTCACATGTTAATCATGTCCTTCATTACATATGCTACTACATACAATTCTTGATTAGAGGGGATTAAAATTACAAAAAAGTGCCCCAGCCCCAAGGCCAGCCTGGGAATGTTGATAAGCTATAGAAATCACAGGTCTATCCCAGTAGGCAACCTCTTCACCACACCTCAGGTGAAGACCATAAACGAATAAATGGTTGTGCAAGCCATCAAGAACAAAAGAATCACAGACTACACAATCAAGGTCAATGTTACATGGAATTCTTCAAATTTGAGAAGTACCCGTGTCAAAGGCTTGACACTAAGGTAAGGACATGGGAAATGTGTCTGATATGCCTAGTTGGACATGCACCCAACAAGTATGTATAATCGAGTTTACTATATAATTATGCATAAGACTTCTATTTTGTACATACAATAATAATCTATTTTAATTTGTAAACATCATTTTTATCCTTAAAATAAATAGCACTTAAAAAATATGAATACATCACATACATACTTGCACCAGCCACCTGTCCCGTGTCATGTAACTGAGATCAAGGTAAAAGAAATGCATACCTTCAACTGAAGTTGAATCCACCAGATGGAACTGGAGGTTCATTCCCACCAAACTGGAATCCGGATTGAGAAGCATCAGCTGGTGGCAACTGCTCATCCTCATCTTCCAACCAATATGTCTCAAGAATCTTCACTGCCTTCTCATATATTTCATTGTTGTCATGACTCTGCAGATTTTCTATCTTTTCTAATCCTTCAGCTTCATCAATGAACTGGCCATATAAATTTACATTGCTTGAATTACCTAAATTCTTTTCAACTTCCCCAACCTTCAGGATATTCTCAAGCCCTTCCAAGCAAACCGTGACTATTCTTGGGTCAGGACAAACTAGGAGATCACACAGTGGCTTTATACACCCCTGGTCCACCAAGAACCTACCAACAAATAAACAAAATCGAATCTCTAAATTCAGAATTTCAACCAAAAAAAACAAACAAACAAACAAACAAAAACAGAAAAAAAACAAAAAGGTAAAGAAAAAATAATTGTTAAAAAATCGTACTTTATTTGCTCATGGGTACCACCAGATGTAGCATTTGAAATCGCCCAAGCAGCCTCCTTCTTTATCTCAAACTCAGCATTTTGAAGCAGTTGGACAAGTGGTGCAACAATACCAGCCTCAATTACAGCCTAAATGATTTTAAATGTCAGGTATTACCCCTTTTGAATACGCAGACAATGGCGACATGACCATTTCAACAAAACTAAAGGTGAAGACCTTTTTTCATAAGATTTTCCATGTCAAATCTCATTGTCAAGATAGGTAACATAATGATTAAGAATCTAACTCGGCCATTTTTTAAGTAAGGGGTTCTTTGCCACAGGAACACAGCTGTATATGTACCCTAACTCTATCTGCGATATTCAAGATATTGATTAAAACAAAGGGATTCAGGATACTGACTATCAAGAGATGCAACATACTGGCAACTGAAGTAAAGGTATCTAATTGGACATTTTAAAGCATGGGTCTTTTTTCACAGATATCCCACCTGTATCTGATCCCTATTTCCAGCTGTGATGTTTGAGATGGTCCAGCAAGCTTCCTTCTTGACGCTCTTCTTGTAATTTTGTGTCAGAAGGTTCAGCAGACAAGGAAGAGCTTGATGATCTAAAATAACCTGAAAGGAGGACAAGAAGAAAGCATCAGATAGCCATCCCAGGAGGAAACTATAGCATGTGGAGCTTTATGAAGATGGAAAACCAACTACAAATACCAATATCACATGAACAGATGAACCACTAAAATTCAACCAAGGGAAGTGTACGATTCCTTTTCCTTGCAAATAAATTAGAACACAGAAGTGGAATAATTGAGAAGCAAACAAAAGTTGAATAATTTATACAGGAATAAAGTATTTGTTAACGTTTAAACTTTAGAAGTGGATACAGTACAATACTCTGAAAAAGTAAAAACAAAGATTACTCTTTTGCTTTCCTGAGATTAAAATTTCTCTTTACTTATTTTATTTTATTTTTCTTCATATAATACCACATGTTGTCCATGCATCTAATCTGACATTGTGTTAACACTTCTTTCATGGTGTATGTGACCTTAAGATCACCACATTACAAATTCTCTCCATGATAGGGGATGGTGTCAGGTTTTAATAGTAACTTACAATAAGTAAACTAGGAAAAGTTTTTAGCATTAATCTACTTGGCTAGGGTAGCACCAACAAAGGAAGGCAGGAAAATATAGGGAAAGTCGTCTACTATGGTTATTCCATGAGCAATCCCAAATGTCCACAGTAGTACAGAAGCTATGAAGCACGGACACCTCTCCGAGGGCTCCGTACCAGTGTCAGACACGCGTCGGACACGGACACGCGTCGGACACGCGGTTGACACGTGTCCGACACTCAGCAGAGAGTGTCCCATTTTTTTTAAAATTTTTTTACATCCGGACACGTTTAGGACACGTTTGGGACACGCGCGGGGGCAATTTCACAATTTACCAAATTTTTTTGGGGTCGATTTGAAAATAAACAAAGACAGATCAAAATTTGCCCTAATCATACTTTGAATCTACTTCGAATGGAAGAGAAACAGAAGAGAAAGGCTGAGAAAGAGAGGACCTGCGATCTTCAGTCGAGCTTCAGTCAAAATTTGCCCTAATCTGTCGTCGGTCTGCGATCTTCAGTCGAGCTTCTTCTTCTTCGATCTGCGATCTGCCATCTTCAGTCGATCTTCTTCTTCGCTAAGGTACGACTTTCTTCGATCTTCTTCGATCGCTCTCTCTCTCTCTCTCTCTCTCTCTCAGCCCCCTTTCCTCGATCTTCTTCGATCGATCTTCGCCCCTTCTGATTTCATTTTTTTCTTTATTTTTTTGTTTTTCTTTTTTTTTTATTCTGATTCGATTTTTTTTTCTTTTTTTCTTTTATTTATTTTTCTTTTTTTCTTTTATTCTGTTTCTTTTTTTCTTTTTTTTTTTCTTTTTTTTTCTTTAATTCTGATTTTATTTATTTTATTTTATTTTTTCTTTTTTTTAATTATTTTTATATTCTGATTGCAAACAATGCAATATAAATAAATATAAATAAATAAATAATATAACCCCTAACCTTTTTTTGGTCTTAAATAATATAAATAAATACAAATAATATATTTATTTTTTAATTTTACATATAATAAATAAAATAAATAAATAAAATTAGTATATATTTTTAATTTTGCATATAATAAATAAAATAAATAAATAAAAATAAATACAAATAGTATATATTTTTTAATTTTACATATAATATATAAATAAAATTATATATATTAAACGTGTCCCCAGCGTGTCGTGTCCCCCATTTTTTGAAAAATTGCGTGTCCGCGTGTCTGTGTCGTGTCCGTGTCGTGTCTCGTATCCGTGTCCGTGCTACTTAGTACAGAAGTAAAGTGAGATGAAGTTGCAGGAACAAAAAAAAAGGAAATTACAAAAGCCAACACAATAAATGGAGACAGGATATTCAGTTTTTATTCACAAAGACTTAAACTGGATTGCTATATGATTCTGTCCAAAAACCAAAATATCTTGAACACACCTATACACTTGTTCATCCAGCACATTTTGTTATGAAATCACAACTCAAGAATTAATCATGTTTTAGTTTGTGAAACTGTAGCTCAACTATTCTAAATCTTCCATTACACTACTAACTTAGGAAAACATTACAGCAACTTGAAGAGGATTCCATCTTCTAGATAATTGACCAACAAAAAACCAAATTGAAGTATTCAAGGTGAGTTCATAGAACACCATAGCTAGAAATGACTAAGGGCTCGTTTGGGAACTTGACTATTTTAGTTGGCTTTTTGGCTATTTTAGCCTAGATAAAAAAAGTTGTGTTTGGGTTGATAGGTGCCTTTTTTTTTTTTGTAGTTGATTTGATGGTTGTGAGAGAAAAAGTGAAATGATTATGGTTTGAATATAACATTTTGTCTCATTAGCTAATTTAGCCTATGTTGTCTTCATTAGTTGTTTTAGCCTATGTTGTCTTTATTGGCTATTTTATGGCCTATTCAAGACTTTATTGACAGCTCTGACCCTGATAAAATGCACCCCCCCCCCCCCCCCCCCCCCAAAAAAAAAAAGAGCCCTGGTGATGATACCTTCAAGCTATTCCAATAAAGTAAAATAAATTGTATATATGTTACTTAGTTGTATGTATATACACTATAAAGATATGCATAAATCTTCATAAATACTCTATGCCCTCCTCTTCAACATCAACATTGCTGTTAACAGCGGGCATACACCCACCATTGCCTTCTCAATGACAACTCATGTGCGTCTATGTTGAAAAATGTAAGTGCTGCATTAAGTATGCTAAGAATTTCCAATCATTAAAAGTAGAAAAATGAGAAACTGACACTGCAATTCAACTCACATAAACACATGACAAAATGCAGCTGAAATATCATCAATTTGCAACCCATTGCCGGCACATCCAAAATCCAAAAACTGGAAAAGTAAATTATGGAAAGCATATTTTATCGTAACATACTAAAAAGTTGCGTGCAAGATACCTGAGTTTGGATATCATCCCCAGTAACAATGTTACCAACTGTCCGCAGGGCAGGAATAAGCACTGATGGCGATGGATGACTAGAAAGAAAAAAAAAACATAGGTCAATAAAAAACAATGAAGAAAGATTTCCACAATCATAGATCAAAATGAAAACCAGTGCTTACAGCAAAAGCTCAACAAGACGAGGGCAGACAACAGCCTCAATAACAGCTTGAATTTTGTCATTTGTACCATCAGAAAGATATGATAACGCCCAGCATGCATCAGTGAGGACTTCTTCATCATTTGAATGTATAAGACGTGCAAGAGCTGGTAGTGCAGGCTTTGTCTACTCAATGGATTTCAAAATCATTAGGATTTGAGAAACAAACACCAGGGAGAAAAATGACAAAAACAAATACACTACACCCCAATAGTATCTTTCAATAGTCTAACCTGCTCAAACTGAGGTTGCGGCTTGCCCCTACAAAAGTTTGACAATGTCCATGTTGCATTTCTCAACATAGAAAGTTTTGCATGCTCATTGAATTGTGCCAGTAACGGCATCAAGGCTCCATGGTTGAGAACAAGATCGCGACATTTGGGTGAGTCACCGGCAATATTTCCCAATGCCCAAACAGCCTATACAATTCAAATAACAGGTTCACTTAATACAGCTAAGAATTCTTCATTATCAACTAAACCAAATGACAGGCAACTCACTGTATAAAAGTACAAGGTTCTAAAAGGCTTCTTAGGAAGTAGAAAATAGATCAAGTCGAAAATAAAGCATGAAGCACTTATGGGTTGTGGACTTCTGTAATATACCTGTTCACGAACATCATCGCTTGGAGAACCAAGAAGTCTCACAAAAATTGGAACAGCACCATGATCGATTACAACCTTTGTGTTCTCAGATGTTCCAGATGCAATGTTTGTGAGAGCCCAAGCTGCCTCGAACTATACAGAATTAAAACAATTAACAATGCAAACAGGTGACCATTCAACATTGAAAAAATCAACACAAAAACAATTAACTAAAAAGAATAAGTTCAAACCTGAAGTTGTGGATAGTCATCCCTGGCAAGAAACTCGACAAAGCGAGGAACAACACCAGATTGTATCACCTCCTCGATAGGAGGATTGCGCTCTGTTGAAAGAATCACAATGAGAAGAAATATTTAACTAATTATGCACAAAATAAAATAAGTGAAACAAAAATAAAAACCTATCGAAAGCAGTTTTCGAAATTGGGTGGTTGCTTCAAGCTGTAAGCTGCTATCTTCAGACCAAACCCCGGCAATCATGCCAGGAAGGCTTTCTAACTGCAGTCCAATATATGATAATACAACCCACCATGAGAATCGATAATTATATCACAAACTACCAAGAAATTGAGTGTTTGATTATGGGTCTATTTGGTACAACTTATTGAAAGCTAAAAGTTGACAATCAAAATGCAAAATCAGAAGTACCCCTCCCCATCTTCCATATAATCATTTAACTTATTTAAACTATTTTTGCCTAATGAACTCTTAGGCATAAGTATACCAAACAATCTTGTACAAATTCCCACATTTCAAAAATAAATAAATAAATCTATAAGCAGCTGAGATAACATAAAAATGGGGAGATTTTGTATACTGAGGGATGTGGTGGTGTCCAAATAGAGAAAATCACCTCTCTCTTTCTCAGCTCATTTAAGCTAATTTCTGACTAATAAGATCAACCGGTCTAGCACAGACTCCCAAAATAAAATAAGCCATTTGGAGTTTATTTAATCTGACTAAACACCCCCAATCTATAGTTTAATGATAAAATTGAAAAAACAAAATGGGCATAAAAAACTGAAATCAACGCTAATTTAATACATTGGACAGTTCATTATCAGCAAAATTGGGAAAATACTTTGTTGAGTTGAGTTGAATTCATTGTCAAAAAACTAAATCCCCATCGTTAATTGCAACCCAGCAACACAACAACAACACAGGACTTGAAATCAGTAATCAACTAAAATAGAAAGCAAGGAAGAGAGACCTTCTTGTCGATTTGAGAGACGTTGATGGTAGATGGGAATTGGTGAGCTTGAAGGCCCTCACGACGCTTCTTAAGCAAACTCTCTTCTCTTTTGTTCTTTCGGATCTCAACCATGTTGTCTTCTCTCCTTCGCCGACCTTCCTCTGCATCGACGGCCACCTTGTACTTGCTCCGACGAACTTCGGTTCTAGCACTCGGTCTCAGAGACATGGTTGCTCGATCGATCGAACGAAACCCTAAATAGGTATTGTAGACAATCGATGTGTGTGAATTATATGAAAGTCTTTGTATTCATAACCACGAAGATATCGATGACGATGAAGATACTTGTAGAGAGAGAGAGAGAGACTGGAACAGGAGTGAGAGCAGCAGACGCAAGAGGGGGATTAGCTAAGCTGACTCGAGTTGTGTATGGGCGACCATTAACGGTTTTCACTTTCAACCACCGGAGCTTCCCAAATACGAGTGGCTTCGTTAGAAAAGATAGGGAGCATGAAAAATAAAAACTTATGAAAATGATCATGAATTTTGGTTAGTGTGTAATATTTTATTTTTAGTGTAATTTAAGGGTCATAAATATTTTATAATTATTTTTATGAAAGTTTTTTTTTTTTATGATACTTAGTATTGCTCTTGACGAAAACAATCCTTTTTGAAGGGGGATTGTTTAAGTTTATTTTTTTTTTTTTTTTATAAAAATATATGTAAAAAATTAAAAAGATGATATAATATAAAAAAATAAAAAGTGTGCTTATATATCACAACCTAAACAAACTCTAAATAGGAAGAATTCTAACCTCATTTTGGTAACAACATTTCCAACATTTTACTGATTTTTTTTTAATCTAATTTTATTTTAGATTTTAGTGTAAAACTTGTTTTGATATGAAATATTTTAGTCCTTTTTAAGGGGTTGTTTGGGGTGTCCTAAATAAGTATACTTTTTATCTTCTTGAACTAAAAAGTTGAGGAAGAAAATATAGATGTTTGAGTCAATTTTTTATCTTTTTACAAAAAAATGTGTAATAAAAAAATGTATAAATAAAGTATATAGTGGAAAAAATTTGCTTAGTTGTACGGCTGCCCAAACATGTCTGCACAGAAAATAATTGCCTCTTTCGGGACAAAGTGTTTGGGTAGTGATGGTCGGTCCGTGGGGGCCACTAAGGGTTCCGTTTGATAATCTGAACCGTTCAATATGTACAACTCATCGAGTATTATATGCTTGTAAAAAATCACGTCAATCGGATATCGATAGCTATATGATCGGATTAGTTTTTTTCAATAGTTAACTATCACACCATCCGTTTTGTTTATACAAAAATGATTTGATCATATAGTTAACGATATCCGATCAATGTGATGTTTTACAGGCATATATTACTTGACGAGTTCTACATATTGAACGGTTCGGATTATCAAAACGGAACCCTTAGTGGGCCCCCAAGAGCCTAATATTACTATCAAACTTTGTAACTTTACCTATGCAATCTTTTTTTTTGCTCTCAAAAAAGTGTATAATAGTCTGGTCTCAATCACAAGGACGACTGTCACGTCCACACTTTGATTTGTATTATAAAAACATATATAAAATATTTTTTTAATATTTTTTATTTGTGAATAGTAATCAGCTTGCTTGTTTTTATTTTTCAAAAAACACTTTTCAGAAAAATTTACGTTCTTATTTTCCGTGTTTCTTTGTTTTTACTGAATTTTTTAAAATATTTTAAGCAATTTTTTTACTTTTTAGAGACACCTAACATAAATACACCTAAAAAGTAAAAAAATTGTAAAAAAAATCTTTTAAAAATTCACTAAATACCAAAAATACAAGAAAAAAAAAATACAAGAATTCAGCACATTTTTTTGTATTTTTATGTATTTATTAATTTTTTAAAATATTTTTTACAAATTTTTTACTTTTTAGATACATCTAACTAAAGTACATCTAAAAAGATAAAAAAAAATGTTTAAAATTTAAAAAATATTCACTAAAAACAAAAGAATACGAAAACCAAAAAATTCAATTTTCAAAAAACTTAATCCAGAAAACTCAAACCAAACACACTGAATGTTTTTTTTGCTTTTTGTGTAACTTTTTGACTTTTAGATTATATAGGAGTTGCTAAACCAGCCCTAAATTATTTTATCTCAAATTTCATTTGGAATCAAATTTGTTGAAAAAAAATATATCCACTCCTTCATCTTTTTTAATGAGTTATTAATTTAATTTAAAAAATTGCCTCTTTTTTATTTGATTAATGTTTTATAATATAATTACATATGATTTTTTAGTATTTTTATCAAATTTAAATTTAATAACATAAAATATAAAGGATTAGAGATGCTTTTAGAACAAAGAAATAATAATTATATAAATGTGAGATCTAAGAGTATCTCCAGCAAGGATAGTTAAAATAGCTATTCAAAATTTCACTTTACTATTTTAGCTAGTCATTTTTTTAATATATACTCCAACAAGACTATCTACTTTAGCTATCTTCTATTAAAATATTTTTATACTTTAACTACCTTCTTTCCAATCTAAAAAAAAAAAAACTAACTTCTTTCAAATTTTTTTTTTCATTATTCTAAATATAATTATATTTTTGTGAAAGTTACATTTTTCTACTATCATATTTTTCAAATTGTTCATATTTTTTCAAATTTTTACAACGGTCATATTTCTCAAACGGTCATATTTTTCCAACAGTCATATTTTTATACTTTTCCATTATAAATAAGACATTCCTTATCATTTGATCTTACCCTCAACTCAATTTTCTAATTCATCCAAACTTCCATATCTCTCTCTATGGCTTCCAATTCTCTTTATGATATGCTTGTAAATGACTCTGACTTCTCTGAATCTGGTGATGATTTGGAGATGCTCAAAGCTGTTACTATGGATGAAGAATTACTAGATAATGAGATAGGATCAAGCTCACGTCGTGGTTCTGTTCGAGGTTGTAAAGTCATTCATCGTGATCATATTCAAGGTCATGAAAGGTTTTTTCTCGACTATTTTGCTAAATTGCCTGTATATCCTCCTGAGCTATTTCGAAGGAGGTTTCGGATGAAGCGTTCACTTTTTCTTCGAATTCAAGCTGCAGTAGAAGTGCATGATCCATACTTTCTCCAAAAAAGAAATTGTGCTGGAAAGCTTGGTTTGTCTTCTCTTCAGAAGATAACTGTTGCACTTAGGATGCTTGCTTATGGAGTAGCCGCTGATTTTATGGACGAATATGTGAGAATTGGAGAAAGCACTACAATAGAAAGCTTAAAATATTTTGTTAAAGTAGTTGTTGATATTTTTTCTAATGAGTATTTGAGGTCACCAAACAGCAATGACATCGCTAAACTACTAGCGGTTGGTGAAAGTTGTGGATTTCCTGGAATGCTGGGAGCATTGATTGTATGCATTGGAAATGGAAAAAATTGTCGACTGCGTTGAAAGGTATGTATACTAGTCACATTCATGAACCAACAATTATTTTGGAAGCTGTTGCATCATATGATCTTTGGATTTGGCATGCGTTTTTTGGATTACCTGGGTCTCATAATGATATCAACGTGCTAGAAAGGTCTTTTGTATTTACCGAACTTGCTCAAGGGCGTGCTCCTGTAGTCAATTACACCATCAATGGTAATG
Source organism: Camellia japonica (assembly GCA_030407325.1). Lineage (NCBI taxonomy): Eukaryota > Viridiplantae > Streptophyta > Magnoliopsida > Ericales > Theaceae > Camellia > Camellia japonica. The sequence continues at coordinate 39,823,710 of JAPPVO010000024.1, read as the reverse complement.
AATATATAATGGGATACTATCTCCCCATTGGTATATATCCACAATGGTCAACATTTGTGAAAACAATTCATTCTCCTCAAGGAAATAAGAAAAAACTTTTTGTTGCAGTTCAAGAGGCGACAAGAAAAGATGTAGAACGTGCATTTGGAGTGCTTCGAGCACGATTTGCAATTGTACGTCAACCGACATGTTTTTGGAATACTAAAATGCTAAAATATATTATGAAGGCATGCATAATTCTACATAATATGATCATTGAGGATGAGCACGATGACAATGGAGTAAAAAACTTCAATTATGATCAAATCGATGACAGTCCCCATGTAACAGTGTTACTGGAGAGAACTACTGAACTTATGGAGTTCATTCAATGTCATTATAACATTAGAGACATGCAAACACATTCTCATCTCCAATCGGACCTTATCGAACACTTGTGGCAATTACACAGTGAGTTGTAAAAGTTTTAAATTTGAAGTTTCATTTTATGTAGTATGCTATTAGTTTTGAATGTAATCAGTATATGCTTTTAATTTATGTGTAATTTTATAATTCTATATGCCTTTTAATTATATGGTTATCATTTTAATTCTATATGCCTTTTAATTATATGGTTTTCACTTTAATTATATGCCTTATATATATATATATATATATAATTAGCAATGTAGAGAAAATACATCACAAAATAGCAGCAAAAATACCAGCAAAATAGTAGCAAAAACACCACAAAAATAGCAACAAAATAGCAGCAAAATCAGATAAAAAATATGTAGCAGATTTACACTTAACTATTTGATTCTCTCCAGTCAACAAATTTACACTTAGTTCTCACAATGCTTTCAAGGTTTAACTTCAATCCATCTTTATAAATGTTGAGATTAATTCATGTTAAAAGTTATGTTTCATCAAGCACCATAAATGTTACTTATCAGAAATAACTACTGAAGTGTTATTACTATTATGTGATAGTTTAAAAATACCCTTCAATTTGACCAAATATACACCAGAAACATGAATCTGATTCTTTCATGGCTTCATTCCATTCCAATTTAGGAAACCAAAATTATACTAATACCAAAATTATACTAAACCAAAATTGTTGCAGATGCATTACAGGAATCAAGAAAATTGGGCAATAGTTGCAAACTTCATTTATAAACTGAGCCAAAGCATTATGCACTTTATTCCAGTGAACACAATTTTTTCCAATTTAATATATGCTCACTTGATCCAACAATATTGGAGGCATCCTACTGTAGACACCCCATTTTTGACCGACCTTAAGACTCAGACGTCACCGATTGAGCGCTCGGTGATGTTGCATATTGTGCTCGTTCAGAAGTCTCAGAGTCGCGGCCGTGCGCCCTGCCTCCGGACTTCCGAACTCTCTTCTGTGCCTTGCCTCGGTTTGCGAACCAGACTCGGTTTTCTCTGTTTTCTTTCCTGAGGGGAGGGAGAGGTCCCGTAGACCGTCTCTCAGTGGCCGTGGGCTACATTTCGTGGCCGTAGGCCATTTTGCCCATTTCGGAGCCCGGTTCCCGGTTTTCGGAGCCGTCAGGCCGTGTGCCTCGGTTCGGGACCACCCAATGATCTCCGATTCCTCCGGTTTTTGGCATGCATCTCATTTACTCCCTTTAGAGGGACACTGGGGCCTTAGATACCCACTTCGTGGCCAAACACCACTTTCGGTGCTTAACGGCCGGTTTTCGGGACCCCGAACCGCGCGGTTTGACCCCGAGCATTCGTTTTTCGGTTTCCATTCATTTTTGGCAGGTACCTCTGTTTTATCATAACGAGGGACACTGGGGTCTTAGATACCCACTTCGTGGCCGAATGCCACTTTCGGTGCTTAACAGCCTATTTTCGGGACCTCGAACTGCGTGTTTTGGTCCCCGAGCATTCGTTTTGCATCGGTTTTTGTTTATTTTTGGCAGGTACCTCTGTTTTATCCCCAGGAAGATCACTGGAGGGTGGGAGGCTAGCAATTGTCTCAGCAACCTGTTATGCTCTTCCGGCGCCCCCCCGGCGCCCGTTTTTCTCACTTCCGGGCTAATGTTGAACACCCTAGGGCCATTTTCTTCGAGCCAAAACCACATATTTGTGTTGTACACACATGGGAGGACCCTAAAAACACATGGCTGGCCATTAATTCTTCTTTCATTTTTGAACCTCTTTGAAAGTGGATCCGAGAAGGAGAAAAGTCTGCGCGGCTTCACCGAAACGGGCGTAACTCTTTGCACAAGAGGAATTAAAATATGAGGCCACCACCATTGGAAAGATTACTTCCGGGGCTTCATTTTGCACTCAAGAATCTCCTAAGTCCAAATCCGAGGGGAGGAGATATGGTTGGTTGAAGCCCGGTTGGACCGAATCTGCGCGGCTTTACGGAAACTGGCATAACTTTTTCTACAGGAGAAATTTTAATGCAAGGTTTGCGGCATTGGAAAGCTAACTTCTGGGGCTTCATCCTAGGGGGTGGCCGGCCATTTTTCTCCTATACCTGGCCGGCCGGCCACCTTTTCCAGCCGGCCGGCCACCTGCAACTAAAGCACTTTTTGCCCACCTTTTCTCCGATTTTCTTGCCTATATAGCTGGCCTCCCAGATCTTGTAGAAGGGTTGGAAAATATCTCTCAAGGATATACATTGATATCTCTCCAAAACCTCCAAAATCCTTAAGTTTTGGCCTCATTTGTTCATCATCTCCTAGCACCACCAACACCACTTCATTTTCAGCAGCAGGAGGAGTTCTTGGGGGGTTTAGAAGCAACTTTCATCAAGCAAAGAGGTAGCAAAAGTCTTGTCTTCAAGGGTAAATCTCAAATCCCTCTTTTGTACCATTTTCTTGCTTCCTTTCTTAACCCTATTTCCATATTGTGTTGAGCTTCGACCCATACTGAAAGTGGTCCCCTTTTGAGCTCATTTTGATCTTTGATTAAGGGCTCAACCCTGTTTGAGCCCTCTATGGCACACTTGCTTCAATAGCATCTTCTATGTCAATATTTTGCATTGAATATTTGGCCTATGTGTGATCTGAGTTGGAGCATCTCATGAACTGATATTGTGCTTATTTTGAGCCCCTATTCAATGTTGAAGAAGGGCTCAACCTTGTTTTCATGCTCCATGTGCCACTTGCTTTGAATCCATGTTTTGCTTTTGTTTTCGCATGAAATATCTAGCTTATGAGTGATCTGATTTCGAGCATGACATAAACTGTGAGTAGGCCTATTTTGAGCCCCTCTTCAACATTTAAGAAGGGCTCAATCCTGTTTGGCCTCTCTATCATGCACTTTCTTCACAATTCCTTCAATTTACCGTAAACTTGCATGATTTGTTTGACCTACATGTAAATTGTTTTGGAGCATGTCATGAACTGTGAGTGAGCTTATTTTGTGTCTCTATACAATATTTTAGAAGGGATAAATCTTTTTTGGGGTCTCCATATTATACTTGCCTTTATATCTCTCTTTGACCCCATTTTGCATGCCTTTTTGAGCTTACCTAGCTTCTGTTTTCGGCCATCATCAGTACTGAAAATATCCATATTTTAGCCTTCTTGTCATATCTCATTAGGGTCTTTGTTGGTTTGATGAATATTTGGGGTACTTCATGTTATAGCCTTATATATCCTCATTCTTGCATGGCATTTTTAGCATGTTTGCATACTGAGTTGGGGGATGTCATCTACTGTAAATGTTCATATTTTTAGTCCCTCATTAGTGTTTTAGAAGGGTACTTTTCCATTTGGGCATCGCATGTATCACTTGCTTCAATACCCCTCTCTTGGCCCGTATTTTCGCATGCTATTGTTGCCCTATCTATGCTTGCACTTTGGCCTTGTTCTAGACTGAAAAATGCTATTTTGGGGGCTGCCTTGCTACTGTTTTTCATGTCATGTACCAATTATGCATGTTTAGTATGGCTATAGGCCATTCCGGGTGCTTATTGTCGCATTTCGGGACCATTCCGGGCATTCGGTATCATTTCCCCACCTTTCGGGGCTGTTTTGCATCATTTGTAAGTGCTGAAATTCCATTTGCATGTTTGCATATCATTTTCGTTCATTTCATGCTTAAACGCATTGCCTCGGTTTGCGCGCCCGTGTGCGCGCATTTCAAGGCACCCCATCTTCATCTTCGGCCTCTTATATGAGTGTGGCTGAGGCTCACTCATGTTAGTGTAAGTCCATTTTGCATTTTGTATATCATTTCCATGCCATTTTGCATTCCGTATGCATCGCCTCGGTTTACGCGCCCGTGGGCACGTATTTCGAGGCACTTCTTTTTTTATCCATCGTCCTCTTATGTGAGTGTGGCTGAGGCTCACTCATGTTAGTGTAAGTCCATTTTGCATTTTGCATATCATTTTAGTCTCATTGCATTGCGTATACCATTGCCTCGGTTTGCGTGCCCGTGTGCACGCATTTCGAGGCACTTCTTTTTATCCGACGGCCTCCCGTGTGAGAGTGGCTGAGGCTCTCTCATGTTGGTATAAGTCCATTCTGCATTCTGTATGTCATTTTTCACATCATTGCATCCCGTATGCCATTTTCTCGGTTTGCGTGCCCGTGGGCACGCATTTCGAGACATCTCATTTTAGCCTCATTACATATCATTTCCATGTCATTTTAGCATCATTGCATTCCGTATGCTATTGCCTTGGTTTGCGCGCCCGTGGGCACGCATTTCGAGGCACTTCATTTTTATCCGACGGCCTCTTATGTAAGTGTGGCTGAGGCTCACTCATGTTAAGTGTAAGTCCATTTTGCATTCTGCATGCCATCTCATGTCTTAGGATCATCGCCTCGGTCTGCGTGCCCGCGTGCACGTATTTCGAGGCATCTCATTTTCATAACATTGTGTATGCTAGGATTGTATTTTAGTTGCATTCATGCATATCATGCATATTGCATCGTGTTCGGGATAGGAGTTAGCCCGGGCACGGGAAACGAGGCACGTTTCGTACTCCGAGTGACGGAACGGGTCTCAATTCTCCAGTCACCGACACTCCGGATTACCCATGATGGAGTTAGGTTTTGTTGTAGCATTCATCTGCATTGCACCCTATATTGAGTTGTGCAATCCTACTCCTCGGCCATCATGCATCGATATACGTGATTGGTGGCATGAGAATCGAGGCATGCATATATTTGTGAAATACATTGCTATGCCCTTTCCTACTCTCTGTTGCAGCAAAATGAGGAATCAGCAACTTTTCGGAGTCTGGCACGCATTTCGAGAAACATTGCAAACAGAGGCTAAATTGGGCATCCCAATGGATTTCTGCGCAAAGGCAGTCCAGCATACATCATTTATCAGAAGCGAGGCAGCCCCTGGCTTGCATGCCAGTTTAAAACTTTCTTAGTTTAATTTGTTAATTAATTAGAAATATGTATATTATTCGGACTGTATTATTCTTTTATTCGGACTGTATTATTTATTCGGACCCTCTGTGCGAGGGCAATGTTGTAATAAGTGTGCGTGAGTGTGATGTATGTCTTCCAACCCCCATTTCTTTCTCCCTTTTATTTACCCGCTTATGATGGTTAGATAGGGCATATTTCAATTAGCATACAGTATGACAGCATGTTTGCATCATTCATCTGTTTTGCACGCACCGGGCTCGGCGCATCATACAAACTGCATCTGTATTTCAATTCTAAGTTGAGTATTTGATAGCTGTTGCATTCCATATGCCATGTTTAGAATAGCCGAGCCTGCTATAGTTGCATTATTGCATGTGTTGCATTAGGCAATTCTGTATAATTAGGATCATGCATGATTTCTAATGACTTTCTGTTTTGGCTTGGAGTACTCGGTAAGTTTTATGCTTTAGCATCCTTGCATGCGTGTGAGTGTTGCCATGATAGCATGCTTACCATGAGGCTAACTGCTTATGTGATATAACTGCCTTGAATGCCTGTGGGTGGAGGTTGTGTTACTTGAATTGGGACAATGCGTTGACTGTTTGTTTTAAGCCCACTAGATAGTGGCAAAATCATGTTTTCTAAGCCCACCTGAGGGTGGCAAATCTACGTCTTAGCCTACCTGCGGGTAGCACCATCAAACCATTTTCAAACAAACAAACATGAAATGTTTTGTTCCAATTTAGGCGACTCAATCTATACTTGTTTGCTGCGAGCATCACATAGTAACCTAGGCTAATAACCGGAATAAGAGCATACAAGGTTTCCAAAAATAGATATCATGGTTAGTAGAGGCCGGTCTTTGACCGGGCGAGCGGGGGTGCTCACGAAGTGACCTTCCCAATCGTACCCAAGTTCCCGAGCCGAGGCAACTTTGGTGATGACGGACACGTGGCCTTTGGCACCGAGTCAGGGTTTCCTAAATTTCCCATTAAAAAAACATTTAGGTGGCGACTCTGTATCTGGCGAAGCAGTCCATGTTTGGCACTTCTTTCAAAAAATCTGTTTTCAAAACGATTTGTCGGTTTGGACTCTTTGGTTCAAGATTAAGAACCGTGACATTTGAGTCCTTGAACTGTAGTGACCCAATATGAAAGAACGGGACTTAACCTCCCGGGGCGTTCGGGACGTCTATACCTACCCATTAACTTGCAGTTTGATTTCCAGCAGAAGGAAACAACAGATAAGGTACCACAGGTCAAGAGGACAGGAGTAAGACCAAGTGTATCATCTTATTATTATTATTTTTTTTCTAATGACAAGTAAATCGCCAAGTGTTTCATCTTATCAAAATTTATAATAAGATTCCACTCCAGCAAAGGGAAAATGCAAGTATTAGGCTACCAGTCTAGGAAGAGATATTCAAAGTAAATTACCTTGATAAATGATGAGAAACTGCTCAGTAGCCAAACTTTGAATTTAAACTAATGAAGTTTAATATCTATATTCCACCAGAACAACATGGCATTCATGTGCAGAGTAACTAGTGTAAATAGAAAATACATAAATGAACAAGAGATGTGGAAATAAAACCTGAATATTGATAATTAAGAGCGGAGGCAGATTCCCATCTGCCTTGACAGAAGGAACGTCAAGGTATTGGGCAATGTGGTTAACCTTTCTTTGGCACACAAATAAATCAACACCAATTGGAATATAAGGGTTGTATTAGTATAATTTATATATATACATCAACCCTGCATTGGCATCCTAAAACTATAAATCTTTTACATATATACATCAATCTATTTCATTATGATTTGCCCAACCCCAACTACACCTCAAGCTTAAAACACATCACTCCTCCTAATATCATCTTTGATGATCATTCATCAATGCTCAAAGCTAACCACAATTAAACAGCAGCAAAACAGCCAAAAATGCCATCAAAACATCCCCAAAACACCAGCAAAATAGCAACAAAAACAAATTAGAAAACATGCCAAAAAATGGTAGCAACACAGCACAAAGAGCAGCAGAATTTTCCCCTTTTTTCTTTCTATGACCAATTGGACAATTTGATACTCTATATCATACTTGAGTTCTAGAGTTAAATCTAAAAAGAAGTAATCAAAGTGATCATACCCTCTATAAGGAAATTCTGTGATGAAAATAAGCTGACAATTTTTTCAAATTTAAGTAATGGCATAAGCTGCAGTTCAAAAGAAATCTATGCCATTACTTAAAGTGTTCAGGTTTTGGGAAAATATCCACACATCATAATTTCCACACCTTTGTCTTGTTTGTACCAAACATAAGAGATTTATGTTTAAGTGTTCTGTCTATGGAATTTATGTCAACAGAAAGCATATGAAACAAACAGAAATGACAATCTATATGAAAGCATATGAAACAAACAAACAGAAATGATACTATCAATTGGATTAAAATGATGCAAAATTTAAATCAAAAGTCAAAATTGAATCAATTAAAACGTAGAAATCAAAATAATACAAGCAACACAATATAAGAATTACAATTATAATTTACCTTAATAAAATTTTCTAATCTAATCCAACAACCAAAATCCATTAATCATAGCACATTTTAGTCAAATAAAATTTTAGTCAAAGTTCAAATCAACCAAGTAATATTAATTTTCTGATAAGAACAGAATGGCATTAATTTGGGTCAATGAAATAGTAGTTTGACATTTTCACAAAATTAATGAAAAATTAATCGATGTTACAGCCACCTATGCTACAATACCATAAATTCAGCTGGGTTCTCCATTCATGGAACCCAAATAATTACAATCTATATTCTAACAGAAATTACAACAAACATATGGTGTACAATACAAATACATAGACAAATAAACAGAAATGACAAAATTTATTACCTCTCTTGAGCAAAAAGTTTGAGAAAAAGATATAGAGGATGAGAGAGTTTGTGAGATTTAGAATGCTTTCTCTATGGATTTGTTGGGGAGCCACTAATACAACTTTTGCGCCAAAATAAGGGAAAAATTTTACCGCCAAAAACAAAATTCAGGAGCAAAAAACAAATAAAAAATTAAAAGGTGCATGAACAGTACCTCACTTGTCCTAGCGAGGTACTGTAGCTCACAATCATCTTAGTGATGCTTGAGTGAGTTTGCTGGAGCCATCTTTTATCCTTCCAAGCTAGCTATAGTAACAAAAATGGAGGAATAGAGAGGCTTCTGGAGATGCTCTAACACTTTTGTTTTTCTGTCTTTTAAAACCAAGCTAGTTATAGTTGATTGAATTTAAATTTAATACAATTTTTTTTTCATCTGTTTAAAGTTTAGCCCATAGCTTATTATTATTCTATCAGTTGAAAATAATAACATAACCCCTTTATTGTTTATAAATTGAAGTGCACCACCCAAATGTTTATAGCTTAGTGTGTTTGGTTTGAGTTTTTTGAAAATTGAATTTTTTGATTTTCGTATTTTTTTGTTTTTAGTTAATATTTTTAAAATGTTAAACATTTTTTTGATGCACCTTACTTAGATGTATCTAAAAAGTAAAAAAATTGTGAAAAATATTTTTAAAAATTAATAAATACATAAAAATACAAAAAATGTACTGAATTCTCATTTTTTTTTTTGTATTTTGGTATTTAGTGAATTTTTAAAAGGTTTTTTTCAAATTTTTTTTTTTACTTTTTAGGTATACATATGTTAGGTATATTTAAAAATTAAAAAAATAGCTCAAAATATTAAAAAAATTCAGTAAAAACAAAAAAACACGGAAAATAAAAAAGTAGAATTTTTTGAAAAGTGTTTTTGAAAAATGATAACCAAGCATAAGTAAACTCACTATTGAAAACATTTTTTTTTTTCATTTTTTAAGGTAAAATTCACTTTAACTCTTTATGGCTCCGTTTGGGAAGAGAGGTTTGGAGCTTTTTTGGCTAAAATAACTACAAAAAGTAAAATAGACTTTTTAGCCTAATAAGACAAAATATCACATTTAACTCATAATTATTACATTCTTTCTCTCACAAAAAATAAAAAAAGCCAAAAGCCCTTCCCAAATTAGACTTTTTAGCCCCAGGCTAAAATAGCCAAGAAAGCCAAAAAGCCAAAAAACCAACCAACTTCCCAAATGAACCCTATATTTTCTCCCATGTGTGATTTATTTCTAAAATTTATAAATGAACACATAGTTGTTATGTCTAATGCATGTTTCATACTTATGTTAAATTTAATAATAAATCATTTTAGTTTATAAATCACAAATAATTATGTAATTGTTTAAAATAACAAGAGGTTATCACGGATGAGCCAAATCATAAAAGAGGTGGAGTAAAATTTGTCTTTAATTTTTTGTCATTAATTTAATTTTCCTATGGTTTGGTGTTTGGGTGGCATTTAGCTTTAGGAGGGTTTTTTTTTTTTTTTTTTTAAAAAGATTATAATTTAAGCAAAAATTAAAAACTTTAGAAAAGATACAAATAATATTTGTTTGGACTTTAATTTTTTTTTTTAATCTTTTAAAAGTTACTTTATAAATTTGGGTAAACTTTATTTTACTTTCCTGTGATTTGGGTTATGTATGGTTTATCACTATAATCACATGAGATTGTGATTTGTGGATTGAAATGTACCATTAAATATCGTTAACTTCATAGCAAATATGAAACATGTGGTAGATATAAGAAGGTTATATGTTCATTTTTAAATTTTAATGAGGTAAATCACACATAAAATAAAGCAGATAGAGTTACAGTGCACGTCACTTTATAAACAAATGATGAAAATATAAAAATATTTTAATTTTTTTATTAAAATGTTAACGGACATAATTGTATACTTTAATCACAAACCACAAAAAAAAAAATTATACGATTATTTTTAAATATTAAGAAATAAACAACCTATAACTCAAACCACGCCCTATAAATTCGTTTACACATTTAAGAAAAGTAAAAAAATTTATTTTGAAAAACAATTCATTTTAAAAAAAAAAAAAGAGAGTAAAAAATAGGTGGCTCATTTGAGGTTATCCAAACAGCCCCAGTTATGAATTGAAGGGAGTCATATGTTATTCCCTGCTCCTCCTCCTCGTCCTTCGAACAGGCATGGCGGAGAAACTGTCGGCGGTGGCGAAGATTCTAACTCCGTCTCCAATTCAACAACTGTCGCAACTTGCCCAGAGATGCAATGCCGTCAACCTCGCCGAAGGCTTCCCCGATTTCCCTGCTCCTCCCCACATCAAGAACGCCGCCATCTCCGCCATTGTTTCCGACTTCAATCAATACAGGTTTCTCTCCCTCCCAAACTCCCCTTCAACTTAACTTTAGCCTTGAATCACATCCTTGGAGCTTCATACTATATTATTATCTTGCTGTGAAATCATTGTTCGGCTTTTATTTTCATGTTCCCTTTGGTAGGTTGAGAAATATGTCTGAAAAAAGTAAAGGAAGTAAAGGGGGATTTAGTCAAAGCTACTCTTAATAAAATTTTCAGAAATATGTCTAAGGGGATTTGATCAGAGCCCCTTGTAATAAAATTTTAATGGATTAAGGGTTAGTACAAAATGTTTGTTTTGAAAAATTAACACATACTACGAGTACTAAAATAATATAACTTTTATTTAGATGTCAATTTTTAATAAAATTAATATTTTAAAAATTATTTGATCTATCAAATAAGATTTATGTTATTTATTAAAATTTTAAATAAAAAATAATAATAATTTGTTACCGTCAAAATTGATATATATAATAACATATTACTCTATTTGACAGTAACATGAACATATTGTTAAAAAAAAATATATATTTTATTTTGTTTTTACTTGGGGGGGTTTATGAAGTAAAATAAAATTAGCTATCATTTTCACCAAACAAGGTCCAATAGAAAGGTTTTGGCTAAATTTCCAGTAAGTAAATTAGTTTTACTCAAATTTTTACATTGCTAGTGGAGTAGAATTATCATTATATGAAAGTGTCTATTCTCATGTTTGGTTGACTAAAAAAAATAAAAAAAAATATATTATAAATAGAATCACCATTTATCATTCCATAGAAAAGCCTACGGAATTTCATTACCATCTCATTCTAGTGAACCAAATGGAGCATTTGAGCTTGTCTAATGGTGAGCTATAAGAGTTGCTATTGGTAAATTTAGGAGTTTCTTTACGCTGTGTTTGGTTTATGCATTAAGGTAGGGATTTGGAAAGAAAAAAGCAAAAAGAAAAAAGAAAAAAGTAAGTGAAATATAAATAAAATACAACTACATTTCATACACCTTTTCCCTTTCATTTTCCAAATTGTTTCCCAAATCCAGGAACCAAACACAGCCTCAGGGAGGCTGTTGGAGATGAATTTAATTTGAGAATAAAGTTTTTACAATACCCACTCTACCATGGTATTTTGATTATAGAATGTTTGGTGTTCCTATTTTTAGATGCCACTTTCAATACTGTTTAGGGTTGGCATGCTCGCACATTCATCTCATGTGTTATATTAAGCAAGTCATTGAAACAGCCTAGCTCAGTAACAATATTACCCAATGATAGTTATACATTCCTTTGAAATTTTCCCTTTTTCTTTTCTTTTTGGTTGAAAAATTGAAGGCTTTTTTGGTTACTCAAGGCATGTTCAAGGAATTTGTGACCATGTGGCAAAGATTATGAAACATATGCATGGCTTAGATTTCAACCCTCTAACGGATATAGCTATTTGCTGTGGTCAATCCGAGGCATTCGCAGCAACAATGTTTGCAAGTATGTTTTCTTATCTTAGATGGTTTATTATGTGAGATTCTTACGTACTGTGTGGTGTCTTTGCTGGACTTGTGTATAATTGTTTAATTGTTCTGTTGGACAGTAATAGACAAAGGTGATGAAGTCATTTTGTTTGATCCTTCGTATGAGACATATGAAGCATGTATCAGTATGGCTGGAGGCATTCCAGTAAGCTTCTTTACTTCACCCAGGGTTATCTCCCTGCATTATCCTTTTAACACAGATCTGGTCAATTTTTAATGCCAAAATTTGTCACTTCTGTATTAATATTTCAGAGATCCATACTTTTTGTTGGTACTAATAAAAAAATGAACAGGTATATGTGCCCCTCGATCCACCTTTTTGGACTTTGGATGCTGACAAACTCATGAAATCCTTTACTACTAGAACAAAAGCTATAGTATTGAACAGGTGCAGAAAAATTTCTTGTATATTATCTTTGAAACCAAGGATTCAAATATAATGACTCGCAAAATTTTGATACATAAAGGTCAAAAAGTCACAATATGCACATATATGAACATAATAGGGTTTCAAAAAGAACAATTCCAATTACATTAGATGCTTGGAAGTTGTGATCTTCAGTTGGCATTGTTGTCTTGACTCCAATGCCTTCATGATTAACTGGTATCAGTGGTATGATATTATTTTCCTTGTGAGGTTTATACTAGGACCTACAAAATATTGAGTTTGTGAACTAGGTGCTGATTTTGAGTGGATAGAAAAATGACAATTTAGCACCGTAGTGCATAAAGTTCCAGATCAATGCGAAGTATTGTCTATAAACTTAATTTTCTCTATGCATCGATTCCAAACTCAATGAAATTGATATTGAATCTAGAACACCACTACTTCAAAAGCAATATACGAAAGGCTTGGAGGACAGAAATTACAATAAAAGATTTGTAGCAAATAAGTAGCCATCTTTTGTCCACCATTAGTAATTTTCTGCTATTGTTGCCATTTTCTCATAAAGTGTAGCACAACATTTAGTTTGGTCATATGGTTGGTGTATGTTATGATTTGTGATGATAAATTTATTATCTCTTTTCTTTGTGTAATTGTATATTCAATTCAGAGGGCATTAAGCTTCCAGGTTAAGTGGCTGAAATTCGTTTGGAATTCAATGGAAGTTTGCATTATCAAAATTATTGTGCACATTGAGACAGCTCCAATGATGAGTTTTTCTGAATAATGTTTAGAAATGTTCAATTTTTTGTAATTATGATATCTTTTCTCTCCCAAACACACATTAATGTGTCCTAATTGGGCGTTGTTTTTTTTAATTTATTTTTATGATATCTTTATATCGAGTTAAAAATGTACTGATATATAATTGCACAGCCCTCATAATCCAACTGGAAAAGTATTCACCAAGGATGAGCTTGAGACAATTGCTGGAGCTTGCCACACCAGAGATTGTCTAGCTATAACTGACGAAGTATGAATATCAACATCATCTCTCTTATACTTTGTCGAGTATTATAGTTATTCCACATGAAGTGATAGTTATTTTCATGCTCCTTGTGGCGTTGTTTTATAACAGACTTAAATGATTTAGTTGTCTCATAACTTGTAAATGGAAAAAATATGTCAAATGCATTGGGTTTCTTAGATGTGCACAAACCATAACTATGAAATGAGGACACAAGACTTGCTTTGAGTTTATGTTCTCCGTTTTGAATTGTGTAACATGAATCCTATATTGGGTCATCTGTATTAGTGTGAGTTCCAATCGCATCAAATGAGTGTGAATTTGGCTGAAGAATGAAAAAGAACTGCTGCTGAACATGGTTGGATCATTGATTTCTGTTGCTAAAGTTGGAGACATTTATTGTTTATGACTAGACGGAGTGCATACAAACTGCGTTAGAACATAGTTCATGTCAAGGGGAAAGATGGACACAGAGATGGTGGATGATACTTATTAATAAATTAATAAGAATGAGACCTAGTTGAATACCATAAGGTATTCTCAGTTGCATAGTTTCAACTTTCAAGTACAAGAAGTAGAAACATGCATGGTTTGTCTGACCCCATGTGGCCGACTGAAATGGGTTTCGGAAATAGCAAAAACAGGATCAAGATGACCATATGAAAGGTTTTGTTTAGCAGATCAAATGTCCCAACAGTCCTTTTTGTATGACAGTGGTTACCGTCTAGTCACAATTGCATACATTGTTGAAGATTGAAATGGCAAGTTGAAGTGGTTTGAGAAGCACAACCTAACCTAATTAGAATAGATGACAAGAGCTACTGAAACAGCTAGACTATCTATATATTTAACACAAAAAGGGAGAGGGTTTCAATAGAAGGGAAAGAATCCTTAAACAATTCATAAAAAGAGGAAAAGAAGTTCATCAATTAGGGAAAGTGAAAGATCTTTGAGGACCAGGTTGTGACTGCAGGAGACTGAACCTTCATGAAAACTATTACTGTCAATATTGTGGTTTCTTTTAGTCAATTTGTCACTTTCGTTCACAAATATGCATGAGAAGATGTTATGAGAATGACATGTTATATCCTAATGAAATATGAAAAGACATCAAATAAGTGAAAAAGCAGTCATAGTGCTAATCAGTCAATTCATCTTCTTAGAACATCATGCATCTTCAATGTGCTAATTCCATGATTAGAGACCTAAACATCACTATTAATAGTAAAGATTTCTTTACCGGTATTGGATTTTTCTCTAATGAGCGAAATCTACCATCCCCTAAACAACTTTCCACATGTAATGGCCTATTTTTAATGCTAATTACCAAGAAAAGTGAATTGGAAGTTGCTGATTTTTCTTTCATTTGTTAACCAAAATCTACTGTTTGTTTCAATTGATCTTTTATGTTTTCTCAATGTTCTGCAGGTATACGAACATATAACTTATGACAATGAGAAACATATATCCTTGGCCTCACTTCCAGGAATGCAAAGGCGAACTATCATCACATCTTCCCTGTCCAAGACTTACAGTGTTACAGGCATGCTTCAATATCTTACCTACCAGAACTGTGCTTTAAATGTGCTAATCTTGGAATGTTCTTTCGAAATTTTGTTGAAGTTCCTCTACCATGTGTGCATTATGTTCTACCTTAAGAAGCACGGATCCAAACACAGGACATGTTGATTCTCAAAAAATCAGAACATGGGCATGGCGGGATTCAACAATTTTTTTATTTACTGTGTATAAAAATATAAATTTAGGATTCATAGATATGAGAGGCGTCGTTGTATATTTGGGTGTATTTTAATTTTTTTCTACTTATTTTTGCTTTATTTCCATATATTTTACTTTGATTCCAAATCAGCTTTGTGAAACTATAGAAAAAAACTGCAAAAGTGTCCTGAGGTGTGTCCAAACACAGGATGCTTGTCCATGAAGTGTTCCCATTGTGTCCTACAAACAAATAATAATTAAAAATTTTGACACGCCACGTGGCGTGTTGGACACATGGACACACGCTCCCCATAGTGTCAGATAGACATGGCACCCATCTTGGAGTGTCGGTGCTTCTAAGGTTCTATCACTACTTAAATGACCAGTAAACGGTTTCTGCGTGTGCTCATGTTTTGATCTGCACTATGTTAACATGGGTGTGTCTTTATCAGGTTGGAGAATTGGATGGGCGGTTGCTCCTGCTTGTATTGCATCTGCAATTAGAAATATCCATACTAAATTAACGGACTCTGCTCCAGCACCTTTCCAGGAAGCTGCCTTGATTGCTTTGAGAAGCCCTTTAGAATACTTTGAATCGTTGAGAAGAGTAGGATTTAGAAAGCACTAATTTGTCAATTTGATTGCATGCAATAGCTTACTCTGATAAAATTTGTATTCATGATAATGCCAATTGTTTTTGTAATGCGTATTTGCATTGGTGCTTAGGATTATGAATCAAGAAGAAATTACACTATCAAGTTGCTTGCTGGGGTTGGCTTCCAGGTTCAATTTAAACCTCAAGGTTCATTTTTTCTATTTGCGGAGCTTCCTGAGAATTGTGCACTATCTGATGTACGTGTCTTCTTTACCTAGTCGATTCATATCAAGAATCCAATACATGTATATACTATTGTATTTGCTTTTTTGAAATTGGATGAATGACAACCTATTGTGGTTATTTCTAGAGTTGGTTATGTTTTAGAAGTATTGCCTCTAGGACATGACGATAGGAACTATCAATCAAGATAACTTATTTGTTCAATATTCTCATCATCATACATTAGTTTATACAATATTATAAATTATAATGCATCATATTTATAGAGCTTGCCTTTTCATTTCTTGGTTTAGTTATAGGGCACAATTGTTAAAATTTGATTTTACTTTAAAACAGCCATATTTAGTTCAAGATGATAAAACACTAAAATTTTTTCCTTCGTGGTTGGATCCATTGCATGGATTTTCAACTTGGTGGTATTTTTTTTTTTGGGCCTGAATCTGGTTTGATTCAAATTCATTATTATAGTTCTTGTAATTTGGTCATTTTTCCGAGATCTTAACTGAGGTTCTGAAGTGTGTGTTTGTATGCCAGTAGGAAAACTTTGAATGCAACTAGCACTTGAATAATAAACCGTAAATCAAGATCGACCCAACACAAGTTTGTTATCTGTTATATAATGGCTGCTTGTTATATAGCAAAATCCTTGTTGGCTTCCTGGACCAAAACACTATTGCAATTTGCAATCAACCAAGTTTAGGAAAGAAGTTGACCCTGTTTTCTTTTTCTTAGTTATTCATATAAGCTATTTAATCTGTTTATAGCTGATGTATACTCCAAGGAAAAACTTGATGAACATGGAGAAACTCATCGCAGTTTGACTACTCATGTGAAACTTAAGCAGGTGTTTGTGACATTGGATGATCCATGATGCTTCTTACTTTGGTTCAGCTTATGAAATTGCTTATAGTTTTGTTTATTTTAGGAAATTGTGTCAGATTGTTTGGTCAGTTTCTGCTTACATATTGTGAGTCAAAAATAGTTTAAATAACCTGAACAAAATTTATTATTTGATAGTTGGGGGAGAGATGCTTTTAGCTTTTTCGTTTTGATTTTCTATTTTCCACTTGCAAAAAATTGCACCAAATAGTCTCATGTATGTCCACAGCGAACTGGATTGATCAGATTTCATGTGATGGAGTATAGGGTTTTTTTAAGAGTTTAGTCCAGTTTTGAGATCATCTAAATATCTTATTATTGTTATGTTGTGTTATGTTTTAATGGATTAACACCGAATTTGATGTTTTCAGATGGAATTTGTCGAGGAACTAATTAAACAAGCGGGAGTGGTGGCCGTGCCAGGGTTTGGTTTTTTCCATAGAAGCTTGTATTTGGAAAAATTTCCTCCAGTTGATTATAGTTATCAGGAGAGATATATCAGGTTTGCTTTCTGCAAAAGCGATGCAACTTTGGCTGCTGCTGCACAAAAAATTGGCGAGCTTGTGGATTCTTCGGGGCTTCTCAAACTATTTAAATTTGAGAGAATGGCTATTAAAATCTGATTTTTGTATGAAAGATGCACTGAGAAGGCAAATGAGAATTACTGAGATGTTATGCACCTCATTGAATTTGTATGCATAAACATTGTTATTGTTGAGAAACATATTTAAGTCTGTCAAAAATTGAGGAAACAATGGGGGCTTACAAAAGAATGTTTTTAGGTCAAACATATTTGAAGCCAGAGGCAGCTTAACCTTTTATGGGGTGTGAACCCAAAACTCTAAATGAGGCCTTTTCATATATTTTTACATCATTAAAAAAAATTGAAACATTTGTTTTTCATGCTTTTTATGATGCAATGGTACTAATTAATTTTTTTATATTTTAGTTTTTAACGTATTATTTTCAATTGGTATTATAGCGACTAACTTGAGTGTAACCGTATTTTCTTTTGTAGATCTTGAATACATGGTGGCTTGGATGAAAATGCATTGTGTTATCTTCGTCAACAAGGTATGCTTTATTCTATAAGATAAAATGAACTTCATGTGTAATACTTGAATTAAATTGGTAACAATGTTGTTTTGCTATTGGAAATTTCAAGAATTTGTGCCATTACTTTTTGTAGGAGAACCATGTCCTTAACATCATAGCCTCATTATCATTACTATGGTCTATAGCTTCATACATTGTTTTTTTCCATCTTTTGTCATGCATGCAGATTGATTTTGGTGGTATTTGAATCTTGAATTTATGGAGGGAAAATAAAAATTAGCTTGTATTTTATTTCTCTTTTGCTTTACTTTTTATGTTCTTTCTACCAATCTAAAATCTTAACACGACCTTAGCAAATATTATTTGGAAGGCCTTTGTCTCGACAATAATGTTAATGACACTAACAAATCCAAATAAGTCCCAATCAACGTTCAATTTAGATTAGTTTGAGACTCAATAGTATAACTTCTCCCAGATTAGTTTGAGACTCAATAGTAGTACACTTTGTTTCAATTTTACATTTTAAAATTTGTACAAATTCTAATAAAGAAAAGTATAAACGATTGAATATAAAGAGTCATTCATCTTCGTAATAGAACATAAATCATTTATTATTAATACTAACTGACAATATTTTAGGGAAAAAAAACTATAGTCATAATTAATTGAACACCAAAACAAATTAATACTTGGGCAAATTACACTAACAGTCCCTATTGTTTGGGGTTGTGTCATTTTGGTCATTGACTTTTCAATTGTGACACATTTGATCCTGAATTTTGAATGTTGTTCTAAATAAGGATAATTGAAAATACCATTACTCAATTTCAAGGGCAAAGTCGTCAATTTGATAAATATAAATTAATTTGACAAAAATATATGTTAAAAAAATATTTTTGAATTTTTAAAAACTATTTCTATTCACCAAAGATAAAATTATGTAAAATTGATAATTTTTTTAAACATTTATTTTTTTTACCAAATTAATATTTATTTTGTATTTGGATGATGATCATGTAATGGATGATTATTTTTATTTTCATTAAATTAGATTATATTTTTCCAAAACTCAAATATGACGACAATTTTGATGTCATTATTAAATCAATCAATTAAATCAAAAAATTTAAAACTAAAAACATTTCATATATTAAATATATTGATTACAAATTAAAAGCTTAACAACCACACATTGTATGATCATCAACTAAACACATAATAAAAATTAATTTGGTAAAATAAATAAATAAAAGCGTAAAAGATTTATCAATTTTACATAATTTTATCTTTGGTAGGTAGAAATAATTTTTAAAAATTCAAAAATATTTTTTTGACATTTTGTTAAATCAGTTTATATTTTATTAAATTGATGACTTTGCTCTTGAAATTGAGCAATAGTATTTTCTCAATTGTTCTTCTTTGGAACAAGATTGAAAATTTATGCTCAAATATGTCACAATTGAAAAGTCAGAGATTAAAATGATACGACTTTTAAACTATAAGCAATGTTAGTGTAATTCGCCCTTAATACTTTGTCAAAAAAGTCTTTCAAAATGAATACAACAATTTGTTCCATCTTGAAGGGTATGATTGGATTAAAGTATGTTATTGTGGAGCCTTGAACTTATTTGAGAGAAATTAAGAGCATCTCCAACCCACTAGGTATATAATGCTTGTTAGTTAAAATGCCTAATATAACTCATTTTTTTCAACTTCAATACACTAGGCATATGATTAGGCATTTTGGCTCAACTCATATTCACTAGCAACATGTAGCTAGCCTTCAAGGTTAGGCAAAATGAATTTAATCATTAGGATCATTTCCCCCCATCTTTGTTGCTGATGTGGCATTTTCTAAAATTAATAGTATTTAGATAAATAGCTAAAATAAAGAGTATGGTTGAAGTAAAAATATGAAATAGTTGATAGGCAAAATAAAATAAATACTTTATAGTAATATTTAGATAGGTAAAATGCCTATTACCGTTGGAGATGCTCTAAAAAAATATAGAACTTAGTTATCTAAAAATTGAAAGTTGCAAAAAATTGAATGACATTTTGAAGGAAAGAGTGATACTTATTTGTAATTTTTTCTAATATTTTGTTGCCATATTTTGTCCTGAAAACTGTAAAAATTATTAGATACCTTATAGTATCATATGGCATTGTCTACGTTGTACTCCAAACAAATGAAAAAATGCAACACATACTAAGGCCTCGTTTGGCAAGTGATTGTTTTAGCGTAAAAGTCAAAAAGTTACTACAAAAATCAAAAAGTTAACAACTTAGAACATCTCCAACGGTAGTAGGCATTTTACCTATTTAAATATTACTATAAAGTATATATTTTATTTTGCCTATCAACTGTTTTATGTTTTTACTCCAACCATACTCTTTATTTTAGCTATTTATCCAAATACTATTAATTTTATAGAATGTCATGTCAACAACAAAGATGGAGGGAAATGATAATGATTGAATGCATTTCGCCTAGCGTTGAAGGCTAGTTACATGTAGCTAGCGATATGAGTTGAGCCAAAATGCCTAATCATATGCTTAGTGCATTGGAATTGAAAAAAGTGACTCACACTAGGCATTTTAACTAACAAGTATTATATGCCCAGTGCATTGGAGATGCTCTAATCAAAAAGTCAAAAATTCTATTCTCTTTATTTTTTGCACATCTTTTCGTAAAAAACTAAAAAGTCATCCTAAACATACTAGTTTTTTTTATCTCATATTTTAGCAAAAAAGTTAAAAAGTTACTAAAATAGCTTGTTCCCAAACGAGGCCTAAGTGGGTCGGTCATATTTTGTTTCCAACTACTTAACAAAGTAAGTCAATATATCTCACTCATAAAAATTTTCTTTGCTTAATTGGTTTGGATTATTATATGAAAAATGCTTGAGACTCCCATTTTTTGTGACCCCTTTGGATTTTAACCATTGATGTATGTGTGAGACTCATTCGTGTATGTGTAGGGCCCACACCGTCAATGGTGGAGATCAAAGAGATTGTGGGGGTCTCCAAAAAAAGGGTCTCAATGATTGTTGTTATTATATAACCAATATCACATAGTGATTCAAGGCTACCCCATTCCGTCCTGATGCAATTACAACACAAAATTTGGCTAATTAAGTATAAAACATTGGAGAAATCACCACTTTCATATATAACAATAGCAACTCAACAAAGTTATACAGAAGATATAGAAACAAAATCATTTTTTTTTGTTTTCACTAAGAAGAATACCATAAGGTTTCCACCAACCAAAACCTCTCTCCCCAAATAAAAAAAGAAAAAGAAAAATACAAACTTAAAGAATCAAGGAAGACATTGGCCTATTCTAGAATTTTTCCTGTCTCATTCTAAATGTTTTTCTCGCTTAGTGATTTTGTTCAATTAAAAAAAAAAGTACAGGCTACAATACAAAAGAAAGATAAATTTAAATAAAATTTAAAATTTATTATTGAAATTACACCAATCCATGAACCCCTTTTTGCTTCTCTCTTTTCCTTCCTCCCTGCTTCCAACTTCCTCACTTCTTTATTCGAAATCATATTGAAAATAGAAAGAGATTGAAAGGTTAAATAGAAAGAAGAGCAAAGATATATAGTACGAACGTGCATGCATGCATGTAACATGCACGCCTAATATTATGTAATTACCCCTCAGCATTAGATTCTGTGTCTCCAAAATCTTCTTATTATTCTATTCAAACATTCACGTTCATTGAATTAGGTCTTGAGATTATCGCGGACTGAGTGTTTCGAAGTAGAAAACAGGAAGACTTAGAAAAAAAAAAAGAATACTTGGCCTATGCGCTCAATGTCTTGGCCTTTCCCTTTGTCTTATGGTAACGTTCGACCGCTTGAACCCTTATTTGGTGGTAAAACTGTGCTATGAACTCCTCAGCTTTTGCATCTATCATCTCATCTCCGCCGTTATCGTTGATTCTAGCATCACTCTCATCATCATCAAGTTCTTGGAGATTCAATGCCGAAGC
Source organism: Camellia japonica (assembly GCA_030407325.1). NCBI lineage: Eukaryota > Viridiplantae > Streptophyta > Magnoliopsida > Ericales > Theaceae > Camellia > Camellia japonica. Next base: position 39,801,632 of record JAPPVO010000024.1, on the reverse strand, counting down.
ATATCGGCTTTCTGATCCCTCGGCAAGTGCCTGGAGATTTGGCATAGAAGCATATCGACTCTCCAATCCCTTGGCAAATGCCTGGAGATTTGGCGAAGAAACATATTGACTCTCTAATCCCTTGGCAATTGTCTGGAGATTTGGCGAAGTAGCATATCGGCTCTCTGATCCCTTGGCAAGTGCCTGGAGATTCAGCGAAGAAGCATATTGGCTCTCTGCTACCTTATCAAGTGCATGGAGATTTGGCAAAGAAGCATATTGACTCTCTGACCCCTTGGCAAGTGCTTGGAGATTTGGCGAAGAATCATATTGGCTCTCCAATCCTATATCAAGTGCCTGGAGATTTGACGAAGAGGCATATCCATTCTCCGATCCCTTGGCAAGTGCCTGGAGATTCGGCGAAGAAGCATATCCACTCTCCAATACGTTGTCGAGTGCATGGAGATTTGGTGAAGAAGCATATTGGCTCTCCGATCCCTTGGCAAGTGATTGGAGATTCGGCGAAGAAGCATATCGACTCTTCGATCTATTGTCACGTGCCTGGAGATTTGTTGATGAACCATATTGGCTCTCTAATCCACTGTTCTCAAGTTCTTGGAGATTTGCTGATGAAGAATATCGGCTCTGATCTCCTCCCTTGTCAAGTGCCTGGAGATTGGTGGCCGAAGCATATTGGCTGATGCTATCCATAGAACTGGTGGAGGACCGTTGTGGTGATGCTGGCGCTTCTTTGAGCGGTGATGAAGGCAAGGCCTGATGAATGGAGGAAGGCGGTGATTGATTGTCTTGGAGGTGCAAAGGGCGCATTGATCCAAGTCTCATCAGCACGCCATTTGAAGCCACCTCTATTTGAAGAGGCTTCGTTTTCTGATCCGATCGGCGGCGCATCATGAACAATGCCGCCTTGATGATGGTGAATGTGCCTCTCTTCTTCTTGTTCTTGTCTTCATTGCGAGTGAGAGAGGACTGCTTGCCATTTTTGATGACGGTGATCGTGGTGACTGTGTCGGTGGTGGTTGCGGTTGATTCAGCTTCCATTAGGTTGAGAAAGATGTGAGATAATTGGTGGGTCTTGTAATCCTTTCGATTGCCCTGCAAAAATGCAGGGCCAGACTGGGAGGGTGATTCTGGGGGAGAGAGTTTGAAGTCATTGCACTATTTATAGGGGGAGATATGAGCTTGGACCAATGACAATTGGGAATATTTTGAGGTTCACAATCATGGTCTAATAACTAACCCTTCTTAAAATAGGCACATAAGTGGAAATGAATCATGTGGCCTAAGTTCAACTTTTTTAGAAGTATAGTTGAAAGTTCCCACATTAGAAGGGAAGTCCTAAAGTTCAATGGACCAAAATTTTGTAAGTTGGCTGAAGTCCCAAATTTCAGCTCCATCCCTTTCTTTTTGAATGGAATAAAATATATAGAATATAGAATGGAATAAAATATATATTTCTTAATCTTTTTATTATAGAATGATTATTTATTTATAATGATGAATGATAATTTTATCAAAATGTATTTTCTTAATTATTTTTAGTGAATCAAATGTGAGGATGAATATTCTAATGAAATAATCATTCAATTCCGCCTCTATTCAAATAAATTAACAATTATCTTAAAATCAGGTAGATTAAATGTTATAAATGGCAATTTATGCTCTTCAAAAATGAAAGAATAGAGGGTTCGTTTGTTTTCAGAGTTAGGTTAGGTGGGATTGTTAGTGTGAGGATTGTTGGTGAGGGAGGAGACGAAGAAAAATTATGTTTGTTTGTGATGTATTTTAGTGAGGGGATTAATTATATGAAATACCATAAATTCCGTTTGGTGTTTTTGATATATTTTAATATTTAAAATTATACTTTGGTACTATATTATTTTATGTTGATAATTTTGGTATAAATATATTATTATACTATTTTATTTTAATATTAAAATTATTTTTATATTAAATTAATTTTATAAAATGAGGGACAAAATAGTATTTTTACTTCCAATTCTATGGGATTAGATATCAATACCACCTCTCGGGAGATTCTATTTGAATCCAAAATATGTCCCAATAAGCCTAATTTAAATTCATAAATTTAAATTCTTATTATATTCTAATATGAATTTACTAATAAGGACAACACACATTAAATCCTAAAATATATATATTTTTTCTCATGGTGTATCATAATCAATTATTTTTATTCAAATCTTTGTATCTTCTTTTTCAAGAGATTAAAGTTATTTCTTCTTTTTCTTCTTCATACTTCTTCCAAAACTCCAATCCACCCTATCAAAACTCACGATCATTATCAACATCATTGTTTTTTATTATTTTGAAATAATAAACCCTAGAAGAAAGTTTGAACAAAATCAAATAATGGATGAAAGTAATAATCAAAATAGTTTTTGAAGCAACCCATCAAAAAGGAGGTAAGTATTCATATAAAGAGATTTCACAATTTTTGTAGAACACCATCAATTATTTTTTATATATATTTTTGACAAAAATTAAAGGATTTAGTAGTTAGATAAACAATACATATTATTAGAGTTGTTTTGATTTTGTCATTTAAATATTACATTATTTGAGAACTACTTTTTCTTATTAGTGCTTGATGCTTATGTGCTCATAAGTTTGGTTTTTTACTTTTCCACGAGTATTTTTGTGGATAATTTATAATGTAAAATTTTTTATTTTTTATTTTTTTATTTTTTTCCTGTATTGAAAAGTTTTATAATGCTTATGTAAAAGTTTGATTTTTTCTGTATTTATAATGCTTATGTGCTTATAAGTTTAGTTTGTTTGTTTGTTTGTTTGTTTTTGTTTTGTTTTTGTTTTGTATTGAAAAGTTTTTGAAATAATTTAGTTTTTTTAGTTTGTTTATTATTTATTATTTGGGTTTACCTTGAGGGTAATTTGGAAAAAATAATAGGGTGTAATGAGAGTAAAATAAAATCTTAAATAATTAAATATGGTGTATTTAGAAATTGGAGTACTTAATAATTTTTTTGGTGTAAATATAATTCCCCCCACCTCTCTCATGGGATTGTTAGTTCCCCTTTTTAGAGGCCTTTCATAGTCTCATAGGACTTTTAATTCCATGATTACTTTTTAAACCAGACACATTAACTTTCACATTATTCAAAAAAAATCCCATCTCACTATTAATATCAAGAGTGCTGTTATTAACACCTACATTTCTTCTTTGGACCCTCCATTTCTTTTATTTTTTATAATTCCAATTTTATCCAAATATAAAGTTACATTTTTACCCTTATCCCTAACATTCTAACCCTAATTTTTCAAGCCCTAACCCTAACCCTAATTTTCCAAACCCTACCCAATACCTAACATAACAACGCCTCTCTCTCTCTCGTTCTCTCTCTCTTTCTTCATTTTCCTGTTGACGTAGCTGATGGCCCCTGCCGTCGTCACCTTGCCACTGCCTCTGCCTCTGCCTCTGCCGATCGCCACTGCCTCCGACGTCATCGCTAGCTCTGGCGTTGGCGGCGTCCTCGTAGCCCTCCTCTTCAACACTCGCGGTAGTGGAGCTCCGATTTGCACCGCCGAAGAGGCGTTGGAGTTCGTGACGATCTGAATCGACTTGATTAGATATGGAGCTACTCACAAGTTCTACAAGTTCTATATCAAATCGGAAGCTACGCTATTTGTAAATCAGATTTGGACTCCTCCGCAACTTCGTTGCCACTAGAGTTTACAAGATGGTTTGTAAAACAGAGTGAATCGATGATTCATAAAAACAAATATGAGAGATTTATTGAGCAATGTATTGTTGGTGTTGTAGATTTCTTCTATGATGCTCCTAATGTGTGTGTTTGCTGCAATTTATGAAGTTCTTTGTTGTCTAAGAGATAAATGGGCTAATGATTTCACCTCAAATCTTAATTTCAATATAATTGTGTTGAAATCCACAATACTTGTCCTGTTTGCAGATTTGAGCTGAGAGGTTGCTTTGAAGATGATGATAATGGGGAGTCAAAAAGATGAGGGATATAGTTGGTATTAAGGTGAGGGTTTAAAGAAAAAAGGGAGGGGGTTCATTTTGTTAGGTGGGGGTTCAAAGAAATAGAGGGGCCAAAGTAAAGAGATAGGTGTTAATAACAGCCCTCTAATCTCAATCCCATCTTTCAACTCTAGAAATAAATAGGGTGGAGGCAATTAGTTTGCTTGGACTAGGTAGTCACATCTAAGTCCATTTGGGATGTTGATCTACTCATTTGGGATGTTTATATAAATTTCATTTTAAGGTTATAATACATTATTAAAATTTAAAAAATCTCACTTATAATTATTATGTTAGTATATGTATATTTTAACCATTTTTTTAAATGATAATCTTTATGAGGTTAAATATAAATTCTTGAATCTACTTTTGAAATCCATTTTGCATTTAGGTGAAGAGTAAAGCTGCAAACAAAATTTCTATACAGTAAAATAATGTGCCACATTTTGATCCCATCATTGGTATCTCAAAAAGACTAATTTCCTAGGATTATAATTTCAACAATAGATCTATCACGTCAGTTTTTATGAAATTTTTATATAAACAATTTATTTGTTTATCATTTTATTTATATTTTTTTTATCTACAAGTGTGTTTTTTTCAAGGATTAGGGAGTGAGATTGGACTATTAGTCCCACCGGACTAATAGTCCATTGTTTGTTTCATTTTTTTTGCTTCGGATTAATAGTCCCCCCGGACTATTAGTCCTACAAATATGGGACTATCCTATTTCATGGGGGGAGATGGGATAGAAACCATGAGATGGGTATCCCATGGGATTATTTTGTGAAATGTCCATTTTACCCTCCATGCTATTACTTAGCAAACAATTAGAAAAGGATAAAATAGTCTTTTCAACATTTATAAATTATTTTTTTAGTGTTGTTAATTTAAAATTATATATTAAATAAAAAATTTTAATTATAAATTATAAATTAAATTTAATTAAAAATAATAAATTATAAATTATGACCTTATAAATTAAATTTTTTTAGTATTGTTAATTTAAAATTATATATTAAATAAAAAATAAAATTATAAATTAAATTTATTTAAAAATAATAATAAATTATGGCCTTATAAATTAATTTTTTAGTGTTGTTGAAAATTTAGTTTATATATTAAATAAATTTATTTTTTATTGTCGTTAATTTAAAATTATATATTAATAAAAAATATAAATTATAAATTTAATTTAATTGAAAATAATAAATTAAAATAATTAAAATATTGTGTAAAAAATAAAATAAAACAAATTTTTTTTAATCTAGCTAAAAATAATTAAAATATTAAAGTTATGTTTAATATTGCTATTACTTAGTAAATAATTGAAAAGGATAAAATAGTCATTGAGCATTTATCCTTCTCCATAATATTTCAAATGAACATTAGATAACTAAAATAGTCCAATCGAGATATCTAATCCCATGACTAAACAAACATAGGATACAAATTAAGTCCAATCAAATAGTCCCGGGACAATGTATCCCAAGACTAATAGTCCGATGGATTACAATCCCCCTTATCCAGTCCGTCCAAACAAACGCACCCAAATAGGAGAATGAGGTTCACATTGTTTGGAGACTAAATATTTTAGTCAAAAAAAAAAAAAAAAATTCATTATAAATTGTTACATCACTTTTTTTATTTTTTTACACATCTTTTATAAAAAAAATTAAAAAATTATTAAAATAATTTATTCCAAAATAGCTTATTTATTTGTGTCTAGTGAATAATACATATTGACCACATTGGTCATAGGATTGGATTGGCAATTCTGAAAGCCTTACAGAAAATATGTTTGGTTGGAAAAAATTCAGCTCGGGCAATATTTTTAGAGCCCAAAGTAGAGTCTTGATGGGGGCCTTTCATATATTTCAAAAAAAAAAAAAAGAAGAAAAAAAAAAGAGTGATCAAAAGATTACGTATTTATATTTATTTATTTATTTATTTATTTGATGGTACTTACAAAAACGTTACTTTTTATTTATTTATTTGATGGTACTTACAAAAACGTTACTTAGTCTTTAAACTACATCAAATTGTTTATTTAACCTCAGAATTATCGATCATGTCTATTAGGTCTCTAAAGTATATAAATCAAAATCTATTTAGTCTTTAAACTATTGATTGAATCCATTAAGTTCTTAAAATATTTAATTCAAACTTATTTAATCCTTAAAAGGATTATAAAAATAAAATATAAGTCTATAAATATTATAAAGTAGTAAAGGAATCTATTTATTTAAAATTTTATTTCCAACAAATTTTGAAATTTTATTTTGTTTTTGAAAAGTGGACGTCAATTTATATATTGAATTTCTTTTATAAGAATAAAGGTAATTATCTATAATATTTTATTACTTATCTTTTACAATGAATATGTGCTTTCTTTTTATCTAGTATTATATGTTAGATTTTGTTTATAATTTCCAATTGATTGTTTTTAAATTTTTTGCTAATTTTTTTATTCTATTACTATTTGTAGAGAAGTGTTATTATTTAAATTATCTAATTCTACTTCTTCAGTATATCTAATATTCATATAATTTATCAGCAAGACTGAAAAATCAGACTCTAATATTAAGTTAAACACACAACGAAATAAAATACGTTTTGAAGATAAAAAAAAAAACTTAAAAGATTTTCCTGTAGTAAAATTTTAATTGGGGATAGTCTTTTACTAATTTATAATAAGTATGAGTATATATTTTACTTTTGTAATTGTTTTGGAGACTAAATAGATTGTAATGCCCTCAATTTAAGATATAAATCATTCGTTCACAAGTTTCATGAACACAAAGAAAAGAATACATTTCATTCATCAGAGTCTTCTTTACAAAAATATTACATGTTATCAACAAAGTAAAATGCCTTATGGGCTTACAGCTTTCCAAGTGATCACTTGGTTACAACAAAAGAAGAGTTCTAACTCTATACATGAAAAGCCCTCGGCTTGGATTTACATTTAACACAAAATATAAATAGCAAAACGGAGTCTTCAACTCCTAAACCTCCCAAGCTAAGACCTTAGAGGCGACACATCACCTGTACCTGAAAAATGGTGTCCCAAGTAGGGTGAGCCAATGCCCAGTAGAGATATACTAAATAGTATATGAGAATTAACTAACACTACTACAAAATCATGAATAGATCACACTTTTTTTGTGTGATGGATACTATTTAATCACACTTTTTAAATTTTATTGAAGTGTGATCTTTGAGAGTGTGATTAAAAAGGGTCATTTTTAATCACACCTTTTAAGTGTCATTAAAAAATGATTCCATCACACTTTTTAATTGTGATTAATAACATTTAAATCACACATTTTAAGTGTGATTAATAACATTTAAATCACACCTTTTAGGTGTGATTAAAAATGATTCAATCACGCCTTTTAAGTGTGATTAATAATATTTAAATCACACCTTTTAGGTGTGATTAAAAATAATTCCATCACACATTTTAAGTGTGATTAATAACATTTAAGATGTGATTAAAAATGATTCCATCACACCTTTTAAGTGTGATTAATAACATTTAGATCACACTTTTTAGGTGTGATTAAAAATGATTCCATCACACCTTTTAAGTGTGATTAATAATTAATAAGACATGTGATAATAAACCTTTAAATCATAGATTCTAAGTAATTAAATATCTAATAAAACTTATGATTAATAATGAGATAAGATCACACTTTTGTACACTTTCAAATGCAATACACACTATATACTATATTTTGAATCACAATCACATGTTGAATGGAATAACGTCATATATTTTATAAATGAAAGTTAAATATTCAAAAGTATATACAAAGAAATTAATAAAAGTTTTTAACTGTGATTACATATATTAAAAAATGAAAAAACTTGAAAAAACTAAATTCTTGAATTATTTGACCATATTTACATCTCTCTTGGAAATTTCTGACCTGAAAACTAAAAACATAAATTTATTCAGAAACCATTAGAAACATATGAATAAACTTACTATTTTTGTAAAGATTGTTCTTGTTTTACAAAAGATAAAAAGACATTTTCTCATCACACTAACTCTTCATCTCCTCTTCATCTCATGTATCAATATAAAAGGAATAACAACTTTGATTATGACTAGTATAAAATGTTTGGATTACCATATAGATATGACATATACATAGACACTACTACAAAATCATAAATAGGTCCCACTTTATTTTACATTGCCTACTTCTTAAATATTAATAATCAACAAAATTTATTATCCAATCATCACCTATAACAAGATTATGCTGAAATTTCTTTCTTTGCTCAATGGTTATCCTCTTAGCAATTCAACAAAGCTCACATCATTTCCCAAAGTCATGAATCATGAAATAGCTCTGTATGTCAGTTTCTTATTTTCAATTGAAAAAAATTGGAAAACAAATATAGCATCTGGTAACATACAGCATGTCTGGAGATAAGTGGCCCAACCACCAAATAACTAGGTCAAATGACATAGCATATTGCAGCCAATATATGATGTCCATTAAAAGAAAAATAAAAATGCAGGAACAAGATTTTAACCCACATAAGTCGAGTCAACCTACTTGAAGCTGCCCAGACGAAAGAAAGAAGCCTGTCAGAAAATCATGCTTACAATATCTGCACAAATAAAGAAATAATAACAGGTTTACATAATAAGGTCCCCAGATTAAAGAAACAACCCTCAAAAGAGTCAAATAGAGTGTACCCACCGTGCATAACTTATAAATAAATTACGTGCCAGTGTTCAGGCCTGCATCATTCCAAAAAACTCCAACGGTGGCCTCTATGTTTAACAAATGTATGTGGAAAAGACAAATAAATCATAACCTAAGAAAGTGACATTTGTTTGCACTCCACAAATGTTAATGGATTCATCTATAGAAGTATATTAAGGCATACAAATTACTTAAAATAAGTATATATCAAAAGTGATACCTTCTGCCAGATATTAAATAGGACAAGATAGACAAGGTCGGTATCACAACTTTCAGTTGCCTTTGTCAGAGCTGTATCCTCCTCCCCAATGCTTAGTAGTAGAGGAACTTGAGACAACGAAATCTCTTACAAAATGACTAAAGCCATCATTCAGTTCTTTAGAGAGATATTTCTTCAACAAAGGATTGAAAGAAAGAAAAATAATGAAATAGTGGAAAAGAAAGAAGAAAGAACCTACTTGGAAGAACGTGGTTCATGTTCAACAAGCATAGCAGCCAATTTAAGTCTGTCACTCTTATCTGCATAAGCAGCAACTGCTGCATAAGATATACTTCTGCATATTTTTAACTGGACAAAAACAGCAACAAAAACAAAAAAAAATTACTGTCATACTTCACAATTAGATGGCATAGAATGAACAAAATCACCACTTCCAGGCTAAACTAAACAACTACAAAAGATAACACAAACCTTATCAAGTAAAATTTCAAGAAGAGTGATATCAGGAATTGCTAAAGAAGCTATTATCTTTGCACATGCCCAGTGCATTATCACCACTTCCTATACAAACCCAACCAAAGAAAATGAGCATATAAGATGTCATAGTTTGCAGTTCCAAATAGAAGGCAGCAGTTAAGTCGAAACAAAGTCAACTAGTTTTCAATAATAGTACGTGACACCTAGGCTATGAATGCATCTCAAATTCCCCTTCAAATAGTTACTAAAAATGATTCCAATTATATGAGAAACCATATCATTGCAAAATTCTCCCACCAGCATTGCAAAGAGCCTCTTTTTCAACATTGAAAAGAGAACAGACCATTGGCATAGAGTCAAATACTAAACCACTAGTAGTGAACCAAAGATGTAAAAAAATATTTTAATAGAACTTGAATGAGCTTAGATGGAAAAGCCAGTGTATTTGAGCTACACGGTGCTTGGAAATTAACATATGTTTACTAACAAAACTAAAACTAGAGGTATAATCACTTAATTTGCCAATGATTAATTTATGTTGCCAATGATTAATATGGACCCCAACTGGAAATGTGTAATATAATGTATGTTTACTAACAGAACTAAAACCAGAAACTCATCAAATAAAATACTTGTCATAAAGTTCTCAACTTTTGGCGTCATTGGCACCACTTGTGGGGCATTGAAAGGTTGGATCTGGTATTCCAGATATAGGATTGTCATATTATAGCAGATTTCTTTCATATGGAAAAATACATTCAACCCACTAGTTGATGGTCCATATGAAACAAATGATATTTAAGGAAATATTTTTACAATGATGGACAGTGTTAAATACACAGCAATACAGTAGTTGATGGTCCCCATTATTGATCCATTGTTATGAAAATATGCTCAGCATGATAGGAAAAATTATTGGTTAGTTCAGAGGTGCCATGTAGTAGTATCCCAAGACCAACCAATAACTTCTCACATGATAGTCATGTCCATTTGATTTCAATTGAAATCTACTCTACAAATACTACTAAAAAACAATTGCTCCCGCTATGAAAGCAAATAAAGACTCATCAGCCTATATTTATGGCTTCTAAATAATATGGACTTTTTTGAGTATTCCTGACAAACATGACTGCTGCATTACCATAATAACTTCAATTATGCACCACATAGTTAAGCAAAACAAGAAATCATGCTAAAATTAAGCAATGTAAAGGTATTAGGAGTGAAGTGCATAACGTTTTTGCCACTACACAATCAAAGTTGCTATAATACAAGCACTATGACACCAATTACACAAACAAGAAAAATATATTTCACCATGTCAAGTCAATGTGATCATATCAGCAGTGAACGATGTGAAAGAAACAGAGCTACAAGCTTAAACTTCATTCTAGTATGGAAAACTATTTGTAGAAGAAAAGTCATCTTCAAAATGTCACTTTTCCTTCAAATAATGCTTTGACCCTAAAGACTGCATTTAGCCTTCTAGTGAAAAAACAATGAACACATTGCTTTGACCCTAAAGTTGCAAGTGGAATCATGTAACATACAAATGCACATTCTTATAATGTGCCACCAACAAGATAAGATTCCTTCGTAATTGAACAAAACAATGAATACATTGCACAATGGCACAAGGCGATCAATCATTAGAAATAATATAAAATCATATTTAATGATTAATCATTGAACACTGAGGCCAACAATAAAATTTTCTCTGTAATTGATCAAACAAATAAACACTTCAACATAATGCTGGCCAAACAACACTTTGGTGGTGGCTTGAAGTTACCTTGATGAGCTCAGTGAAGGTGATCAAAAGCCCCCAAGGATGTGGTCTATTCACAATCAGTCGTTCCAACAAAACTCTCGTTATTTGCTCCTCTATAATTTCCTGTCCAACAAGGAATACGAAGTTGTGAGCAGATCGCATTTCGCATAACTAGTGTAAAAATCCTTGATTTAACTAGTGTAATTCTCAAAGATCACGAACAGAAGTCCTTGTGCACTTTATGGTTGTGGTGCGCAGTAGTGCTATTACAGCTGAAATGATGCATACAACAGAAGTCCACTTTCATTTCAAATTTTCTTTTATAAGTTGCACAACAGAACCAGAAATTTATCTATAGGCCATTTACTATGTTTTGTCCATATTCTCAACAGTGAACGGTTCTAAAGAAAAATACGAACTCATACCAAATGAAGTCAAATGATCACAATATTTTTACCGGAGATAGTTCAATAAGTTAGGAAGATATTTCAAGAACTCTAGAGCTAAAAACCACTTTATGATGGAGAACTCATTTTTGGAAGAAAACTGGTATATTCAAACAGTGAGTTCAGCAGACTCCAGCACAAGTGGGCTGAGTTAGAAAAATGAATAGAGGCATCAAACGATGTCCAAACTAAGTGAGACCAAAACCATTGGAAAGGTATTTGAGTTAGGGATACTTTATCAGAAGGATGAAAAGTCTAAAAATTACATCAAGGGTGGTGAAAATACAGGTTCAAGCAGTACTGGTCTGTTCTTGTCGCGTTTTGGAAAAATGATTGTAACTCTCTCAATAATTAATATTTTTCAGTGATTCTTGTGTACATAGAAAGGTATCTCATATATCTAACATTTGGCACTAGTTTCACTCCATAAGGATTTTTATTAGAGAAAATGGCATAGAAACAAAGTGAGGGTTAATTGCTACTCCCAGAGAAGTGTATTCAAAATCCGGAACGTCTTTACCATCCCCATCAAATTGAGATAGAAGCCAAGTTTTTACTTCTTCAATCTGACTGATACTGAAACTACTTCTGCTTTCAACTAGTGAATGATCATTTTCAAAAATCATGTTGCTCATTCTTTGCACTAATGTTTGGTTTCGAACTTGAACTAAGATATCTTCGAAATATATATATTTTTTTAGTATTGAGTTATACAAATTCTGTTACTTGAACTCATCATATTGTTCTTATCAAAAAAGTTTTTTTAAAAATTAATAATTAAAAAAGTATTAGTTTATATAACCTCGGAATTATACTATAATGATATGCAAGAAATGTAAGTCAGTGTAAAAACTACATAAGCGAAGGTTGTGTCTACAATTCATTGGATTATGAAGTAATAATCATAATGGGATATCAAAAATTCCAATGATTAGTCATTTTGATTCTTCATAAATTGGGTTTTGAAGATTGATGAACAGAGTATTTGTTGAATTAGTAAATTGGCAAAACAAACAAAAGTAGATGATAGAACATACGTACCTGAGTGTGGCTCACATACACTAGTGCATCATTTGATTCATTTTGTATCATATATACATATATATATATATAGAGAGAGAGGAGAGAGAGCAGCGGCAGCGAGGGAGGAAGGCATGACTTTTGAAGCAACTTGCCAATTGTTGCCAAGTCTGTATGCATTTTAATTCGGAATTTGGTTTTAAAAGTAACTAAAAGATTACCCCAAAATAAATAAACTAGACAGTCCACTCTTGAAATTTAAATATATATATATATATAAGGAATTCAATAAATTTAACAATTAGCGAATTATTAGTGAAAAAGGTATTTAATGGGCAATGTTTGAATTAAACATAACAAAAAAAAAAAAAATGTTTGAATTAAAATTGTAATATAATCCAGTGTAATATGTTAGATTTACGATTCAATGTATTTTTTCTAAATTAAAATTGTAATTTTTTCATTATTTTAATTGGTTATTTTTGTACATTAAGCAGCACAAATAAATTATTCCCAAAACGGAATTTGGTTTGAACGTGCCAAAACAGACAGCGCTAAAAACGACTTCCCAAAATAAAATTATTCGAAAACGAAACTTTCCTAAAACGGCAAAACCACTAATTTGAAGGCCTAAACAAAAGAATTTGGCTAAAATCCACCGTTCATCATCGCCGAGGACGGCAATGATTTTAATTTAAAACGCCGTTTCCAATCAGATTACCAAATTTGAGACAATTCCGAGCTCGTTTCAAAAGTTGAAAATTGAATCCAAACATGAATTTCTGTTTTTTAACACTCCATACCCAAGAAACTTTTGTGCCACGTGTCACAACATGGCAGGTTGTGACTCGCAAGAAGTTTACTACCCGTCGAAAGACAAGGCCCTCCCTTAATCTCCATGTTTTAGCAGTCAATTATGAATAATTTAAGCATGAATTAATTTTCAAATCTAACAACTCTACCCTCATTTGCATATATAGTAGCTGCCTAAAGTTTCATCTTCTTAGATTCATCTGGGCCTTTTGAATTCATCTGATTTGCAATATATATCATAGTTTGGCCATGAGTCCCTACTACTACAACCAACACCAAGCCACAGGTAAATTTTCAATTATCAATTAAGTGCATACATTCTATGTGGCAACTTCTATAAGGTCTCTCGCCAAAGAAGAAACTATGTTTATGTATATTACTCTAATGAGTATTGAGACCACACCAATCACTGAATGTTAACTACTTTTGACAAGTACATATATATCTATAATCCACCAATTGATCCAAGTCTCCAACAAAAAAACAAAACAAAAGAACTGGTAAATAAATGGTTAGTACAAATGTAAATATATGGTTTATGCAGTAGTGGTGGCAATAAGTTTTTTTTTGTGTTGATTTTTGTAGGGGTACACTCTCCACCATCTGCTCCATATCCTCCACCTTCTATGTATCTCTCACGAGCCGATGTGTATGCTTCACCTCCACCACCAGCACCTTATTCTCCTTTGGTGGCCAGAGTATTTAAAAATGAGCTTCTATTTCTTTTTCTTTTCTTTTCCCTTTACTTTTTTAGTACAGGAACCAACAATGAGCTTAATTTGATAATTAAGCATTTAATCGAAATAAATTCTACAAAAATCAGTGACTTGTCTCTGTCTTCTAAAGGAGGAAATCCACATGTTTTCACCTACATAATATGTACAGAAATGGAACATTATTATGTTTCAGGAATTCAATGGCTAAATGTCAAGATTTTTCTGATAATCCTTGTTTTCGCCAAAAATGCTAATTTGTTTTATAAATACTCAAAATAGTATCGTTCTAATGAGATTTTTCTTAAGTTTAGGCACATGAAGCATGAAAAACTGAATACAGGTATAAACAAGCCCTTACATTCATCCTCAATGGAAAAATGAAAAAGAAAAAAAAAAGTCAAATAATGCTAGTTTCAAATTTCAAAATCAAATATGAGTATGCACAAAGAAAACAAGTGCAAAGGGGAAAAAATAAACACTAACCTGAAATATACCATCCAAGAACATCTCACCTTTGGACAAAACTATAGTGTTTTATGAGAAAAAACCTGTTGTTATCTTGTATTGCATATTAAACAAAATTATGAGGTTGTAAAGCATAATATGCCCAACAATAAATGAATCCAAAAGCATATGACTAATATACAGTATCCCTGACATACTAAAAATGAAATTAACTTCAGAATCAATTAATTTAACCAAATTCAATGGAAATGAACTGTCCCAGCATGTTGTCCAAGAGCAAGAAAAGAGACAGATTGATAGTGATAGAAAGAATACAATTGAGAAACAAGGGTTTTACTCAGTTTGGTATCAATTCAATTCATAGTTGAACCATGTCCAAGATGTAGAATGTTATTAGCAATTTACACAACTGTGATAAAAAACCCCAAAACAACTTCAAAATCAATAGAATGAAAAATGATTAAACATCATAATTCAAAGAAAAGCAAATGGGGTTTTCTTCAATCCACGTCAATCAAATTAATTACAACAGGCAAAAACTACAGGTTTAGCAAATTCAAGGTGAAGAAACTCTTGACAGGTTGAAGGGGCAAAGATTTGAGAAGTTGAAAATTATAGTTAGGGTTTGAAATTGGGGGAACGAGAGAGAGAGAGAGAGAGAGAGAGAGAGAGAGAGAGAGAGCGTGTTCACCTGATGCAAGAGGTCTGAAATTGAGAGGATTAGCAATGGTAGAGTAGGCGGCTCCACGCACTGCTATCGAACTTCATCTCTCCACCGAACCCCACTGCTGCTCCCACGTGCTCCTGTTTTTTTCGTTAGCCACCTTCTTCGAGTTTGCTCTCTGCCTTGGTCAGTTTGCCGCCGACCTACGGTGGGAAACAGGGCCGCGCCACCACGGCTTGAGACATTTTTGGTGGTGGTGATTTTGAATGGTGGCCTAGGGTTTGTGCTGGTGTGAATGGTAGAGAAAAAAAAGAAACAAATGGAGAGCCAGAGAGACAGAAATATTGTTTTTTCAATATATATATATATATATTTTTGGGTGTTTGCCGCGTGAATTTTTTATTTTCCCGCTACTTGTTTTTTTTTGGGATGTTTTGGAAAGTTGGTAAAAAGTTAATTTTTTTAACTTTTTTAATTTATTTTGTCTTTTTATGGGTATATAAATAATCACACTTTAATTAGAATGTGTGATTAAAAAATATATATATAATCACACTTATTTAAAAAGTGTGATTAAAAAGTAGTAGTGTATATATAATCACACTTTAATTAAAAGGTGTGATTAAAAATATATAAACAATCACACTTTAATTAGAATGTGTGATTAAAAAATTATATATAATCACACTTGTTTAAAAAGTGTGATTAAAAAGTAGTAGTGTATATATAATCACACTTTAATTAAGGTGTGATTAAAAAATATATATAATCACACTTAATTAAAAAGTGACATAAAAATAAATATTATCACACTCAATCAAATTAAGTGTGATTAAAATATCAATCTAATTTTTTTTATCACACTTCTAATAAAGTGAGATCTTTTTTTTGTCAAAGTGTGATCTTTAACTATTTTTTTAGTAGTGTAAAATATTAGCATTCGATAAATGTTTAATACATGTAAACTACGTACATCCTTTCCATAACTAATCAACATTGATACTCACATTTCAATTCACTTCTAGTTATTACCCAAGTCAATTCATTGACATAGTTCATTATCATATAAACAATTCAAAATGAGACTACAACTCATTTATCAACACTTCAATCATAAACATCATTCATACACTTTCATATCTTGCCATTTTACGGAACTACGTCTGAGGGAACCGGCACCCAAATATAAATAAGATTTCGGGACTTTCACCCTAGACACTCCAGCTAACTTAATTATCCATGGAGTCCATCCCCTATCTCCTCCCAAACAAGATACATATACAATGTATTTAAACGTCGTTATATACAATGACCAATATTTATGTTAAAGCTCATAAAAATGAGTGATTATCCTACCTCAATAAGAGACGAGCCAAGGAAGAGATGAACTCCAAGAATGACGAAACTAACTTCTACTTGGATGAAAATGAAGATCTTGAAGAGGTTAAACTTTTTATCAAAAGGAATGAGGTGAAGAGATCACTAGATCTAGGTCAAAATGTAGAGAGAGAGGGTATTTTAGAGAGAGAAGCTCTTAACTTAGGGTTTTGAAAAGTTTGAGAGAGAAAAGACAGAAAAAGTGATTTAAAATGTCACTTTCGCGATTTGATATACGTACAGTCCGCTCGAGCAGAGAGTTTGACGCTTGAGTGTCAGACACAAAAATTATACCTGCTCGAGCGCAATAAAGCCGCTCGAGCACTAAGACACAACAACAAGGCACTACCCGCTCGAGCGCAAAAATACTCGCTCGAGCATAGAATACACTCGTCCAGTGTTTTACAGATTTCAAACAGTCGCTCTAGCGCAAGAAAGGCCGCTCGAGCTCAGACCCGTTCGAGCGTAAGAAACTCCGCTCGAGAGTGAAAAACACTTCTGCAGTATTTTTGCAAACGCACCAAGTACTGAAGGATTGTAAACCCTGCTCGAGCGCAAAAGGACCCGCTTGAGCGGAAGACTAAAATTCTGGGTAACAAGGTTCTAGACCAACGACCAACCAACCTGTTCTGAACACGCTCAAGACATCCCAAAACTCAAATTCAAAGAGTAGGAGGAGGAAGAGACATAACAACAACATTAAACCATAAGATTCGAGTCCGAAACACCATAAAGGTCGAGTTAGAAACCGGGATCGCTATATAGACTTTGATTTATATACTTTAGGGATCTAATAGACACAATCGATAGTTCAGGGACCAAATAGATTTTGATTTATATATTTTAGGGACTAAATAGATTCAATTGATAGTTTAGGATTTAAATAAACAATTTGATGATAGATTAAGGATAAAAAGTGTAATAAACCCTAGATATAATTATTGAAATTTACTTAAATATATAACAAAATTTACAATAAGAAAACGAACTAAAATAATCCAAGCTCAAACACCAAATAAAAAATTAACAAATAATAACAAAATATCATTTAAATATTATATTTTTTTGCATTTTTAGTTACAAAATGGCTAATCAAGCTTGTATAATATAACTTATCAACTATTCTTTTCAATTGACAAAAATACTGATCCATAATATTTCTTATGACATAAGTTCGCCGAAGGTAAGATATCAACTTTAAACTTGAAAATATTTATTTTTTGTTAGAAATAACTGTAACTAGTATAATTAATTGTATTTTATACATAATTTATATATTTAGGAAACAACCATCTATTAATTTTAAATAATTCATCATAGTAATTGGCGTTATAGTTTTTCTTATAAATAAAATAATTATTTATTAATTTTAAATAATTCACCACATTAATTATTTATTAGTTTCAAGTTTTCACCAAAATAACTTTTTAATTCAGGTGAATTTTTTTTATTCGTTGGTATAATAGCTAAAGCAAATGGGGCATTTCTTAAAATCATTTTTCGGAGGTCTAAAGCAATGACTTTGCCTAGTTTAGGCCAAAGCCGGCCTTGAAAAAAATGTCATAAATACCGTTCAAGGATGTGATTAATATTTTCATGAAGAAAGCGAGATTGCTAATTCAATCCCATGAAATTGGGAGTAAAAATATTATTTGATCGCATAGTCATTTCTATTGAGAATTTTTATATAATTTTATAAATTTAACCTCAATTAACTAATACTACTGCAATAATGTATAAACAAATATAATTTATTTTACATCTCCAAATTAATATCATCAGACCAACAAAGTCATTTGTATATAATGAGAGTTTTTTACATAATTTAATATATTTAATCTCAATCAATTAATATCATTATAATAGTGTAGAAACAAACATAATTTATTTTACATCTCCAAATTAATATCATTAAACTAATAATCCTATCACTCAATTTCACGTTACTCATAATTCTAATCTATCTAATATGACAACCAAACATGCTCATTTACGCCTCGTTTTGGAACATACTATTTTAATAATTTTTTAACTTTTTACGAAAAGATATGTAAAAAGGTAGAGAGAGTGATGTGACAACTTATAGTGACTTTTTGATTTTTTAATTAAAATATATAATTGATAAATAAGATTTTAATAAAGACAGGTCGTCCTCAAAAAAAAAAAAAATAAATAAAATAATAATAATAATAATAAAGACGGGTATACAGTGGACCAGATTTAAACATCAAATTAGTTACTATAACATTATTTTATTGTTAATATTATTATTTTGAAAGGAGGAGTCACTATAAAATTATTGATTAAGGCTCTGTTCATTTTCAAATATTTGCGTCAAAAATATTTTATTTATTTTTTATTTTTTGGTTGAACAAAAAGTAAGTAAAATGTTTTTTTAAAAAAATATTTTTACATGACTTTCTAAAAAATGACTTATCCTTAAAAATTTTGTAAATCAATTTTTACACAATTAACTCTCACTCACTATCTTTTTTAACACATTTAGCATTTTCAAATAAGTTTTTTAGCACACTAAAAAGTAATAAATTACATTTTATTGAATCAAAATTTTGCTTTTTAGGCAATAAAATATTTTTGTTTCAAATATCAATCAAACGCTAAAAAGCAAAAATATTTTTTTTTAAAAATCAATTTATAAGAAAAAAAGTCACGTAAAATACGGAACGTAAAAGAAAAATGAGAAAAACGAAATAATGTTAGAAACCTCTTAAATATTATCATAATTCTTAAATAAATGACATTTTTTTTTTTTGATCGGCAAAGAAAAATTTCATTTAACAGCATGAAATTAAAAGTACAGGAAGAAGGCATGCCTTGAGAGAGATTCGGAAGTATAAAAATACCCCTACTACTGCTACTCGCACCCATACAACCAACCCCTAAGCCTCTCAATTTTTTAAAACAAAAAGTTAAGCAGGACTTAACATGAAAAAAAAATACAAGAAAATAAATACATGAATCCCCACATAATCAACCCACCAAACACACCCAAAACAAACTAAACTAAACTAAACCCAACACCAAAGCAGCCGAACCCCCCAAACTAAGATCTAATCACCAACCACTCTGCCAATACCTCACCTCAACTGTTGCCCACGCCTGCTGCTGCCACCCTATGCTGCAGCCCTCACCACCCTAGGCTACAGCTCACACCTGCTGCCCACGCCGCCCTTAATCAGCGACCAACTCCCAACACCCTAAGCCCTCACCACTGCAGATCCAACACCACCGGAAAACAAGCTACGACATTATCTCCCAACAAAGCTCACCCACAGATCAACACCCAACATGCACTATCACCCAACATGCTTAGGCTCCTCACTGACAAAAGACCATACCACGCCACTGCTGCTGACCCGACCAACCGCTAGGTACACCAAACCACTGAGACTCCACCCTCTGCAAAACCAAAGCCTGACCAGCCAGCATTTCTTCTTCCTTCTCCAGAACTTCTTCCAACACCTCTCAAACTCACACACGACTAGGAGCGCTCGAATACAAACCCGGCAGATCTGGGACGACTCCAACACCCAAGTTCCGCCTAAACCAAGCATCGAAACAACACCCAAAAACTGAACCAGATTTCACCCCTCAAGCTCCTACTCACAAAGAGCGCACGAGTGTAGATCCTGGACAACCCCTGCTGACAACCCACAACCAAAACCCCCGACAAAACAGCTAAACCACACTGCAGCACCGGAAACACCAACCGAGAGCCACACACACACCGCAGCACACCAAAACAGCCCCAGGTCAATTAAAATACTTTAAAAAAAAAACACACAGTTATTTCAAAAGGACATTTATTTATAAATCTTTCTTCACTTACTTATATTTTACGTAATTCAAATTATTTTCTTATATTCGAATAAGCCATATGGTTGACTATGTTTGGCATGGGCTTTTTTTGGCTATTAACAACAAAAAGACAAAATAAGTAAAAAAATCAATTCCAAACGAGACTTTTCAGTCTCAGGCTAAAATAGCCAAAAAATCGAAAAGCTAAAAAGCCAATCCACATTCCAAACGAAGGCATAGTTATAAAAACACCCCTAATAATAATAAGATAAAACTCATATTAATGTTCATATTGATAGTGTGAATGTTTCATAATGTAAATATTCATAATGTCAAATTTATTTAATGTGAATGTTCACATCACTAAGTTGTTGAAGGTTCAAAAAATATTTGTAAGAGCAAAATAAGACTTACTGAAATATAAGAATATCTTATAAACTAATTGGGATATAAGTATTTGATAAGAATTTTTTAATAAATTTCTCTATTTTAAATTTCTCTGACATAAATCATTTAAAAATGTTAAAATAATTTAAGCATTTTCCACAGAGAAAATAGGCTACGAGATCTGTGGTTGTAATAAAATGCGAAGATGTGGTTGTTTCGAGCGAATGTGCAGACCGCAGCTTTAGGCGAAGGAAGCTGTCCTTTGTAAGGAACAGAAACAGATCATCAATCGAACGGTTCTTATTGATTTTGATGCCGTATCTTCCTGAAGTCATTAAAATCTAAATTTTAAGTGAGATTGTTGAGAGGTATTTATAAATGGAATCGCAAAATTGGATTGAAAATTATAAGATCATATTTTTAATGTAAAATAAAATGAAAATTTATTAATAATGATAATGTTATATAATTTTAAAAGGATTAAAGGAAATTTATGAATTTGATGTAATGTATTAACTATGTTAATATAAATTAGAGTAGATATTTGAAAAATGAGTTTATAGTCAAATTTTTATATAGATATAACACACACACACATATATAAGAAATAAATAAATAATGATAGGATTAAGATCGTATGCTAGGATTCTACACGATTTTATGATTAAAATTACAGTCACCTTAAGATTTATATGAATCATTTAACTTAATTAAAATCATGAAATTATGAGATCTTACGATTGTGATCGAGATTTTAATAATCACTTGATTTACATTTTAAACAACGAGTAATATTATACACATATAATCTTTATATAAAATAATGTAGATTTAAAAAAAAATTTATTTTAAATCAAAATAATAATATCTTTACCACATTATTCTAGTTATGTTTTTTTTGAATTTTTTGAAATTTCTTCCTTGGAAATTAAAGCACTTCTGGCGTGAGCTATTACAAAGTTGTAATGTGGGCCCACTCTGAGAAACAGTATGGCACCTCACTTTTCTAGCAAGGGACCCTTTTGGTTGGTGTAAATATAGTATGCGTTTCTTTTTTTAGTACGTAAATATTTTATTGAACAAAAATAAGCAATGTAAAGCCAGTTGGTGTATGTCTGTTAGTTGGAAAACAACGGGGAATGCTTAGAGCATTTTCAATGGTGAATTATTTTTTTTATTAAATTTGAGAAAGAAAAAGGCAATTTTCTCAATTTGATATGAGGTACTCTAACGATATTGGACGTTAGCTTGCATCAAAAGACAAGGACGTCTGACTGGACGACCGGCCGGTCAACCGGAAAGTCACTAATTTTTTTTTTTTTCTTCCATTTTTGTTGCCCATTTCTTTTTCATTCCATTAAGAATTAAAAGCACCCTTATACACACACACACTCTGGTAAAGTTAGAAGCACAACCCACATAAACCATCATTCTCTCTCTCTCTCTCTCTCTATATATATATATATATATATATCTTTTCTTTTTTAACTTTGGTCATGTGATTCTTTTCTTTCTTTGCAAACCATACATATGGACACTCATCATTTCCACACTGTAAAAGAAATGGAGGTTTCATTGAACTCTTGGACTACTTGGACTACCCAGCTGTTTGTTTGGTGTGTCTTTGTAGTTTTGGGGGTTTCAAGAAATTTTCAGAATTGGGGTTTTTAAGAAGAACCATTTTGAGTTTGTGATTTGTGAAGTCATTTCTTTGATGGGTTTTGTCTAGGGCTAGTATTTGCAGTTAGATATAGAGGGGAAAAGTAAGGAGTCTATTGTTTACTATGTTTTTTTCTCTTAATTCTCTGTCTGCGCGAAAAAAATTCAAAAAATTTTCTTTGAACTTGTATAGTAGCAGTTCCCAGGTGAAACAGAAGCAACTGTGCATTAATAAACCGGTCGACCGGTGAGACAATCGGTCGGACATCCGGCCGGTTGTCCAGTGGGACCACCTCCAATGTAAACACACTATGTTTTGGTGAAACCTGACCCAGCTCCTTGATTTAGTGAAAATTTTGATCCATTCTCAATTTGATATCACTTGGTAAAACCATTGGAAAGATAAAAGTGACATTTTTTCATCAAATTCAAATCTGGTGTTAAATTTGATTCAGCGTTGGAGATGGTCTAAAACAGTACATCTAAGAGCTTGTTTGGCATAAAAAAATTCGAAGGTTTTATTGGCTAAAATAATTACAAAAGAGAATAGATTTTTTAACTCAATAAGACAAAATATCACATCCAACTCATAATTATTTGTTTTTTCTCTCACAAAAGTCAAAAAAACCAAAAAAACTATCCCAAACGAGACTTTTTAGCCACAGGCTAAAATAGCCAAAAAGTCAAAAAGCCAACGCACATCCCAAATGAACCCTAAGTACTGTTTGTTTGGAAGATGCAACCTTGAGATTAAATTAATCATCTAATTAATATACATATATAGTTTTATGTTTGATAAGAAAATTGGCATTGAGATTGTGGAATACAAAATAAAAGATTAAAAAAAGGTTTACTAATTAGTTAAATAAGAACATTGATTGGATTTTGTCAATCCTTTCTCGTAATTCTGAACTAATCCAAACAAAAGATAAAATATACAATTAACAATCTTAAATTTATTAATCTCATTTAATCTAGTATGTCAAACAAACATGGTGCTAGTTGACTCAGACTGTTTGATTGCAAAATTTATGAGTATGTGATTGATAAATCTTGGGGTGCTTTGGTTCTTTGATTGGAAACAACTGAACTTTCACAAGGCATCAATGAACAAACAACAATATACAAATTGCATATTGTTTTATTCATTCCGCTTTAAGTTTTTTTTTTTTTTTGGGAAAAATATTAGTGGCTTTGTAGGCCAATATACATTTTTAAGTTGCATATTCATTCACTCATGAAATTAGAATCTTACATTTGACCATACTTGTAACGTCCCAAATTTCTAACCCAAATAATAAGACAACAAGCATGGCTCTTTCAAGAAAAACCGAAATATAAATCTTCAAACTTACATTATATGATACAATAGTTCTTCATGCAACAATATATTAATCCAACAACAAGTAAATAAATAAATAAATATTTCCAAGGGTTTACAAGTTTCCAAGGCTTGAGTCTGGTTACACAAAACGGTTATTCAAACCCATACAAATACAGCCTTTGACTTACACACAGAGTCACAGCAAAATGAGAGTATTGTACTCCCAACACATATACTTCCACGCCCCTAGTTGGGTGGGATTACCACATCTTTTCCTGCACAAAAATCCCGTAGGGTGAGTATAAAGCCCAATAGGAAATTCTTAACAAAGTATATACATTTTATACAAGTCTCAAGAGATGAAATGCACATGCCATGCTATGCCATTTTTGAAGATAAATCACATTTTCATCTTTTGAAAACCATTATGCTCAATGATATCATGTAATTTCAATTGTTCAAAACTTAACAATTTATTTCAAGGGCGGTAAATACGACTTTGGTAATCCCTAGGTCGTTGTCTGCAAGTAGACTATACAAGTACTACCAAATTGTCATTTTTACCGGTATTAACCGGAAGGCTCGACACCTATCTGCGCGGGTTTTCGATCTTTCATCCCAGACTCTCAGGCCAACTTATTCAATATCATCTATGCCACCTATCAAGACTTATCAAAGTATTTACCCCAAAACCATTTCATGAAAACTTGTTTCTCAACATTCTTTTCTCAATGCAAGTTTTCAAATCAACTTTTAAAGTTTAATGTAATCAAATGAATTGATATGCCAATTTCACAAAATGAATATAAATACTTTTATTCCAATTCATCATCCAAGGAATAACACAATTCCCTCTTCTCAAGTATCCTCGACAATTAGTTTTCAAGACTATTTCAACGTTTTGAACAATAATTTTCAAAATGAACAACAATTCTCATATTCCTTGAAATTTATCATTTATATAAATATAAATAAGAAATTTTCTAAACATCCATTTATTTTGACACACAAAATAAATATAACAATATTATTCATGGATTTTCAGTCTCCTTTAAAAAAAATCCCCAAATTCTAGGTTTTCTCACCAAAACTATACAACTCAAATTTTTTGAAAGAGAAACTTTCAAAAATCATCTTTTCTTCAATCAACGAAAATCAAAACTCATAAGATCATTTTAAAAGAACAAGAGACAAACCCACTTTCAAAATCACTCAACTTCTTGAATCAACAATCAATTTTCAAAGCTATCGAAAGATGATTTTAAAAATCATATAGATCTTGCAAAAAATATATATATAACTCTAAGAAAATCCCTATCTCAAGTTTTGAAGAAGAAATGAGATGAAACCCCCAAAATCAACAGTGTCAAAACTCGATCTTCACTATACACAACGAAGCCCTTGAGAAGTTAACCAACTTTGATGAAAAACTTATGGCAAAACTCTAATGGATCTTGAGAAATCAAGATTTGATCCAATTTGGCGTAGGGAAATGTAGAGAGAAGGGAGAGGAAAGGGTTTTTGGAGAGAGAGAAATATACAAAAGTGATTTAAAATATCAGATTCACAAACTGACATAACATGGTCCGCTAGGCATGGAAAGCCCTGCTCGAGCGTCAAATACACTTTTCCAGTACTTTTGCAGACATGTCAAACTTCTAGAATCAAACATTCTCCGCTCGAGCGTATAAACGGCTGCTCGAGCGGACAAGCAACTTCTAATGCATTTTGCATTTTTGCTTCGGGGGCGCTACCACCTGGACCCCCGCGAGCTGACCGGGAAGCTCGATCCTCGACATACTCAGTAAATGGAAAAACTCGGATCACTACAATACTAAAAAAGATACAAATTCTCTCTTACATATAAACTTGATCTCAAAATTTTGATAATTTGAGTTATATAAACCCAACCGACCAAATACCACTGAACAATTGAACCATATGAGTAATATTAACATTTTTCATGCGGCTGAAAAAAGATTTTTAAGCGTTTATAGGACATCACATGGCATTACTTCATGTTAGTCACTAATTATCACTATGTGGTCATTTGGGAATCCAATAAAAAGCTGCGTTTTGCAGCTTCCAAAGACGTAGCCTGGGCAGCTACAAAAAGCTAGAACATCATTTAGGAAGCTCACAAAACGCAATGTGTGAAATTACATGATTACCCTCCGTGTTCCAACAAGTAACTAAATGAGTCACATTGGTCAAAAAAGTAAATTTCCTAATTTGGGTGGAGTATTTTGGTCATTTTATTGTGATGTGACATCGTAAACAAATATTAACTCAAAAAAATCAAAAGCAGTTTTTTACCAACTTCCCAAATTATTTTTCAAAAAAACTAAAAAGTATGGTAAAAAGTTAAAAGCCAACTTTTACTATATTCCCAAAACACTCCTATATATTAATATTATTGGGTAAACACTAACGTAAAAGTTTTGCAAAGCATGCTACAACCAACCCACACTGAAAAGCAATACATAGTTGAAATTTGAAAGAGTAATCATATATAAATTAGGGGTGGGCGCGGGTCGGTTGCGACTACGGAACCTCCAATCCGTAATCCGTCCGCCAATCCGGCGGATGTGGATTGAGCAGATTGGCAGTTTGGTGGATGGATGCGAATCGGTTTGGCGGTTTAAAATTTTATAAATTTTCAACATAATTCAACTTGTGCACTTCCTCAAAAAAAGAAGAAGAAAGTATTACAGTTAATGATTTAAAAAAATATTACAATCACTGCATACCTCATTCAAAGCAAGAAAATTTAAAACTTTAGAATATCACAATTACTGCATGCCTGATTCACATACTACAATCACAGCATGCATCATCCACATAAAGTATTACAATCTGTGGTTCTTAAAATATAAAAACAATTCAAACCACCAAAACCATGAACAGAGCAGAGAGAGTAGTAGAGATTGTATGTCTCTGTATTGTTACATCTATATCTGTTTTTGAAAACAAAAACCAACCAGCATATATCATATTTTCTATTTTATTTTAGAGATAGATTTAAAAACCAAAAAATATAGATAAATAATACGTTTATTTTTTTCAATTCAAAAAAGATATTCAAGTTGAATTTTTTTTTTCAACAGAATATTTAAACTCTTTTTTAATTGAAAACACAAATAGAATATTTAAATAAATTGAAAACACAAAGTCTTATAAATTACTAAGGGTGTTTGCGGTTTGGCAGTTCGGCTGCAGCCAAAGGAATTTCAAATCCACCATCCGTCCGCCAGATTGGCGGATTGGAGAAAATCAATCCGCAACCGTCCACTCGTCATCACGCATCCGTCAAAAATGCGACGGATCGGTTCGGTTCGGTCGGTTTTGACGAATCGGTATATCTGCTGCTCACCCCTAATATAAATAGAAAATTTATCAGAATAATATGACTCAATATAGAATTTTTTCATCAAAACAAAACACACGTGAATATGATTCATATTTACAAAAAAAAAAAAAAAAGGCACTATCACATCATTGTTGTATTAATTTTTTTTTTATAGAAATTTTATGTATAAATAGAATTCTTCAATTTGAATGGTTGGTTTTAAATGAATTATTTAGCAAAAAATTCAAACCATCGATGTCTCTGATAACGTATTGATTCAAGTGCTCAATAATGGAGTGAGTGATAGGTGGGAGTCCATAACAAGTGTCAGGACAAATCAACACAATGGGCTCGAACCACATACAGCAATTTAACCTAAATTAGACTAGTCTTTTGTTTCTGTTTTGAGTGGTAGCCAACTCATATCATGCACCACATGTTCTACCTAACAGCTCCCCATTGACCACAAATTTTTTTTCAACAATGGTAGAGGGTCTTAATTTTTGTAGCTCAAATGGCTCGAATTTGTCAAAACGACGTCGTTTTGAGTACAAAACAACATCAAAATTGTTAAAACGACGTCGTTTTGACAATTTTGAGCCATTTGAGCCACAAAAATAAGGACCCCAAACATTTTTATTTTATTTTATGTGCAATTTTCAAATTTTATAGTTTTATTCATTTTTTATTTTATTTTACTTATACTGAGAAAAGGTTGTCACCTTTTGAAGTTTCCTCAATGGACATAGCTGTCTCTAGTCAGTTATGTGTAGACAGGACCATGTTGTTGGCTCATTTCGGCCCGGTCCACTTTTATGATTGGTTGGATTATTTTTTTAATTGTTTCTACATAGGTTATTCATAAAAATTTAAAAATAAAAATAAAAATTTAATTGATTCGATAATCAATATTTATCGTCACACAAATAACGATATAGAATAATTATGATAAAATCATATAATTATAATTATTATATTAAATTAATTTTAGTCTAGAAATTGAACCATTCGATTATTAAATTGGGCAGGCCCAATACACCCAATAATACAATTTAATTCATATAATAAATTAGAGAGAAATTATATTTGTATTAGATGTGACTTATTGATGATTATATTATATGTGATCTTTTCATTGATGATCTAATTTATGATCGGTCCATTCAAAACACTTTAGAAAAAGACACTACAAAATGGTTGTTATAATATTTTAAATGAAAAAAAGGAGATATTATAAAATAAAATAATATCATTAGGGAGCGCCAAAGACACGGTTTTAGTTAAAAAGTATGGCAATCATTCATTAGAAGCCCGCGCCCCAGTTGTTTCTCTGCTTTGGATTCTTTTTCTTTGTTTGAAAGTAACTAAAAAAAATAAAAATAGAACCAATTGACTTTGCAAAGTCTTTAACCCTTGTAAGAGGGTTTCCTAGAAGACACAGAGTGTGTGAAAGCAACTTATATAAACAAATGTCCCAACCAGAATATGTTGATTTCAAGTAGGTACGAACTTTTCTTCCATAAGTAATTCATTTATACGACGAAAATGACCTTTATATACAAAGTCACTCTCATTCCCTTAATATTATTGGAATGCAATTATAAGAAAATGCTAATTTTGTATGAGCAATACTAGAAATCTCAAAAAAATAATCAAATATTTGATAACATACTCATAAGGATATGGGATCCACTAATGATCGCAACGGGTTTGATTTTTTTGGGTTTTACATTTGAATTCTTTATTTTAAATTCAATTATTTTGGTGATACAATTTTATACTTTACACTAATATTTGACAATTTGAGCTTCATACTCCTATAATTTATCTTACGCTATCATTGCTCTCCCAAACCTTTTTTTATTAATATCGGATTTAGACAAATACAATCGAGTAGGGTAATTTTGTCATTCTTAGATACATACTTGTGTAAATATTGTGTAGAATATTTAATAATTATTTAAGTTTAATGACTAAAATATATATATATATTTTTATCAATTTTACTTAACAAAAATAAATATATGATTTAAATTGAAAATAAATCACAAGTTTAATATTTAAATTTACAAATAAAAACGCAGTATTTATTTTTTGTATAATAGTCAAATCTTAAGACTTTCTTTTTTGTAATTTTTCTAAAATAAATTTATTCGCATACTTTTTTAATCTATGAACAATATACAAAATATAATCAATTCCAAAATATGAATCGTATATTAATGTATAGGATTCATAAGCTGGTCACACTATTTTACACTAATCAAAATTTATGTATTATTATGCGTAGAAAATGGATCTCAAATAAAATGTTAAAAAAAAAACTATAGTCATTTTGAGTATTAATTAATAATTATGCCAAAAAAAACAATCATTATCATAGATTAAAGGAGCCGCACTTTTGATTGCCCCGCGTACAGCCCTGTCCCCTTCCAAACTCCACCGCCGACACACTCACCTTCCCCCCTCCGCTCCCTCAGAACCGCGTGTCATTTTCCACACAATCCCTGTATATATAGCCACTCTCTTCTCTTCTTCCCCCACTATCTAACCTCTCAAACTCAAAAACAAAACAAAAAACTCTCTCAAGTCTTACACAATTACCAGCACAACAATCTCAGTACCAAGCAATCTTCTCTAATTCAATCAATTCTCTCTGCACATTGTCTCATTCATTCATTTACACCATTGAAGATGCAGGCGAAGAAATCGAGCGCAGCTCAAAGAGCGTGGAACATCCTCCGTCTAGCCTTGATATGGGCAAGAAAAGGAGGAGTTTTCAAAATCAGGAGACTCATGATGGACCTTCGTCTCTTCCCCAAATTCCTCAAAACCCTAGCTCACTCCTCCACCTCTCGCCGCCGCAGCGCCGCCACCATTCATTACGGCGAACGCCAGCTTTCCTTCGACAACACCCCCATTATCCACGTCAAGATGCACCGCCCTTCCTCGATGCGTTTCAAGATGCCTCGCATCCCTTGCATAAATCATCCGCAAGTCGATTTCGATTACGATTTCGAGTCCAATGGTGACAATGACTATGTTGTGAATTGTGATTGTATTGATGATGATGATGGTGATGATGATGGAGCAAGGAAGAGTTTCTTGAAAAGTGGAGATGAAATTGATCGCAAGGTTTGCGAAGAGATGATTGTTGCTTGTAATGATGAAGGAATTGATATCAAAGCAGAGCAGTTCATAGCTAAATTCTATGAGCAAATGAAGATGCAGAGACAGGTTTCATATTTACAGTACAATGAGATGATTAACAGAGGCACAAGTTGATCACCATGATGTCCCATGGAAGAGAAGAAACATCACCATTCATTTTTCTCTCTGGTTTTCACATCTACAATCTTTTTGACCTACATAGATATATTTTGTATAAGAGGCATTGCGGCATTTCTGTAAATACCGGAGGCTTCGGTTGAGTGTTCACATTTTTCTCAAATAAAATATCAGTTTTTTTATTTTGATTCATGAAATGCTTGTGTTATGGTATAAAATATTTCATTACTTTTTTTTTCCCCTCTTATTTTTACTTTTAATTTATAAGTTAGATGGACTAAAATACATACAACTTAAAATTACTTAAACTAACTAACAATGTGTGTCGTTTGAAAGTATTTTTGAAACGCTAAATAATTTTTGTATTTGGAGGGACCTAAAACCTAAAAATTACCCAATTGGATAGAACCAAATATCACTCAATCACACGATTATAATTGATATTTTTTTTTTTCATGCGGCCTTAATCAGATCTTGAGTTTAGTTAAAATTTTGCAATGCATTTTGATCTTGGCATAGACAGTAGCAACCAAACCCATAATGAGAAGCACCAGACTTTAAAATGTTGGTTTAGCTGTGTTGAAGACATGTCGAAGTGTTCAAAAATATACCAAATGGAATAAATTTTTTAAGCAATAAATTGATTGTAGATTTATTTTAAACTAACTTACAAGTTGAACACCAAGGGAGGCTTTAACGTTAATTAATTGTCTCTAAATATTTTAATATGGATTAAGAATGAATCTTGGATGTCATTGCAATTCAATTTCGTCTCACATATATATATATATATATATATTTTTATCTCCCATCTTTTTGTTACTTCCAAGTTCTACATGTGAGGATTTTTTGTCCCTATACCTTATCCCCATTTTATGTGCCAATTTCTTTTAGACTGTAACGTGTCTATAGTTAAATCCCAACCATTGAAATGAATACACACACACTCTCTCTCTCTCTTTCTCTCTCTCTATATATATATATATCCGACTTCTCCATGTAGTCGTCGGCGAACAACGATTGACCTGTCACCACCAGCTCTCACCAACCAGACCTTCCTAACACCTCACTCTAGCAATATCCCTCTACCATCGCTTCCTCGAGTCCCTCTCTTCTGCTTCCTTCCGTCTCTGTCTAAATATCCATGAACCAAAAGATTGTGATTTGTGATGAAAATATAAAATTTCATTTGTATTCAGTGAGCTTGAGTTACCGAATCAAAATATTAGTGATGATAGATTTTATATTATTGTTCAATCTGATGATACTTTTATTTATGATCAATTCGTTGTTCAAATTCTTTATTTCACTACTTTACTCATGATTCTTAGATATTGTTTTTCACTGGGAATGAGATTTGAGAGGGGTCGTTCGAAAAAAAAGAGAAAGATTTAAGAAGGTACTTACCCAAAAAGACATTTAAGAGGGGATGAAAATGATGATAGTTCGTTGGCGATGACGTTAGGAGTTGAAGAATGCGATGGGTTCACCAGATAAGTATAGAGAGAGAAGGGAGTTACACCAAGGGTTGAGATTTAACTATAAACACGTGGCAATTTAAGAAAAATTGGTATAGAAGATGGGGACGGCGTAGAGGGACAAAGGATCCCAAACCGATCAAACGTTATGTACAAGAGAGCGTTACAAAATCGTTCCATATAATTTCTCTAAATCACTCAAACTTACCTATTACGCACTCTAAAAATCTATGTGTTTAGGCCCGTTTGTTTTCCGTTGTAGGAGTTTAGAGTGGACTCCTAGTGATGAACAGTGAAGGTAAATCATGTTTGTTTTATTTATGGAGCTTCGGATTCGTAGTCCCTCTAGACTACGAAAGGCCTTGGGCGAGGAGATGATATTAGAAAATAGTCCGTTCAGCTTAGGATATTATCGGCAATCCAAGGGAACCTCCGGCCGAACAACCAGCCAAGTGCAAATTTTTTTTTTTTTTTTTACGCATTGGGCAGCACATTTTGAATATTAATGTTTAATATTTTTGTATTTTTTGTTAAGTAAAACCCATAGAGATGAAGTGGGACCAGGTGGTCTGTAACAATAATGGATAATGTTAGGAAATCTAAATATTTTATTAATATTTTTATCAAATATCTCATATGAATATGAGACTTACATGTGTGTGAGACTCACATAGCATTTTTCAAATAATAGAGTGAGTGGTGAGAGTCCATACCATTTGGTCCGTACAAATAAATCCAATGGGCTCGAACCACATACAGCTATTTTTTGAAGCAAGGCCTTATTTGGGAACAAATTATTTTAATAATTTTTTGGTTAAAATATGAGGTAAAAAAAAAAAAATTTGTTTGGAATAATTTTTTAGTTTTTTACGAAAAGATGTATAAAAAGTAGAGAAAAAAAAATCTTGACTTTTTGGTATATGTTATAGATTTTTTAGTTTTTTAATAACTTTTTAACTTTAATTAAAACTGTTACATGTCAAACGAGACCTAAATCTTGATTTTAAATTTAAAAAAAAAAAATCAAATTCTAGAAACTTAACTATACTGTACGAGTAGTATGAAACACAGATATTGCAGCACATGTTCTACGTAACAACCACATTTTTTTTGGGTTTTTGGTGTTCAATTTTCAACTTTTCTTATTATTTAAGAAATTTTCTATTTTACTTATTATAGTGACAAAAGGTTGTCAAATTTTTTAGTTTGAGCTCTGCGGGGACCCCAGCACCTCACCTCCACGTGGGGCTGTGAGAGCAAGCTTAGAATTTTTTTTTTTTTTTTTTTTCACCAATCAAAAAACAGTGGGGATGGTGGGTCACTCCCATGAGGGTCTCAATCTTTTCTGTTTTAAGCAATTCCAACCACACTCTCTACTTTTCACTAATTAAAGTACAAAAAAAATACACTATTTATTTTATCTAATTACTTTAGCTATTGTGTTCTCAAACCACGCTCTTTATTTTAGCTAATCATTTAAACTAACTTAATTAATTTTTTAAATAAAAAAATACTAATTGTTAATATTTTACTAATATAAATTTGCAATAATAATAAATTTGCCCATACAAACATACAAAACCTGTAGAATGAGGAGAAAAAAAATACAAAATACAAAATAAGTTATTCCGTTATTCATCAAACAGAATTGAAAGAACATATAAAATTGCTACATATACATACACACACACACACACACATATATATATATATATATATAATATAAAATTCCAAATCTAAGACATAAATATACAAAAATCTAAAATATATACATACATAATTATTTAGAAAGCCTCTAAAACTCTTCAATTGTAGTCACCAAAAAAATAAGATGATAAAATAGCTAGGTCAATAACTAACCCATTAAAACTCAAAATTAAACTTATATTGACTAAAATATCTAATCAGACTTACTTAACTATCCCTTTTAGAGATGCTCTTAGTTTCCTCACATGATGTGGCTGCCTCTAGTTTTATATGTGAACGGTAGCCATGTTGTTGGCTCATTTGGGCATATCACAGGACTTATTTTATAATTTAATAATTGTGATTATATAATTTTTTATTAAATAAATAAATAATAAATATGATTTTAAAAATACATTAGAAAACAATTATAATCAAATTATGTAATTATGATTATCAAATCATTTTTTTAATGAATGATCTTACATATAAATCTAGAAAATGAATAGGCTGATTATTTTGTGATAGACCCAATAATAGATAGGAAAGAAAAAACAATTATAATCAAATTATGTAATTATGATTATCAAATCATTTTTTAATGAATAATCTTACATATAAATTCAGAAAATGAATAGGCTGATTATTTTGTGATAGACCCAATAATAGATAGGAAAGAAAATTTATATTTTTTAATATAATTTTTTTATGATGATATATATGTGATTTTATGATCTAATTCATTCTAAATACTTTTTAGAAAAAAAATTATAAAACGGTTTCAACAATATTTTAAATGGAGAAACTATATATTATAAAATAAGTGATTTCATTAACAGCCCAACACGGTTTAGTTGAAAAAATATGGCAGTCATCGGAAGCCCGGGCCCCAGTTCTCTCTCTGTGCTTAGGATTCTCTTTTTTTTATTTGGAAACTAGCTAAAATAAATAATTAAAAATTATTTTTAAAATTAAATTATAATAAAAACTTTATTTATAATATAAAATAAGTTTTATTTAACATTAATTAGATCCCATATAATAATTATATTTACGATAAAATATAAATATATTTTGTCTTGATGAATTTCATAATTTTAGTTTTTTAATTTACCAATTATCTCATATCTATTATGTAAAATCAATTACCTTATCAATAAATCAAAATTAAAGAATAAAAAAAATAGAAAAAAAAATAGAGTATCAGTAACCCCAATGTTCAACCCAGTTCTCAAATAAATTTCGATTATTTCGATCTTACTAGGCTGCTTTGCAAACCCTATAGCCATTTTCTTAATTTGAACTCCATAAAGATCATTTTTAATTTTTGATTTTTTATATTTTTAATTGTTTTATATTAAAAAAATTTAGAACTAATATACTAAACAAATAAATTAAACTGAATATGTACGTAAAACAATTTAACTTTAGCCCATAGGCCTAAGTTTTTTTATTGTGTATTTGATTGAAAATGTGTTAGACCATTTTAATAGCTAGTACCTAAATCTCAATATTTATTCAGTAGGTAACTTAAGCCATAATGACTACTTGATTTATAGTTAGCATGGTTCAAATAAAAGGTAATGCATGTACTATATGTGAATTTATAATTTTTTTTTTCTCATTTTGAAAAATTAAAAAATCCCCTGGATATTGATTTGTGATTATATATCAATTTTAAGCAATAGATAACAATTCCAATCAAACAATCAATACAAATCGACACAGCGATTTTAACGTGGAAAAATCACAATTGGAGCGCCTCCAATTGTGATAAAAAAACCATGGGCCAAAGCCACAAAACAATCCACTAAGAAGACAAAAGGAATTACACAAAAGGAATTACACAAGTGTACTATCAATTACCAAGTGAATCTACGCCCGAATTAAACCGACCCCTATATGCCCTTTCCACCACGGTCTTCACCTCGGAATTGTCTTACCTAACGTTGAATCTACAACGCCAAAGAAAAAAAAAAAAAATGTGCGAAAGAAAAAAAGAAAAAGAAAAAAGGATTCATTGATTAAGGGGGAGCCTCTGCTTTTACTCACCAAATACCCCTTGATTCCTAGTGGTTTGACTTTCCTTAATTGTGCTTAGATTCTCTTGCCGGAGGTCCAGCTTTCAGATCACTACTAGGAGTTGAATCTTGTGTTTGTCGAACTCCAAGAGGCACACACACACTTTTATCATAGGATTTATGCTTTCCACATAACGCATCACTTTCTTTTATGAGGAATTTTCTAGAGGCTGTGCACACTGTGTTTTCATGCAATTGTGTTTCTTGGATAATCTTGTGTGTTTTAAGGTACAAATCAGAAATTCCTTTCTTGTTTCACCATATTTTATTTTTGTCTTTTTCTTCTCGTTCACTATTTTCAGTGTTTGTGGTTGCTTTTAGTGAGGGGGAGTTTGGTTCATCTTGGATTGGTTTGGTAAGGGAGTTTGGCATTAGTTGGTTTGTGTGTTGCTATCCACTACTTGTTTATTGCTTAC
This sequence comes from Camellia japonica, assembly GCA_030407325.1. Lineage (NCBI taxonomy): Eukaryota > Viridiplantae > Streptophyta > Magnoliopsida > Ericales > Theaceae > Camellia > Camellia japonica. The sequence continues at coordinate 39,765,428 of JAPPVO010000024.1, read as the reverse complement.
TTCTCGCAAGTTATTAATTCTTCCATTATCTTGTTCCTGCTCGTGTGATTTTGATCTTGCTTTCGTTGTTTGAGCTTCCTTTGTCAATTCGTGACAAAAAGGGGAGAAATGTTGTTGGGTGCATGCGTCTTAAGATTTCATGTATTCATGCCATGTGTCAGGTGCATGTGTCTTAGTTTTCATCTATTCATGTTACATGTTCTTTAAATCTCATGCTTCAAGATAATCTTGTCATATGTCTATTACTTTTTATGTACTTTTGTGACACTAATAGTTGTTTTGAAGATTGTGGTACTAATAGTTGTTTGGTAGATCATGACCTTGAGAAAGAAGTTTGCTTTTGTTGGCTGTAATGGGTTGGGGTGATTAGGATTTTACTTGTTAGGTGTGTTTTGTCACGACATTGCCAAAGGGGAGATTGTTAGGTTTTTATTATTGGCAATCCTGTTTGACAAAACTCCTTTCAGTTGTAATTTTCTTCCCTCTTTTATTTTAGTAAGGCAATGAGTATTTAGATGCGAATCTAATCCGAATTGTGTCTTGCAGAGAAGTTTGTGGTGTTAATTTTTTCGTGTTTGCCACTTTGCCACGAAAGAATTAACACCACAAACTTCTCTACAAGGCACAATTCAGGTTGGATTCACATCTAAATATTCATTGCCTCACTGAAATAAAAGAGCGAAGAAATTTACAACTGAAATGAGTTTTGTCAAATAGGATTGCCAATAATAAAAACCTAACACATTTGTTAATAAATTTATGCATAATCCACATTTCAAATAAGAATTTTATAAATTTTTAAGAGTTCATCACAAACTTTTAAAAGAAAATAGACATGATACAATATAAATATGTATGAAATAGCTTTATTAATAAACCATTTTTATTAAAAAATTCTATACTTAATCAAATAGTTCTTCTAGCATTTGAAAATTTAATATTTATTAATAAATTTAATATTTTCAAATACTCCAAGTATTTTTCACATTTAAAATTTATGAATAGATTTATATAATTTAAAAATTTTATACTTCATTAAAACTTTTAGCATTACAAAATCAATAATTAAGTTTTATCAAATATACTTTAAATCTAATTATCAACCTATTTTTTAAACAAAATTTTCTCATTCAAAATTTTGCCAAATATTTATTTAGGAAAACTATCCACATGCTAGTGCAACCATGTTCACGGTCATTATTAAGCTTATGTAACTTAGGTCCTAATCTAAATGCACCTTGTATTTTTAAAATTCTGTTTAATGTTTGGCATGACCCATAAAATGGTTATAAATTATAAGTAAAATTTTAAATTATTAACTTAAGATAAGTTTTAAATTTATTTGGTGTAATGTGACTTTGATAATCTATATAACATTTTTATTGTACAAATATACATAATGCCTCAAAAGTTATTATTAAAACGAAAGATATGAGACTATTATATTTATATATATTTTAGGATTTCAAATAAGTTTAAAAGAAGAAGAAGAAAAAAGTTACAAATTATAGTTTAAAAAACCTCTATTTTTTAGGCAAATAAGCTATAAAAATATCAAATAAATTATAATTTAAAATTACAACCAAATAAACTTAGTCACACAAATATAATATAATATAATATAAAAATATAATAAGTATAACATTATTTAAGAAAAAGTGCACCAATTATAAAATCTGAAAATTAAAAGTAAACCTTATAAAAATTTTGAAATATGAAATTATGGAAATTACAACAAATATGAAATTATGGAAATTACAAAACATAAATGCATAAGTAATATTATAACCATATGCGTCATCCAAAAGAAGAAGAAACTTACAATGAAAATTTGTTAACAAATATGCACATTTTCTCAATAGCCTCTATCATCCATATTTATGCATTTGATAAATATAGATTTTAAACTGTTGAATCTTGACCGAAGAGATTGGAGATTTATTTTATAAAATACACTTAGATTAGCATGCAATAAATTTTTAGAAATTAAAATAATTGTTAGATGCATAATAGAAATAAGGATGTGAGAGGCTAAGATTAGAAGTTGATTTTTATAAAAAAGCATAATGTAACGCCCTCAAAAAATGATATAAATCAACCATTCATAAGATCTACAAAATATGATAGAAATGTTATATTTTCATTTATCAGAGTCTACATTACAAAAGATATTACATGCATTACACTTTCATAAATGTTCATCTTAAAACTATAGCATGTAACTCTAATTGATAACAACAAAATAAATGCCCTACGAGCTTACTTCTTTCCAAGACTTCGCTTGGTTACAACAAAAGAAGAGTCCAAGTCTCTATACAAGCAAAGCCCTCAGCTTGAATAAACATTTAATACAAACAAACAACAAAATGGAGCCTTCAGCTCCTAAACCTCCTAAGCTATGTCCTTGGGGGCGGCATGTCACCTGTACCTGAAAATGGTTTCTCAAGTAGGGTGAGTATAGCGATCCCAGTTTTCCCTCCATTAATTATTGTAATTCGGACTTGGTTCCGTGGATGTTGATTGTCGTATATATCTTATTTCCATCCTTCAATTCTTTGTATATGAGTTTTAGGATGTGTTGGGCAGGTTTGTAACAGGTTGGTTGTGTTTGGGAACAAATGGTTGCTGCCCAGATTTTGGTGTCTTCGCTCGAGCGAGGTTTTTGTCACTTGAGCGAGCTCTTTGCTTTTGTTCCTTCGCTCGAGCCAAGGTTCCTTCGCTCGAGCGAGAGTTGAGTGGTGTGTCTGGTGGCTCGAGCGAGAAGTCTTACGCTTGAGCTTGTGTCTGCGTTTGGTTCTGGACCTGAAAGTTGCAATTCTTGGCTCGAGCGAGCTTTGCTTCGCTCGAGCGAGCGAGGTCTATGTTTTGGGTTTCTTCGCTCGAGCGAGCTTTTCTTCGCTTGAGCGTACTTCTAGTTGCAGACCTGAAGCTTCGAATTGTTGGCTCGAGCGAGGCTTTCTATGTTCGAGCGATGGTTCCTTGTGTTTGGTCGCTCGAGCGACCACTTTTTCGCTCGAGCGAGCCTCGTGTATTTCAGTTCGCAGCAGCTTCTTCTTCCTTCATTTTTTTCATCTCTTCTCTTATACAAACCCTCGACCAGCAGCTCTTTTTCTCTCTATATAACTTCTCTCTAGGGTTTGATCTAGTTCTTGAGTGTTTTTACCCTAATCTCTTTGTAAGAAAGATAGAGGGTGGCGTGGGCTTCACTTTAATCTGAACAATCTTGGATTTGGAGCACTTTGGGTTTTCACCATCTTCTCCATTTGGTCTCTTCATTTCGAGGTAGGGATAACCTACTCTATTCTATGAGTTTTAATATAAATTTTAGTCATTTTGATTAGTTGGTGTTGTTGGGAAAAGTTAGGGTTTGTTGTGTAATTTGTAAAAGAGGGGTTTTATGTTTTAAAGCCTTGGAAATGTGGGCTTGAGAGTTAAATTGGTGAAATTTGGCCTTAAGGGCAATAGTTGAGTAAAAGGGGAAAAATGTCTTAATTGTTGTAATAAATTAATTTGTATAATTAATTTGGGGAAATTGTGGAAATATGAAATTGAGTTGAGGATAATGAAATTGGGAAATTATGGGATTGAATGGTGTAATTGGATTAGTTAATCGCTCATCTATGTAAATGTTGATGTTATGTCTGTTTGATGCATTTATTATCTGTTTAGAAATAACTACTTTGGGCTATCGGTGGAGGATAGTCTTGATTGTTGTAGACACTGTATGTTGATTAGGGAAAACTGAAACTAATCATGTGGAATATGTCATTGAATATGACGGTTAGAATAATACAGCAAATATGTGTATTGATTGATTATTGTATATGACAAGTGTTTAAATACATTGTATATGCATAATGTTTGGGAGGAGATAGGGGATGTACTCCATGGTTTGAGGGGAGATAGGGGATGGACTCTCAAACCTGTTTGGGAGGAGATAGGGGATGGACTCCACTAGTACAACAAATATGTGTACTTATTGTGAAGTATGGAAGTGTTTCTTTATGAGTCGCTATCTCATGTGAATTGTGAAGTATGGAAATGTTTTAAAATGAGTTATAGTCTCATTGAATTGGTTGGCCAGGTTCTGAGTCATGTTTGTGAATCGAAACTGTATAAGTAATGGAAAGTGAAATGAAACATGGACTATTTGTCATGGAACTAGATTGTATAATAGGTTGACGTATATGTGTTAACCACTTATCGAATACTAATGTTTTAGTTATTTCTCATACTTGGTTTAGTATATCTCTACTGGGCTGTGGCTCACCCTATATGGGACATCATTTTCAGGTTCAAGTGATATGCCACCTCCAAGGACATAGCTTGGAAGGTTCTGGGAGTTGAAGACTATTTTGTTGTTTTGTTATTTTGGTATTACATGTAAATTCAAGCTAAGGGCTTAAGTGTATTTGAGTTACTACTCTCTTTTTGTGTAACCAAGTGTTGGCTTGGAAAGTTGTAAGCCCGTAGGGCATTTACTTTTGTTGTCAACATGTAATACTTCTGTAATGAATACTTTGATAAATAGAAATATGCTTTATTTTCTTATATCTATGCATGTCAAGAATGTGGGTTTATATGTATTTTTTTGAGGGCGTTATAACTTGGTATAAGAGCGTACCGGGTTTGAATACTTTGGGTACGTGGGAAGTGGTTAGTACCACAATGGGTTTGTCTCGCTTGTTAGAGACTTAAGTGTAATGTTATGTACTTATGTGATAACATGCTTATGTAACTATATAGGTATGAGATTTAATTTCTAGGATGTTGATTGGATCCTTGGGTTTCTGGGAGTCTTGTTGGAAAAGCACTTGATCAATGCTGTTTCTAAACGGAACTCTAGCAACGCCACGGGACTGTCATTATCCGGAAATGAAATTCGTAAGTGCTTATGTGATTATGTGCTTACGTGGAATGAATTATTGTTGTCCAATGCACTAAGATGCGAGTGAAATAGCTTCGGCACATTTGTGAATGTGTTAATGTTCTTCGTTACCTTTATTAGGATGTCAGAATGAGGACGAGGTGGTAGGCGTGGTAGGCCTAGGAGGCAGGAGATGCCTATACCAGATGAGATTCCGGCGCAGTAGGAGGGGATTGGTCAGGCCAATGTGGCCGAGCCAGCAGGCCATGGACGCCTTAGCCCTCGAGATGGCAGGAGCTTTGAGGGAATCCATGGACATTCTCAGAGTTGAGAATCAAGTCCAGGCCCATGTTACTGAGGCAGGGCCTTCTTTTCTGAAGACGGAGTTTTTCCGGTCTAATCTAGATGAGTTTCTAGGGGATTCGAAAGAGCCACTGAAGGCTGATGAGTGGCTTGAGCAGATGACGAAGACGTTTGAGATGTTTGGCATCGAAGACAGGGCATTGAAGGTGACCTTAGCGTCTTTCCAATTGAAGGGAGACGCGGGTCAGTGGTGGAAGTTTGTTCGGGGCCATATTGGAGGGACTTGGGAGGCTTTCGTTGGTGCCTTTCAGGAGAAGTTTCTGTCTCCCGCTGTCAAGGAGAAGTTGAGAGATCAGTTCTGCTAGTTTAAGCAGCTGAGTACACCAGTGGCCGAGTTTGAGGCCGCATTTATTAGTTTATCTAGGTTTGCACCTGAGTTAGTGGCGTCTAAGGAACGCCGTTGTCTTGAGTTTGAGAAGAAGTTGAGGCACGGGCTCAAGACTAGAGTTGCGGGGTCCATGACTCGGGATTATGGACGCCTTGTGGATGCTGCAGCGCATCTTGAGATTATCATGCAGAAGGAGGAGGAGGAGAGACAGAGGGGCTCCAAGAGGAGTCAGGATGGCCAGGGGGATGGTAGGAGGCAGAGGGGTTCTAACCTTCAGCAGTCCCAGGGTGCTTTTGTGAGGTCTATCTTTTTAGTGCCGAGTTCAGGTTCTGGGAGAGGCAGTCAGGGAGACATTACCTGTTACAAATGTGGTCAGCTGGGCCACAAGTCTCCAGCTTGCCCGAAGAGGGGAGGAGGGCAGAGAGTAGCTTCATTTCGGCTCGACCTCAGAGCCAGAGTCAGGGCAGATGTCAGCTGTTCTCTTGTTACCAGTGTGGTCAGGCGGGGCACCTGAAGAGGTTTTGCCCGCAGTTGAGTGGTACATTTGGTTTGAGACAGACTCAGAGCCATCAGCCAGCTCAGTCAGTTCAGGCCTCGAGGGCCAATCAGGGAGCCTAATCGTCTCAGTCTGTACAGCAGTCTTTTGCTCCTAGGGGTGAGCAGGTAGATTAGAGACCTTCAGGCGTGTGTATGCTGTTACCACGCAGGATCTTGTACCGGCTCCATCTGTTGTGAGAGGTACCTTTTTGTTTTGCAACTCGGTTGCTAATGTGTTGATTGATCCGGGTGCATCCCATTCCTTTATATCTGTTGCATTTGCATCTGTTTTGGGGTTGGAGTTGGCGCAGTTAGTATCTCCTATATGTGTTGTATCACCTGTTGGGGGTGAATTGATTTTGAAACAAGGGTGTTGGGGCTGTGATATAGAGGTCGCTGATCGCCGGCTTCCATTTTCTTTTGTAGTTATGGCTATGTCAGGTTTTGATGTGATTTTGGGTATGGACTGGCTATCGTCATACCGGATTGTTATTGATTGCTACCGCCAGCGGGTTACTGTGTGTACCTTGAGTGGGGATTGTTTCCATTTCTTGGGAGATCGGGTTGGTAGTGCTTTGCCACCAGTGTATGATTCGCGAGGGCGGAGTGAGCATAGTTGTCTTCTCGCTAGCTGTATGAGTAGTGAGTGTGATGAGACCCAAACTGTATTGCCGAGAGTGGTTTCTGAGTACTTGGACGTCTTTCCCGATGATCTTGTTAGTTTGCCACCCCATCGAGAGGTGGAGTTTTCTATTGATTTAGTGCCCGGCACAATGCCGATTTCCATGGCACCTTATCGTTTTGCCCCAGCCGAGTTGAGTGAGTTGAAGATTTAGCTCTAGGATTTGCTAGATAAGGGCTTTATCCGCCCTAGTACTTCGCCGTGGGGAGCACCGGTCCTCTTTGCTAAGAAGAAAGATGGGGCTTTGAGACTTTGTATCGATTATCGGAAATTGAATCGGGCTACGGTTAAGAATAAGTACCCTATGCCTCGTATTGATGATTTGTTTGACCAGTTGAAAGGGTCCCGTTGTTTCTCTAAGATAGACTTGAGGTCGGGTTGCCATCAGTTGAGGGTCAGGGAGGAGGACATCCCGAAGACGGCATTCCGTATGCGGTATGGCCACTATGAGTTTCTGGTGATGCCTTTTGGGCTCACCAATGCACCGGCAGTATTTATGGACTTGATGAACCGGATATTCCGGGAGTTCTTAGATCGCTTTGTGGTCGTTTTTGTAGACGACATCCTGATTTATTCACCTTCTGAGGAGGAGCACGAGGAACACTTGGGAGTGGTGCTTGAGTTGCTTAGAGCCCATAAGCTATATGCTAAGTTTGGGAAGTGTGAGTTCTGGCTAAGAGAGGTTAAATTCTTAGGCTATGTAGTTTCCGGGGAAGGGGTGTTTGTTGATACATCCAAGATAGAGGCAGTGCAAGATTGGGCACAGCCTAAGAGTATTTTTGAGATCCGCAGTTTTCTGGGATTAGCTGGGTATTACCGCCGGTTTGTGAAAGATTTCTCCAGGCTAGCTTCGCCGTTGACTAGATTGACGCGGAAAGGGGTCAAGTTTGTGTGGAGTGACACTTGTGAAAGTCGTTCCAAGAACTTAAGGTTAGACTTACCATTGCTCCAGTACTGATTATTCCGGAGAGAGATTTGGGTTATGCGGTTTATTGTGATGCCTCACGAGAGGGTTTGGGTTGTGTGTTGATGCAAGAGGGGAAAGTGGTAGCCTATGGCTCACGTCAGTTGAAATTACATGAGAGGAATTACCCTACATATGACCTAGAGTTAGCAGCTGTGATTTTTGCCTTGAAGATTTGGAGGCACTACCTTTATGGTGAGAGGTTCGAGGTGTTCTCGGATCATAAGAGTCTGAAATATCTTTTTACACAGAAAGACTTGAATTTGAGTCATTATTATCAAAACAAAATTCATTTCGGGTAAATCTATTAACCAAATTCATTATTATCAAAACAACCAAAATGAGACTACAACTCAATGGTTTACAATTCAATACATTCATCAATCCAACACTTTTATTTCTTGCCATTTTACGGAATCACATCCGAGGGAACCGGTACCCATATGTATATAAGATTTCGGGACTTTCACCCTGGACACTCCGGCCAACTTAATTTTCAATGGAGTCTATCCCCTATCTCCCCCCAAACAATGGAGTACATCCCCTATCTCCTCCCAAACAATGATACATATACAATGTATTTAAAAAAAAACGTTGTCATATATAATGACTAATCAAATCACATATTCAATGGTTTAATCAAACCGTCATATTCAATGACATAATTCAATTGATTAGTTTCAATTCATCTAATCCATATGCAGTTTCTACAACAATCATAGCTATCCTCCACTGATAGCCTAAAACAGATATTTTAAAATAGATATACAATCTATCAAACAAATAATTTATCAAATTTTCATAAGTGAGTGATTTAAAAAATCTAACTACACCATTCAATCATACACCCTTCCAATTTCATATTTCCCATGTCAATTTTATTATTTATTCAAAATAGTCATTTAACACAAATTAGGGCAAAACCTTTCCCTTTCTCAATATCATCCCGAAGACCCAATCTCACAATTTATTTTCTTATAATACCATAATCAAGCTATCATCTACATATATGATGCCAAATATTGGAAACCCCTCTTTCAAAATTTAAGCCCAAACCCTAACTTCACTCAAATCTTCCCAAATCCCACTATTTATACAAAATGACAAATACCTAGGTTAAAACCCATATTAAAGAGTAGAATATCCCTACCTCAAGCTTAGATGAGAGAGAAGAGGGAAAGCTCAAAAGTTGATGGCGGCGAAACCATGTTTTGCCCCTATCAAAACGAAACCCTTGACAAGCTCTACACTTAATCTCAAAGGAGCAAGGTGAAAAGATCACTCTAGGTGAGTAGATCTAGAGATTTAAGTGAAAAAGTTTGAGTTTTAGAGAGAGAAGAGAGAAATCACGGTTTAAGAGAAAAATGAGAGGAAAAATAATGAGAGAAAATTGGTTTGGGCCTATTTATAGTAGTAAAGAATAGCCCTAAGGTTAAATAAAATAATAGGCCCAAAACCTACCCAAAGGTAGGGCCCATTTGAACCCCAAAATCTGAAAAAAAAAACACGCAGGGGTCGACCCTTTAGATAGAAAAGACAATCTGGCACAAGTAAGGGGGTTGACCCTTAGACAGGAGGGGGTCGACCCTATTTTCTACCAACTAACACGCAGATTCTACAATATAAGAGGGTTGACCCTTCCCAGACTGGTGTCTACCTTTTTTCCCAGCAACACTTCCAGAAACTTCACCAACAGGTAAGGGTCGACCCTTAGGAAGGCTGGTGTCGACCTTAGAATAGAATTTTTAAGTCCCCATGGAACTTTTGACAAGAGCAAGTGTGAATAACCAAACCCAAAATGTTTAAATCGGATTATATTCCTCCAAAACCAACTCATAACAACACCAAAGATTTCCAAAATAAAAATAAAGGATTCGAATACACTTCCCCATAAATTTTGAAGGATACAGGTGCTACACATAAATTTACAATGAAAAAATATATCAATTGAATTTTTTATAATTGTTCCATCACTAACAGTTGCAACACTTGATGAACATTGACTCTAATTTGACTCGAATCCAATAAGTGCAAGAGAGAAGATTTATGGGAGATGTGAATTGCTTCTCCTAATTTGTGAAACACAATTTAAAATTTTTAAAATTGATTTAGTCTTCTTTCTTTTTAAAAGTCATAAATTATGAGAAAATTATATATTTTTTAATAGTTATATGGCACACTTTCGAATTTTGAAATGGGTTAGTATACTTTCATTTTAAATTTCATAAATCATTAGATAGTTATATTTTTATTGTTGAGAAAGTGTTACCCAATAGATTTAATTTTTTTTTTTAATAATAAATAAACATTAATCAAGAAACTTAGTATGTGAGTTTGAAAATAAATAAAAAAATGTAATTTTAAAAGCTTACTATATTGAATTTTGAAAGGAGCAGTATTATAAATTTTGAAAAAGATTTCTATATTAGTTATAATATAGATAACGTGACCATTTGAAAGGTTTTTTTTTTTTTTTTTTTTATAAATTTTAGATTCTGTTGAATTGTTTATCATATTTAATGACACATAATTTTAAATCTTGAAATAGAAATATATATATATATATTTTAAAAATCATAAATTATAGAATAATTAGAGTTTTTTTTTTTATGATTATAATTAGATTTTAGCGAATTGCTTCTATATTAGTGGCATACAAATTTAAATTTTAAAATAATTGAGCATACTTTTCTTTTAGAAGTCGTAATTTATGAAATAATTAGAGTTTAATTTTTATGGTTAAATTAGAGTTAACCAATAGACTTTTTTTAAAATAAAAAATAATTAGATTTTAGTGAATTGCTTCTATATATAGTAGCACACAAATTTAAATTTTAAAATAGTTGAACATACTTTCCTTTTAAAAATCGTAATTTATGGAATAATCAGAGTTTTATTGTTATGATTAAATAAGAATTTAACCAATAGAATGTTTTTTATTATTTAAAAAATCAAAAAATCATAAAATTTAGTTTGAGGGTTTAGAGCTCCCACAAGCATTGTCATTAAAAAGATGACACATAATTTTAAATCTTGAAATAGAAATATATATATATATATATATATATATTTAAAAATCACAAATTATGGAATAACTAGAGTTTTTTTTTTTATGATTATAATTAAATTTTAGTGAATTGCTTCCATATTAGTAGCACACAAATTTAAATTTTAAAATAATTGAACATATTTTCATTTTAAAAGTCGTAATTTATGAAATAATTAGAGTTTAATTTTTATGGTTAAATTAGAGTTAACCAATAGACTTTTTTTAAAAATAAAAAATAATTAGATTTTAGTGAATTGCTTCTGTATATAGCAGCACACAAATTTAAATTTTAAAATAGTTGAGCATACTTTCCTTTTAAAAATCATAATTTATGGAATAATCAGAGTTTTATTGTATATATTTAAAAATCATAAATTATGGAATAATTATAGTTTTTTTTTTTTATGATTATAATTAGATTTTAATGAATTACTTCTATATTAGTGGCACACAAATTTAAATTTTAAAATAATTGAGCATACTTTCCTTTTAGAAGTCGTAATTTATGAAATAATTGGAGTTTAATTGTGATAGTTAAATTAGAGTTAACCAATAGACTTTTTTAAAAATAAAAAAAATTAGATTTTAGTGAATTGCTTCTATATATAGTAGCACACAAATTTAAATTTTGAAATAGTTGTTGTGGAATAATTAGAGTTTTATTGTTATGATTAAATAAGAGTTTAACCTATAGAATGTTTTTTATTATTTAAAAAATCAAAAAAATTATAAAATTTAGTTTGAGGGTTTAGAGTAGAGGTGCAACTCGGGCGGGTTTGGTCGAGTTGGGAGGTTGTCCAAGCTAAACCCAAGTTGTATTGAGACCTGCCCAGGCCTGAATTGTAACTCAAGATTGCCTGTCCAATCCTGACCCGAGTTAAACCCGAATTGCCCGATTTGTAAATGAATTTCAATTTTTGTGTGTGTGTGTGTGCGCGCAGTTGCTTTATTAAATTATTAAAATTTGTCTCTATTTACATTTTTAATATATAAAATCATTAATACCATCAAAACAAATAATTTATATGATGTAAGAGAGATGCCACTATAGTAGTTCTTACAATTTATGAAAAAAAATAAAAAAAATAAAAAAAGAGTATGATTTTATGTTATTTGTATATATAATATATATTCAATATAATTTAATAATCTAAATTACTTTAATATCATGTAATGACTAATAATTTATATGTATATTTAATATTTTTATATATCTATATATGTATAATTCGAGTTTCGAGTTGCTCGGGTTGTTCGACATCTTTGCCCAAGCCCATACTGAATTTGAAAATATCTTGTCCAAGTCCGAAAAAAATTCGGGCTCGGCTCGGGTTGCTCGGATTGAGCCTACCCAAGTTGTACCCCTAGTTTAGAGCTCCCACAAGCTTTGTCATTAAAAAGATGACACATAATTTTAAATCTTGAAATAGAAATATATATTATATATATATTTAAAATAATAAATATATGGAATAATTAGAGTTTTTATTTTTTATTTTTTATGATTATAATTAGATTTTAGTGAATTGCTTCCATATTAGTGGCACAAATTTAAATTTAAAATAATTGAGCATACTTTCCTTTTAGAAGTCGTAGTTTATGGAATAATTAGAGTTTAATTGTTATGGTTAAATTAGAGTTAACCAATAGATTTTTTAAAAATAAAAATAATTAGATTTTAGTGAATTGCTTTCATATATAGTAGCACACAAATTTAAATTTTGAAATAGTTGAGTATACTTTCCTTTTAAAAATCGTAATTTATGGAATAATTAGAGTTTTATTGTTATAATTAAATAAGAGTTTAACCAATAGAATGTTTTTTATTATTTAAAAAATCATAAAATCATAAAATTTAGTTTGAGAGTTTAGAGCTCCCATAAGCCTTGTCATTAAAAATACCCTTTTCCTTATATATATAGATAGATAGATAGGGTAAATTACACTTATCTCCTTTGAGGTTTAGCATAATTACAAAAACTTCTCTGACGATTTAATAAATTACTCTAACCTTCCTTTTGAAACTAATATAAAAAGACCCCTTCTGTTATTTATCCGTCCAAAATCAAATAGATTCTATTGATGTCATTCATAATTATTGTAACAACCCAGATTTTTAATTATTCTGTAGAATTTATACTAATATTATTTAATCTCAGTTCGAAAAATATATAATTTATTATATATTATTATGCGTAATTTTATATAATTATTAAAAGTTTAGGGGTCAAAATATAAATAAATAATTTATTTTCTGTTGGTATATAATAAAGTGTAATTTAATTAGAAATTATTTTATTTATATAATTATATTAAAATATTAGGTCAAAAGGTAATTATCTTAAATATCTATTAAAGATAAGAACGAATCTATATAATTAATTATCGAATCTGAGAAGAGGGACACGTGTTGGCCGAATAACGCGTTCACCTCTCAATAAATAAGGAGAGGTGATCTGCAGAAAGAGAAAAGAAAAGAAGGAAAGAAAAGAAGGAGAAGAAAGAAGAAAAAGGAAAGAAAGAGAGGAGAAAGGAAGGAAAAATAATGGAAACTGAAAGGGTTTTTGACAGTGAAAAGAAAGAGTAAGATATTAAAGTTTAGGTGAGTTATATTATACCTTAAGTCACCAAAATGTATTTTACTTATGTTTTGACTTACCATATCTATTTTATATAAATTATGTTTTATTTATATATTAATAAAAGTTATGTTTTATAAAGGTTTCAGTTACGTGGTTTTATTTCTGAACCCTATTTGTTCAAAAGGAAACCCATGGATATGTCCATTTATATTTTAAAGAATATTTGACTATAACCTTATAAGTAATTATGTTTTGTAAGTATCACCACAGGAGTCCCACGCCTTTAGGGACTTAAATAACTATTGGCCTCTGTTTGACCACTTTGTGGTCCTCTGTTTGTCATGGATCCATTGACCTCTGTTCTGTGCGGACCAAAGTGCTGTGCGGAGCTAAGTGCTACACTATTGTGGGAGCCACCTATTGAATTCGTACCTTTGTTATGTGCGGATCAAAGTGCTGTGCGGAACTAAGTGCTATACTATTGTGGGAGCCACCTTTAGAATCCGTATGAGCCACCTCTTGAATCCGTACCTCTGTTCTGACTGTCACTTCTGTGACATCTGTTCTGTTCTGTTCTGTACCGTGGTTATGGTTATATATTTATATAATATCTGTATTTCAGTTTCTGCTACTTAAATGATTTCTGCTACTCAAATGATTTGTTTATGTAAATGTTTTGGCCTAACTAACGATCCATGGTTATTTCGTGTCCCTTATACTCTTGGTATAATGTTTCTCACTCTGCCATGTGCTTATAGTTTTTTACCAATTTTCAGGAAACATGCAATTCAAGAAATAGCTTCTGGAAAGTCTTAGATGCGGGGTTGCGAAATAGACACACACAGTATTTTTATGATATTTTTATATGTAAATATTGACCTTTTTGGTCAGTAAATTTTGTAATAAAAATAGAAGCTCCGATGATTATTTTGGTACCCTTATTTAAATATTTCTTCCGCTTGCATTTATTAATTTGTTTAAGAATTGGCCGTAGGTAACTTCAGTTACTGGTCATCACGATACTTAACCCTTGGCTATGGGGAGCGGGTCGTGACAATTATTTTACAAATCCCAATATTACCCTTCAACTACTTAATATATTGAAATAAATTACACTTACCTCCCCTACCTACCACACACACACACACACACACACACAATATATATAAACACTACATATTTATATTTGCACATATAAATATCTAGTATATGTATAAATCATGTTATAATACACATCCTCAAAATAGTGTATCATATGCAAGTTATGATATTTGTGGTATTCATAATTAAATCTTTTTTTGTCATAATTAAATACCACATAAAGTATAATGAAAGACATTTTGGATCATAACCAAAATAATAATTATAATAGATGATAACTAATATCACAATAAGTCATAACTAATATCATAATAAGTCATAATTAACACTACAACAAATCATAATCAAATATCATAAATATCATAACTGGGACATATGATCCCCCTCTCTCTCTCTCTCTCTATATATATATATATGTGCGTGTGTTAACTTTTAATCTAAGTGACTATACATTCTATTTTTCTTTTTCTTTTTTTTATATGTTTTTCTTTATTTATTTATTTTTTCTACACTATCAAAGAAACTCTTTCTCCTCAACAGTTTATTAGTAGGGTTATTGATAATTACCAATGCATAAGCCAATCCTATTGTCAAATAAATTCTCCAAACCTCATCAACAATTCAACAAACACACACACACACATATATACACACACAAATAAATTCCCTCATTCTTAGAGTAAATTCTGGGACTTTTGAGTCTTTGAGTTGATCAATTACAATCCTAGCTATAGCTAGGAGAGAAAAGAGAGAGAAGATGCGTTGTGATCTATAGTTGCTGAATTATGTTTAAAAAAAAAAAAAAAAATTGTGGCTGCAAAAGAAATGAAAAAGAGCCAAGGGTAAATTAGTAATTTTATTATCAATTTTAACACTGTTTGAGCCAAAGTTTACTTAGGAAGGGAATCTTGATATTAGTTTAAAAAATAAGGGAAGTTAGAATAATTTCTCAAATCACAAGAGAGATCCCTGTAATTATGCTAAATCTCAAGAGAGGTAAGTATAATTTACCCCAAATAAAAAATTGAGGCTGCAAAAGAAATGAAGAAGAGCTAAGGGTAAATTAGTCATTTTATTATCAATTTTAACACTGTTTGAGTCAAAGTTAACCTAAGAGGAAAACTTGATATAAGTTTCAAAAGTAAGAGATGTTAGAGCAAATTTTCAAACTACAAAGGAAGTCCCTGTAATTATACTAAACCTCAAGCGAGGTAAGTATAATTTACGCTTGAAAATATAAAATAAGTAAAATTAATTAAGCTAACTAAAAACAAAACCAATTGACTTTACAAAGTCTATAGTAACCTTCTATGAGGTTTCTCTTAAGAAGACAGAAATGCAAAAACAAGTTTTCAACAAAGTGGGCATAAGGTCCCTTTCTTCTATAATTTTAATTGATTTAGAATGACTAAGATGACCTTCATGTCCACTTTGTTTAGTTGTCAAAAATTTTGTACGGAAAAGTAATTTTTCATGAAAAATTTGGTAAAGAAAAATAAAATGTACTGTTGAGTCTCTTGTAAAATCTTGTATATATTGCAAAATTTCAAAACTTTCTTGTTAATTAAACATAAAAAAATTAATTATATTTTATTTTTTTTTCTTGACCTAATGGAGCTATAAAAAGTCTTGTTACTTTGGAGTTATTGAATGTAATTTAAACATTTCAGTCCTTTATAGGATGGAGATTCTTTTCAATTCACACAGTGAATATAGGTCTCACTGTAACAAGTATTTACATTTTGATTTAAGTCATAATTTTCTGAAGTTTTCCTTCCGCTCCACAAATTCTTTATGAAATTCAATTTCTCGCTACCAAACACAAGATTATTTGTCTCAAGACAGTTTAATCCAAACTCATCCCTTATCCTAAGAATATGTGAGTGAATCTTCACTTTGACAGTAGACATTCTTAAATTTGAACAATAATACTACAATTTCTCCTTAAAAAAAATTAATAATGCAATCATGAGCTTTATTTTTGTTTCAAATGTAGTGTTTACAACTAACTTGATAAATTAAATATGATACAAAAAATGAGATGTCTATAATATTATTGAAATGGTCAGGTTTCTCTACAGAACAAATAAACTCTTATCATTGTTAAAAAAAAAAAAAAAAAAAACTATTAATTACCAAAGTAATAATTATAATAAACAAAGGGTACAATCGGAAATAAACAATGCTACACTTTTGATAAACCCGCGTACAACCGTCAGTCCTCCAAACCAAACTCCACTGCCCATAGCTTGCGACACACTCACCTTGCACACACCGCGTATCATTTCCCCCTGTACACTACGGTCATCTAATATATATATATATGTCTCTCGCTTCTCTTCTTCCCTCACTATCTAAACCACCTCAAACTTTAAAAAAATTCTATAAAAAAACTCTCTCAAATCTCACGTTGCCTCGTTCATTCACATTGCTTTTCAAAATCACAGTCTGAGGTCGAAGTCGAAATTGAAGATGGAGAGGAAGAAATCTAGCGCAACTGCAAGAGCATGGAACATCCTCCGACTAGCCTTGCTATGGGCAAGAAAATGTGGAGTACACAAAATCAGGAGACTCGTGATGGTACTCCGTCGCTTCCACAAATTCTTCAAAACTCTAGCCCACTACTCCACCGATTGCCGCCGCAGTGCCACCACCATTCATTACTGCGAACGCCAGCTTTCCTTCGACAACACCCCCATTACTCACGTCAAGATGCACCGCCCTTCCTCGATGCGATTCAAGATGCCTCGCATCCCATGCATAAATCATCCTCAAGTTGATTTCGATTACAATTTCGAGTCCAATGGTGACAATGACTATGAAATGAATTGTGATTTTATTGATGATGATGATGATGATGATGATGGAGCAAGGAAAAGTTTCTTGAAAGGTGGAAATGAAGATGACTGTGAAGACATTGTTGCTTCTGATGATGAAGGGATTGATCTCAAGGCAGAGCAATTTATAGCTAAATTCTATGAGCAAATGAAAATGCAGAGACAGGTCTCATATTTACAGTACAATGAGATGATTGATAGAGGCACAAATTGATCACCACCAGAGTTCATATTTTTGACTTGCACACACACACATATATAGATTGTATGAATGAGAAGCATTGCGGCATTTCTGTAAATACCGGAGGCTTCGGTTGAGTGTTCACATTTTTCTCAAATAAAGCATTTCAGTTTTTTCTGTTTTGATTCATGAAATGGTTGTGTTCTGGATGGACTGGAAAGAGTGGACTCAAGGCCTACCTACCTTTTTATTATTAGTATTTTATTTGTAATCATCACAAACACAATGATTATTTACAATCAGTGTAATTATAAGACTCGACATTTAACTATATAAAATAAATAAAAATCCAACCGTTGGATTTTGGTATGAATCGCGAGTGTCTTGCATAGTTTGAATATATATATATAACAAATTCAGCAAGATTTCAAAACCCACTTGGAGAACGTCCGAGCATCATTTTTTTCTTGATTGCTGCAAATGTTAGGTGGAAGGATGAAACAAATGTTGGAATTTTGATCTTTTGGAGCAATTTGAAAAGGCAACAGATTGTCTTCGATCTACAAAGTGGATTCAATCATGTTATTCGGACTTGTGGGACTCATCACGAGTTTCGACTTGATAATTTAAACTATTTATTTTTTAGATCACAATATGTAGATTATTCATGAAAAAATCAAGTTGATCCGCTAACTATAGTTATGTTATTTTATGACATTTATTTGCAAAAAAATAAACGACAAATATTATTTGAAAATTAGACCATTCATTTTTTGAGAGACAAATATAATAAACTAAGATAACTACGGTTATCAAATCAATATGATTTTTTTCCATAGATGATGTATACGTTGTGGTCTAAAAAATAAAAGATTTAGATAATCGAGAGGGGACCCGTAGAGGGCCTTACAAATCCAAACAGCACGGTCCAATCCTGAAGACAAGTTCAAATGCGAAACACTCTTAACTATGTTATTTTTTTTCAAGAGGAGGATTCTGGATTGGAATGGGCTATTTGGGCATGTGAGATTCACTACGAGTTCCATTTCAATGATTCGAACCGTTTATTTTGTTGGGCATTTCGTTTATTTCATTCACAAAAAAAACTAGGTCGATCTGATAACTGTAACTTGTTTAACTTACTGAGTTTTCACTAAAAAAAATGGACGACAATTGTGTTTTTAAAAAATGAACTATACATTTTTTTTATGACAAAAATAATAAATTGAATAGGTTGCAACTATCGGATCAATCTAATTTTTTTATGGATGAAATATACGAAATGCCCGAAAAAATAAACAATTCGGATCATCGAAACGGGACCTATGATAGACTCTCTGTGACACCTTGAACGTTTAATTAAATACCATATAAATATTTATAGCTATATTTAATTATGGTTGTATGTAATAATATATTAAAATAAATAATAATAATAATAATCATAAATAAATAATAATAATAATAACAACAACAATAATAATAGTAATAATAATAAGCATACCATATGTGATAAGGTTAACAGTAAGTGATAAGGTTAATTAACAAGCATTTAATTAAGGAGATTTGTAAATCCTCTTGGAGAAGGATGTTACGCCACCTGTATTGTCTAGGCCTTAGGAGAGGTGAGTCACCATTTGTTAGGCATCAGGTGCTGTGTATATATAAGAGAGAGTGGGGCTACAAATTGCATAAAGGAATGAGGAGAAAAGAAAAAAAAGGAAAGAGACAGAAAGGAGGAAGGAAGTGATCTCGAGAAGCTAGCGTAAATAGAAGGAAAATAGTAAAGGTCAATATTAAGGTGAGTTATATTATATCTTGAGTCACCATAATATATTTTACGTATGTTTTGACTTACCATAATTTATTTTATACAAGTTATATTTTATAAGTTATATTAATACAAGTTATACTTTATAAGTTATATTAATATTTCAATTACGTTGATTAATTTCTGAACTCTATTTGTTTAAAATGAAGCCCATGGATATGTTTGTTTAAATTTTAAAGAATATTTGACTATGACTTTATAAACAATTATGTTTTGTAAGTACCACCATGGGAGTCCTATGTCTTGAGACACTTAAATAACCATTGGCCTCTGTTTGGCCACTTTGTGATCCTTTGTTTATCATGGATCCATTGACCTCTATTCTGACTGTCACTCATGTGACCTCTGTTCTGTTCTGTTTGGTACCGTGGTTATGGTTATTTATTCATATAATTTCTGTATTTCAGTTTCTGCCACTTAAATAATTTATTTACCAAATTAAGTTATGTAAATGTTTTGACTTAACTAACTATCCATGGTTATTTTGTATTCCCTATACTTTTGGCATAATATTTTTCACTCTGTTGTGTGCTTATAGCTGTTATCCTTTAGGTGATAAGTTATGTAAAAGCTATTTTAATTTGATTAGAAAGTTCGAAAGGTTATAAATAAATCTATAAATAAAACTATATAGCTAGATAAACATAAAAAAATAGAATAAAATAAAATAAAAATAAATATTTACCTGCAACGTTAGCCCTTTTGTGTAAAATCTCATGTTTCTTCTGGTGATGTAGGAATGTCCGAGATTAACCTTAACGAGGCTTTTTGGAAAGAGCTCGGGGCTATTAATTTGGATGAGATTTTAGCAGAGCACCTCGTCCCTGCCTTACCTGAAGGATGGGGAGATTTAGAGGATATAATTAAAGGACTGCATCCAGGCCTTGCCCAATTGATGGGTCGGTTAATCTATATATACAGGTTGATCCTACTGACGTCCCATATTTACTATGGAGGCAGAGCCGTGCCTATACACGCGGACGCTTTCTTGGACCCACTCGTGTCCTCAGCATTGCCCCGGACATGACTGCCCGTACTACATCATTGGCCCTCTACTCCCAGATTTCATGGCAAGAAGGGGGAACGTGTACCCCGAGGAATACATTTTTACCACAGTCCCTAACCCGCTGGAGATTATTAATATTCAAAATGTTGACTTTAATAATGACTTGTCATATATCGAGACACCCGGTTGGATTGTCGATCGAGCATTTTTAGGATATATACAGTCCGTCCCCATTTTCACAGTCCAGGCAGCATGAATGTGTTTTGGTGTGGTGCAGTTAGGATGGGAATTTGAGCTTTTTATGCAACACTATTTCCCATGGTTGTTTGGCCTGTTTGACCCACCACTCTAGATTTGGTAGAAGAAAACCTTTTTGTACGCTAATCATGATGTGTTCTAATCCCTTTTCGTTGTTTTTTTTGTTTTTGTTTTTGTTTTGTGGTACCACAAGGATGAGACACTAACATATCCTGACTTTTGAAACAAAGATGTAATATTAATCGTAAAAAATGTAAAGTTGGTATTTTATATAGATATAGATTGTGCTACACATGCTTATATATATATATATGCTGCATTATGAATGTAATGCCTCGTTTATTACTTTATAGAATGGCCAATAATAGTAATGGAAGTGAGTCATCAGTCAGTGGCACTAAATCGATGGAAAGAATCATGGAAAGAGCGGTTACTAGCTTTTGCAAGCCTTGCAGACTAACATCAACAATGGGATGCCGGAACGGCGAGAAGAGCCGGTTACCATAAAATAGTTCCAGGATCTGAAACCCACCACATTTACCGGCGGCGCAGACCCAATGGTAGCAGACGCTTGGGTTAAAGACATGGAAAAGATTTTTCACACCCTACCCTGCACCGAAAGACAGAAGGTAACTTTCGCCACTTTCACTTTCAAAGACAATGCACAACAATGGTGGCTTCTCACTCTGGAGAAAGAAGAAATTGCGACTAGGGCAAGATTCTTGGAAGTATTTTACGAAAAGTACTTCCCAGATTCATTGCGGGAACAGAAGGCATCAAAATTCATACATCTAAAGTAAGGAACCATGACGGTGGCCGAATACGAGAGCAAGTTTACATAAGTTGCTCGGTTTGCGACATATGTCATCCCCATCGAAACTCGAAAAGTAAGAAAATTCGAAGCAGGATTGGATGCTGAATTTAAAGATAGGCTTGAGGTCTTGAAACTGCCAACCTATGCAGAAGTGGTAGACCAGGCGTACATTGCCGAAAAGGGATTAAAGCCTTGCGTTTCGGGGAACCAAGCCAAAATTAGCAATTCTGGGAAAGAGACAACAGAAGACCCGGTGTTGCGCCTCCTAAAAGGGTGAATACGGGCACAACTAGTTTAGGCCATCAAAGTCCTACCAACCCCCAAGGTGGCACTATTCCAATTTGTCCTACTTGTGGGAAGCTCATTGGGGACAATGCCATCGAGACACGTGTAGACGTGCCCGAATGTCCCGGGCTCCGCGCGTGAATGGGCGTGAAATCCGTTTTGTTCATTAGGCTTACTACTACAGTTCGGACTTAATGTCACAGTTTTGAATCTAATCTCGCAAAGTGCAACGCAAGACCGATAAATCACCAAAGAGTCTAAATCCGGCAAATCGTTTTGGAAAACTGATTTTTGTAAAGAAGTGCCAAACATGGACTGCTTTGCCAGATACAGAGTCGCCACCTAAATATTTTATTTTTGGAAAATTTAGGAAACCCTGACTCGTGCCTAAGGCCACGTGTCCGTCATCACCAAAGTTGTCTCGGCTCAAAAACTTGGGTACGAGAGGGGAAGGTCATGCAATGAGCACCCCCGCTCGCCCGATCAAAGATCGGCCTTTACTAACATGATATTTTGTTTTTGAAAACATATGTGCTCTTATTCTGGTTATTAGCTAGAATTACTACATGATACGCACAGCATACAAGTATAGACTAGATCACCTAAATTGGAACAAAACATTGCATATTTGTTTGTTTGAAAACGGTTTGAAGTTTGCTACTTGCAAGTAGGTTAAATCGAGGATTTCAATGAATTGTTCCAATCCAAGCAATCCAACCTTCACCCACAGACATTCAGGCAGTTATATCATTTAAGCAAATAGCCTCATGGCAAGCATGCTATCGTGGCGATCAATAACACACATGCAAGATGCTAAAGCGTAAAAGCTTACCTAGTATTCCGAGCCAAAACAACAACTAGTTAGTAATCAATGCATGATCCTAGTTTATGTTAAGATGGCTAATGTAACACATGCAAAATGCAACTAGAAATAGGCTCGGCTATTCTAAGATATCATGTAAAATGCAACTTGATAACATACTGTTGAACACGTATTCAAGTAAATGTATTGAGATTCAATGCAGTTAGTATGATGCACCGGGCCCGGTGCATGCAAGACAGATGAATGAATGCAAACATGCGAAGCATAAGTATGCTAATTGAAACATGCCCTAAGACTAACTATCAAAAGCAGGTAAGTAAAAGGGAGAAAGAAATGGGGATTGGAAGACATGCATCACACACACGCACGTTTATTACAAAATTTATCCTCTCGACGGAGGGTCCGAATAAAAGCTAAGCTAATCTAAGATAAGCTAATCAACTAATCTAATAATCTAATTAGACTAATTATTACACAACCAAATTGAATAACTAGCTACAACTAATTATTACAAAACTTTAACTAATCAACAAATTAATTAAATTACAAATTCAAGCTAAGTATTAAAATATGTAAACTAGGCTGCCTCAGTTATGCCTTGAAGAAGCTGAAGATGCATGCTCGGTTCCCGTCCCGAAAAGCTCCCCAAATGCTCTCTAGAGGCTCTGTCTGCAGGGTGTCCTTGAGAACTAGCTGCTGGATCTCACCAAAACAATGCTGAGGAGTGCACCAGTGGCCTGTCGGCCATGAGAGGTGGCTGCCGACCCCCCTACCGACCAAAAAAAGGCACTGCCGGCCAAGAATGAAGGGCTGCCGGCCAACAATAAGAGGTTGCCGGCCACTGGTGTGCTGTGACACCAAGCTGCAGCATAACACAAAATAGAGGAAATGGAGGGTCTCCCAAGGGTATGTACGCACTATGCCACTCCATATCACCTCAAAACATCAAGGGAGAGGCATAATTGGATCCAAGACCATCAATCACGCATCTCAATGCATGATAGCCAAAGATCCAACTTGTGCAAATTTCAATATAAAATGAATGCACAAAACACATAAATGCCTAGAACTCTATCATGCATCATCAAGAGCGTCGGCGACCGAGAATTGAGGCACGTTTCATCACTTCAAGTATGAAACGTCCCTCGTTTCTCGTGTTTGGCTTAACACCCAAGCCAAACACAATGCAATGCATTCAACAATATGCAAAAATCATACAATGCAACAAGCATGCGACAACATGCAATGCGACAAGCATGTGACAATGACAAAATGGAACAAGCATGCAACAACATGCAAGACAAGCATGTAACAACATGCAAAGATGGACTTAAACCAAAATGGACAGACCTCAATCATGCCCAAATCAGTGGCCAAAATGATGAAATGATGGCATGAAATGCAAAACAAAGCATGCACAGGTAATGGCCTATCGCCTAGGCATAAGAGCACAACTCTCAAGAGTGCTCGAAGGGTGAAAAGCATGCAAGTGTGACAACACTAAAGACCCTGAAATCATGCATGGAATGGTGCCAAACCACTCCAACAAGACAAGCATAGCATGCAAGAAAGCTCATAGCTTGAAACTAGCAAAGGGAATTAAACCATGGCCATGCAAAGCAAGCCTTAAAGGGGCAAGGGCATCCAAAACAGTCCCAAGGCAGGTCAAGGTGAGACCAAAAAATATGCTCGAACCTAGCCAATACAAGCTAGAACAAAAGACCAAAAGCATGAAGCATGCAAGGCTACAAAGGGGTATTACACTACACCTATTAAAACCAAACATGACATGACCTGGACAACATGAAACAAAGTTACATCATGATACAACAAGGCAAAAAATGCACTGATATGATGGCCCAAACGCCTAGGCTTGATTGCATGCACAAAAATTCATTCTTGAGGCATAAAGAGCCAAACCTCCAAGGCATTAAAAGAGTGACAAGCACAGGTGTATGACCATGAAATAAGCACTGATATAACATTTCAAATGATGCCAAAGCATGCAAACATTACAAGTATAGTATGGTACGGGCCTCAAAACTCAAGACTAGTCAAAGCATTTGCACTATAGCTATACAAAACATGAGTCATATGACCATGGCAGCCCAAAACAGTCCTAAGACAGCTCAAAATATGAATAAAATCATGCTGGAGCATAGCCAAAATATGCTAGAATGATGAGCCAAAACCTCATGCATATAAGGCTAGTAAGTAAGACTTGCACTACAAGTACGTGGAGCATGCAAGAGGCTACCAAACCAACCCAAATCAGAGTTATGACATGTCAAATGATGGCCAAAAACCTACTGAAATGGAGCCAATAGATACTAGAAAGACATGCTACTTTGATGAGCCACAAATGGGATTACACTACACATACAAGAAGCATGCAATGGGTGACTAAGAAAACCAAAAATAGAGTTATGGCAGGTCTGGAAAGTCACCAAAATGAGCCTAAACAAAGCCTCCAAGAAGCAAAAACACATGCTCACTTGGTTGGCCAATAATACAAGCAAACAAAACAAGAAGAGAGGGGATCACCCCTCTCTGATTTGAGGCCTCAAAACCATATGTCTACCACTGAAAATCCACTGGATTTCAGTGGCTAAAAGGCCAAATAAAGACTAACTCAAAGGCCTTAAGACATGGCTCAAAACAAGGCCAAACAAGGCACACAAGAGGGTAGAACACCCTCAACGCCAAAGAGGCCTTAAACGATCATCAAAAGCACTTAAAAACAGAACTTTTTTTAGTTGAAAGCAAGGACCTAAAACAATATGCAATGATGGCCAATATGTGATACAAACAAAGGCTTAAAAGGGGAATATACTCACCCTTGAAGCACAACTTCGAAAGCAGCAACCTTTGAGGCCAAAAACCAACTTTCAGAGCTCAAATAACACTCCCAAGAACCTCAGCTCAAAGATGGTGGTGTATCACTAAGTGTTCCCTTGCAAAAGTGAAGAGAAAACACACTTTGGGACACTATTCAATACAATATAGAGAGAGAGAGAGTGTGAGAAATACAGAGAGAGAGAGATATATCTTCTCAAAAATGCTGAACCTCTGTAAGGGAGGAAGAGCCTCTCCTTATATACAAAAATGCAATGCAAAGCTTGTTAAACAAGCTTGAAAAGAGCTTCATCCCTCCATACACGTGTATGGAGGAGGGATGAGTGAAAACCAGTTGGCTCAAAAGATCTGGAGTGAAATCTGCTGAGACAATGTGTTCTGCCGGCCATCAGTGGTGGCTTGTAGTGCCTCATTGATGGCCGGCAGACTTCATCAATGGCAGGCAGGGACAAATGCATGGCTGACAGTCCAAAAAAGTGGCCGGCAGTGCACTATACCAAGCATGCTGAAAGGACCAGCACATGGTCCAAACAAGGGGTAGAAAGGATACAGGGTTTGGAAAGCTCAAACCTGTGACGTTCCGCCGCGAAAGTCGAGTACTCGACGAGCAATCGAACTTGTGGCTGGATGTACCTGCAAGCACAACCAAGTCTTGAGGACGGTAAAAAATGGGGTGTCTACAACACGAGAGCATGCTTTAAATGCGGTCAAGTTGGCCACTTGCTGAGGGATTGTCCAAAGCTGACTAATCCTATAGCCAGCCCCTTTGGCCCAGTCAGAAAACCCGCAGGACCTGGAGGAGAGAGGAAGGACCAAAAACGCCAAGGAAGGGCTTTTGCCTTGGTACCTGGAAAACCAGAAGTTACCGAAAACGTTGTGTCAGGTACACTTTCTATCTGTGGTCATTTAGCTCATGTCCTCATTGACTCTGGGTCAACTCATTCTTTTGTTGCACCACACTTTGCTACCAAGTTGGCATCAACACCCGAACCCTTAGGATATATATTGTCTGTGTCTTTTCCTTCTGGTAATTCTGCCCTTAGTGCTGATATATACAAATCTTGTGCTATATTCCTAAAAGGTAAAACCTTATACGTAGACTTGATTCCCCTCTGCGTTGGAAACTTTGATATGATCTTAGGTATGGATTGGCTGGCAGCCAATCACGCCTCTATTGATTGTAAAGCCAAAAAGGTCTCCCTCAGGTTACCAAACCAACCCGAGATTGTCTTTGATGGGACTAGAGTTTCCAACCCTCACTGTATTATATCCTCCATGATAGCCCAACGACTTCTAAGAAAGGGTTGTGGTAGTTATATTTGTTATGTGATCGATACACAAAAAGAGGCCCCTACCGCTGATGCGATCCCCGTAGTACGAGAATTCCTGGATGTTTTTCTTGAAGATCTACCCGGTATCCCAGTTGATCGGGAAATCAAATTCACCATTGAAACCCAACCTGGCACACAACCAATATCAAAAGCTCCTTATTGCATGTCGATGACAAAATTGAAAGAGCTAAAGACTCAACTTCAGGAACTATTGGACAAAGGCTTTATTCGACCTAGTACCTCACCTTGGGGAGCTCCAGTATTGTTTGTGAAGAAAAAGGATGGCACGATGAGATTATGCATCGATTATCGGGAGCTAAACAAGGTCACCATCAAGAATCGGTATCCTCTACCATGAATCAATGACTTGTTCGATCAACTTCAAGGCGCCCAAGTATTTTGAAAAATTGACTTGCGATCTGGCTATCACCAACTAAAAGTCAAAACGGAAAGCATTGAAAAGACTGCCTTCAGAACCCATTACGGGCACTACGAGTTTCTTGTCATGCCTTTTGGCATCACAAATGCTCCAGCAGCTTTCATGGACCTCATGAACCGAGTATTTAAACCCTATCTTGATGAGTTCGTCATCGTCTTCATTAACGGCATTCTCATATACTCCAAGTCACCAGAGGCCCATGAGTAGCACTTGCGAACGGTTCTACAAACACTACGTGATCACAAACTCTATGCCAAGTTGAAGAAATGCGAATTTTGGATCACTAGTGTACACTTTCTCGGTTACGTCATTAACAAAGATGGCATCTCGGTTGAGCCCCAAAAAGTTACAGCAATCGTAAATTGGCCACAACCTACCAATGTGTCAGAAATTCAAAGTTTCTTGGGTCTAGCTGGCTATTATCGACGCTTCGTGCAAGATTTCTCAAAGTTAGCATCACCTTTGACCCAGCTAACTCAGAAGAACACACCATTTGAATGGATTGACAAATAGGAGCGTTGCTTTCAAGAATTAAAAAGTCGACTTGTGTCAGCCCCTATACTAGCACTCCCTACAAGAGCAGATGGGTTCGTAATTTATAGTGATGCCTCATACAATGGTTTGGGTTGCATTCTTATGCAAAATGGAAAAGTCATCACTTATGCCTTACGCCAATTAAAGACTCATGAGAAGAACTACCTGACATATGATTTGGAATTGGTTGCGTTGATCTTTGCCCTCAAAATCTGGCGTCATTATCTCTACGGTGCAACCTGTGAGATTTACACTGATCACAAGAGTCTTAAATATCTGTTCACATAGAAGAAACTAAATATGAGGCAAGGACGGTGGCTAGAATTTATGAAAGACTATGATGTAGAGATCCATCACCATCTAGGCAAAGCTAACGTAGTGGCAGACGCACTGAGCCGAAAGATGACCAGAGGTTTGGCATGTACTCTCGTTTCCTGCAAGATCAATGGACTACTCGCCAACATAACCGTAGAACCTACATTGATAGAAGAAATTAAAGCGCGCCAATAGGAAGATAAACTTTTGAAGAAAAAGTACGAGGAGCAAAAGAGTACGCCTGATCCTGATTTTACTATAAACAATGGGATACTAAAATTTCGGAATCGAATTTGCGTATCCGATATTTCGGAACTCAAGAAGAAGATATTGGTAGAAGCTCATAGCTCGAAATTTGCAATCCACTGTAGACGTCCCCGAACGCCCCGGAGGGTTAAGTCCCGTTCCGTTCATATTGGGGTCACTACAGTTCAAGGACTCAACTGTCACGGTTCTTAATCTTGAACCAAAGAGTCCAAATCCGGCAAATCGATTTTGAAAACAGATTTTTGAAAAGAAGTGCCAAACATGGACTGCTTTGCCAGATACAGAGTCGCCACCTAAATGTTTTTTTATGGGAAATTTAGGAAACCCTGACTCGGTGCCGAAGGCCACGTGTCCGTCATCACCAAAGTTGCCTTGGCTCGGGAACTTGGGTACGATTGGGGAAGGTCACTTCATGAGCACCCCCGCTCGCCCGGTCAAAGACCGGCCTCTACTAACCATGATATCTGATTTTGAAAACATTATGCGTTCTTATTCCGGTTATTAGCCTAGGTTACTATGTGATGCACACAGCATACAAGTATAGACCGGGTCGCCTGAATTGGGACAAAACATTTCATGTTTATTTTTGAAAGATGGTCTGCTACCCGCAGGTAGGCTTAAAATGCAGATTTTGCCACCCTCAGGTGGGCTTAGAAAACATGGTTTTGCCACTATCTAGTGGGCTTAAAACTCACAGTCAATGCATTTGTTCCAATCCAACTAACCCAACCTTCACCCACAAGCATTCAGGCAGTTATATCACATAAGCAGTTAGCCTCATGGCAAGCATGCTATCATGGCAGTCACTCACACGCATGCAAGGATGCTAAAGCATAAAAACTTACCGAGTATTCTGAGCCAAAACAGAAGCTAATTAGAAATCATGCATGATCCTAACTATACAGAGATGCCTAATGCAACACATGCAAAAATGCAACTATAGCAGGCTCGGCTATTCTAAACATGGCATATGAGATGCAACAGCTAACATGTATTCAATTTGGAATTGAAATACAAATGCAGTTTGTATGATGTGCCGAGCCCGGTGCGTGCAAAACAGATGAATGATGCAAACATGCTGTCATACTGTATGCTAATTGAAATATGCCCTAATCTAACCATCATAAGCAGGTAAAATAAAGGGAAGAAAGACGTGGGGTTGGAAGACATACATCACACTCACCCACACTTATTACAATTATGCCCTCGCACAGAGGGTCCGAATAAATATACAGTCCCGAATGAAAAGAATAGTACAGTCCAAATGATACAATCCAAATAATACAAATTCCTAATTAATTTACAAATTAACTAAGAAAAAAATAAAACTGGCATGCAAGCCAGGGACTGCCTTGATTCCGCTCCGGGTGATGAATGATGCATGTTTAGGCTGCCTTGCGCGGAAATCCACTAGATGCCCCAATTAGCCTCTGTGTGCACCTGTTCTTGAAATGCGTGCCAAGCCTCGGAAGACTGCTGATTCTTGATTTTGCTACAACAGAGAGCAGGAAAGGGGCATAGCAATGTATTTTCACAAATGTATGCATGCCTCGATCCTCGTGCCAACCAATCACGCATCTCGATGCATGATGGCCGAGGAGCCGAATTGCACACCTCGATATGAATGAATGCATATGAAAATACAACAAAACCTAACTCCATCATGGATAATCCGGAGTGTCGGCGACTGGGAATTGAGATACGTTCCGTCACTCGGAGTACGAAACGCACCTCGTTTTCCCGTGCCCGGGCTACTCCTACCCCGAACACAATGCATATGCATGACATGCATGAAATGCAACTAAGATACAAACCTAACATGCACAATGTTATGAAATGACATACACGGTGCACGATGCAACATGGCATACACAATGCTCTAATACGATACAACCTGCATACACAATGCTATTGGAATGAATGGCATACGCAATGCATAATGGACTTACACTAACATGAGTGGACCTCAGCCACACTCACATAGGAGGCCATCAGATGAAAACAAGACAACTCGAAATGCGTGCACGCGTGCACGCAAACCGAGGACCGACCCTCAGGCATCGAAATGTCACTCTAACAAGACATGGAAAGACATGGAATATGGTATGCAAACATGCAAAAATCAGTGGCAAAATGAGATGCAAAACAGCCCCGAAACAAGGCGAAATGACACCCGATGCATGGAATCATTCCCGAAACACGAAACTAGGCATACGGAATGGCCTACAGCTATACAAAGCATGCATAATTGGTACATGAAGTGTAAAGGCAGAATCAAGGCAGCCCCAAAACAAGAATTTTTACAGTTTCGAGTGAGGCCAAACAGTGGGCACAAGTGGGACTAAATTAGCATGCAAAAATGGCTCCGCAAGGGAGGTAATGAAGCAAGTCACAAATTATGGACCCAAAAAGAGAAGGGGCCTTCTACAAAATTTAAGAGGGACCAAAAATATGACTGTTTTCAGTTTATAGCAAGCCCCAAAAACAGATACAAGTATGCTAAAGATCTCATGCAAAATGAGGCCACCAAGAGGGCTATAACATGAAGTATACAAATATGCATCAAAACAGCCAAAGACCCTCAATGAAACATGGAGAAGGGGTCAAAATAAGACCCTTTTCAGTTCTGATTAGGGTCGAAAAACAGAAGCTCAATGTGCTAACAAATCATGCAAAATGGGGACCAAAGAGGGGTTCAATGGCAAGTGACACATGGAGGTCCCAAACAAGGATGAGCCCTTCTTCAATGTTGAATAAGGGATCAAAATAAGCTCAGTTACAGTTTATACCATGCCTCAAAACAGATTACACATAGGCCAAAAATACTATGCAAAATAATGGCATACAAAGGGATATTGAAGCAAGTGCAAGATGGGGGTCCCAAACAGGGTACGACCCTTAATGAAATAGAAAAATGAGCTCAAAAAAATGACATTTTCAGCTTTGGTCGGAGCTCAAAACAGCAAGCAAAAGGGGGTAAGAAAACTTGCAAAAATGAGCTAGAAAGAGGGAGAAATCAACTCACCCTTGTAGACCAATCTTTGGTTGCTTCTTGGACTGAGAAATGGTGCCTCTTTGCCTCTGAAAAACTCCCCAAGCTGCTGGAAATGGAGTGGTGGTGGTGGTGCTAGGTGGTGGTATAGAAAGGGATAGGAACTTGGATGATTTTGGTCTTGAAATGGAAGGAAAATGGAGGGGTGTGTATGCAAGCTCCAAGGATCAATTTTCCAACCCTAAAACCAGAGTTGGGCAGCTGGTTATGTAGACAAATGAGAGGGAGAAAGAGGGGGAAAAAAGGGGGGGAAAATCCCTCCAAGTTTCCCTCCAAAAAGTGTCCCCCCGGATACAGAATCTGGGGGGTAAATGAGGGTGTATCTGCACTGTACTCCCTGTAAGGAAGCTGGCCGGCCAACTTTTGGACTTGCAGGTGGCCGGCCGGCCACCCCCCATGGCCGGCCGGCCAAGGGTCAAACAGGTCAATTGGAATTAATGGCCGGCCACCACAGATTGGTGGCCTCCCATGTGTCCTCAACAAAACCTTGTGGTTGAAAATTGGCAACTGTGAACCAGGAGAGAGAACAACCCATTTTTCAAAGGGGTTCAAAAGGGTCAACTGGAATTACTGGCCGGCCACCACATATTGGTGGCCTCTCAGATGTGTACATCACAAATATGTGGTTTGGAGCTGAAGAAAGTGGCCTTATGGTGGTCAACATTGACTCTGAAGTGAGAAAAACAGGTGTCGGAGGGTGATAATGGAATATAACTGGTTGCTGGAACAATTACTGGCCTCCCACCCTTCTACGACCTTCCTGGTGATAAAACAGAGGTCCCTGCCAAAAATGGACGAAAACTGATGCAAAATGAAGGTTCGGGGGCCGAAACGCGCAGTCCGAGGCCCTGAAAACCGACTGTTAGGCACCAGGAGTGGCATTCGACCACGAAGTTGGTCTCTCAGACCTCAGTGTCCCTCAAAAGGGAGTAAATAAGATGCACGCCAAAAACCAGAGCGAACGGAGGCGGTTAGGCGGTCCCGAACCGAGGCACACGGCCTGACGGCTCCGAAAACCGGGAACCGAGCTCCGAAATGGGAAAACTGGCCTACGACTACGAACAGTAGCCCACGGCCACTGAGAGATGATCTACGAGACCTCTCCCTCCCTCTGGGAAAAGAAACAGAGAAAACCGAGTCTGGTTCGCAAACCGAGGCAAGGCACAGAAGAGGGTTCGGAAGTCCGGAAGCAGGGCTCACGGCCGAGACTCTGAGACTTCTGAACGAGCACAATATGCAACATCACCGAGCGCTCAATCGGTGACGTCTGAGTCTTAAGGTCGGTTAAAAATGGGGTGTCTACATCCACCCTAGCAACACAAAGATGTACCATGATCTAAAGGAACACTATTGGTGGACAGGAATGAAAATAGACATAGCAAGCCATATCTCTAAATGTCTGCATTGTCAGCGTGTTAAAACAGAACATCAGAGACCTGTAGGATTGCTGCAACCACTCCCTATTCTTGAATGGAAATGGGAACACATCACTATGGACTTCGTGGTCGGGTTACCACAGTCATTTTCGAAGAATGATGCAATATGGGTTATAGTAGACCGATTGATGAAGTCGGCGCATTTTCTGCCAATCAAAATCATGTACTCCCTTAATAAGTTTTCCACTTTATACATCAAGGAAATTATTCGTTTGCATGGTACCCCAGTTTCAATCGTGTCTGATCGAGACCCTCGCTTCGTGTCTCACTTCTGGAACAAATTGCAAGAAGCTTTGGGAACCACATTGAAATTTAGCACTGCTTATCACCTACAAACTGATGGGCAATCCGAAAGAACAATTCAAACGTTGGAAGACATGTTACGTGTATGTGTGTTGGACCTCAAAGGTAACTGGGATGAGCACCTACCTTTAGTGGAATTCGTTTATAACAACAGCTACCAAGCAAGTATTGGAAAGGCACCGTATGAAGCTCTATATGGAAGGAGATGTCGACCACCTCTAAGTTGGACGGAAGTTGGGGACAGGAAACTGTTAGGCCCGAGATCGTGGAAGTCACAAGTGAGAAAATCCAACTCATCCAACAGTGAATGCGCATTGCTCAGAGCCGCCAGAAAAGTTATGCAGATACACGAAGATGGGACTTGGAATTTCAAGTAGAGGATCATGTGTTCCTCAAGATCTCACCAACAAGAGGAGTTATCCGATTTGGAAAGCGAGGAAAGCTAAACCCACATTACATCGGGCCATTCGAGATACTGGAAAGGATTGGCCCTGTAGCCTATCGCCTTGTACTACCACCTAAATTATGAAATGTCCACAATGTGTTTCACGTTGCAATGCTTCGACGGTATCTTCGAGATCCAGAACACATTGTTGATTATGAGGACCTGGAAGTTCAAGAGGATCTCTCTTATGAAGAGCAACCAGTGCAGATTCTTGATTGTCGTGATCAAGTTCTCTGAAACAAGACCATACCACTGGTAAAAGTCTTATGGAAAAATCATCGTATCGAAGAAGCTACGTGGGAAATAGAAAGTCAAATGCGAGCCAAATACCCATACCTCTTCAAAAATTAAGGTACGTCAAGTTTGGGGACAAACTTCTATTTAGGAGGGGAGAAATGTGACACCCTGAACGTTTAATTAAATACCACATAAATATTTATAGCTATATTTAATTATAGTTTTATGTGATAATATATTATTAGTGATAATATATTAAAATAAATAATAATAATAATAATAATAATAATAATAATAAGCATACCATATGTGATAAGGTTAACAGTAAGTGATAAGGTTAATTAACTAGCATTTAATTAAGGAGATTTGTAAATCCTCTAGGAGAAGGATGTTACGCTACCTGTATTGTCTAGACCTCAGGAGAGGTGAGTCACCATTTGTTAGGCATCAGGTGCTGTGTATATATAAGAGAGAGTGGGGCTACGAATTGCATAAAGGAATGAGGAGAAAAGAAAAAAAGAAAAAAAAGAAAAAGAAAGAAAGAGACAGAAAGAAGGAATGAAGTGATCTCGAGAAGCTAGCGTAAATAGAAAGGAAATAGTAAGAGTCAATATTAAGGTGAGTTATATTATACCTTGAGTCACCATAATATATTTTGCGTATGTTTTGACTTATCATAATTTATTCTATAAAAGTTATATTTTATGAGTTATATTAATACAAGTTATACTTTATAAGTTATATTAATATTTCAATTACGTTGATTAATTTCTGAACTCTATTTGTTTAAAATGAAACCCATGGATATGTTTGTTTAAATTTTAAAGAATATTTGACTATGAACTTATAAACAATTATGTTTTGTAAGTATCACCACGGGAGTCCCACGCCTTGGGGGACTTAAATAACCATTGGCCTCTGTTTGGCCACTTTGTGGTCCTCTGTTTGGCCACTTTGTGGTCCTCTGTTTGTCATGAATCCATTTACCTCTATTTTGACTGTCACTCATGTGATCTCTGTTCTGTTCTGTTCGGTACCCTGGTTATGGTTATTTATTCATACAATTTCTGTATTTCAGTTTCTGCCACTTAAATAATTTATTTACCAAATTAAGTTATGTAAATGTTTTAGCTTAACTAACTATCTATGGTTATTTTGTATTCTCTATACTCTTGGCATAATATTTCTCACTCTGTTGTGTGCTTATAGCTGTTACCCTTTCAGGCGATGAGATGTAAGGAAAACCCATAACCTCGTGTAGTGGAACCTGTGCAAGAAATTGATGCAGATCCGTTAATTTGTTTTTCTTTTCTTTTCTTTTCTTCCTGTCGTTTTTTCCTGATGGATGGTCGTTGCATAATAAAATAATAAAAGCCTATGGATGTACTCTTTTTTTTTTAGTAGAATGAAGTAACTTTTTGTTTATTTATTTTTATTTCTGTTTGCCTTCGCTTGCGCAGTTTAATTTGCTACGATTAGATTAAGTTAGTAAGTTGCGATTCTAACCCTAAGCCCCTAGGGTTGGGTCATGACACTCTCAAGGGCCCAAACAGCCCCCTCTAGTCCAGATTTTAGACAGGAGGGAATCCGCCTCCTTTTTTTCATGAGTTTTTTTTTATTTTTATTTTTATTTTCTCTCTCTCTTATGTCAATTTTTTTAATTGTCTTATATAAATGAAAGTTGAAGCACCAATAAATTCCAATTTGTGAAGTTGTACACTAGTTAGTCCTGCCTTTTTTTTTTTGTTAAACCAAAAGGTCCTAAAACAATTAGATTGACACATCTGTCCTCTTTCATGCACGTTTTTATGTGTTTAATGGGGGCGAATGTGGAATTTTGTTGTGGGTGAAATTATATTTGTCGACATAAAGTGCACTATAGGCATTTTTTGGTTTCCCTCTTTTTGATTGAATGTTTGATCTGCATATGGAAACATTGCCAAAAAACATTCTCATATTAAAACTATAGCGATCCCGATTTTCCCCCGTCATGTATTGTGTTCCGGACTCGAGTTCTGTGGTTGTTTGTTGTTGTCTTATCTTGTTTCCATCCTTAAGTTCTTTGTATTTGAGTTGTGGGATGTGTTGGTTAGATTTGGGACAGGTTGGTTGTGAGTTGAAACAAATGGTTGCTGTCCAGATTTTGGCTTCTTCGCTCGAGCGAGGCTTTTGTCGCTCGAGCGAGCCTTGGGTCTTAGCTTCTTCGCTCGAGCGAGCACTCTTGCGCTTGAGTGTGTGTCTGGGTTGTAGACCTGAAGCTTCTCATTTTTCGCTTGAGCGAGGCTTCTTGCGCTCGCTCGAGCGAGGTCCGTTTGTGTCTGGTCGCTCGAGCGAACCATTCCTTCGCTCGAGCGAGCCCTATATATATCAGTTCGCAGGAACGGGTTTATACATCACTTTTTCATTTCCTTTCCATCCCAAACCCTAGATCCGGCTGCCTCTCTCTCTAAACACTCTCTCTCTCTCTCTCTACAAATACCCCATGTTCTAGAGGTTTTCTACCCTAGTCCCTTTGTATTAAAGTTGGAGTTTGGCTTGGGCTATCTTTGGATCCAAAAAAGTGTTGATTTGGAGCACTTTCAAGTTTCTTCACTTTCTCCTTTGAGCTTCTCCATTTAAGGTAGGGATAACCTACTTCTTTTTATGAGTTTTAACATAAATGTTGGGCATTTGTATAAATGTAGGGATTTTGGAAGTTTTGGAAAGTTAGGGTTTGATTTGAGATTATAAAAGAGGGGTTTCTTGGTTTTGGACTCTATTGTGAATGTGAGGTTTTGAAATGGGGTTATGGGTGTACAATTGATGAAATTGAGCCTTAAAAGTGTTATTTGAGAAAGAGGAAAAAAATTGCCCTAATTGGGATTAAATGAACTATTTGTCAAAATAATGAAATTAATTATGGGAATACATAATTGAGTTGGAAATGATGAAATTGGGGGAAAATGTAATTAATTGGTATAGTTGGATTGAAAATCGCTTACCTATGGAAAATGTATTAATTTATCTATTTGATAAATTTAAATATCTGTTTAGAAATAACTGTTTTGGGCTATTGGTGGAGGATAGTCATGATTGTTGTAGTTATAGCGACCCCGGTCTCTTCCCATTTAGTTGTTGTATCCGGACTTAGGTTCCGGGGATCTTGTCATTATTTAATGTTGTTGTCGTCCTTTAATTTCTTATTTTGAGTTATAGGATGTATTGGGCAGTTTATTGCAGTGGGTTGGGTTTAGAAACCAATGTTGCTGTCCAGATTTTTGGACCGTCGCTCGAGCGAGGAGTTGGTCGCTCGAGCGAGCTCTTGTTTTTTGGTCCTTCGCTCGAGCCAGGGTTTTCTTCGCTTGAGCGCGCGATTGCGTCTAGTATAGACCTGAGAGCTGTATTTGTTGGCTCGAGCGAGCTTTCCTTTGCTCGAGCGAGTTTTGAGTTCTTCGCTCGAGCGAGAATTCTGTCGCTCAAGCGTGCTTCTGGGTTGCAGACCTGAAGCATTGCATTCTTGGCTCGAGCGAGACTTCCTTTGCTCGAGCGAGTCATTCTTGTGTTTGGTCGCTCGAGCGACCAATCATTCGCTCGAGCGAGCCTGTCGGGTTTAAATAGGCAGCAGCGGTTTTTAAAACACTTTTCACCATCTTTTTGATTCCAGAACCCTAGGTACGACTTCTCTCTCCCTCCACTCACCTTCTTCTTAGGTTTCATCTATTTTTAGGTTGTTTCTACCCTAGGCTCTTTATTAAAAAGTTAGAGTGAGTCGAGGGCTTCCTTTTAATCTGAACAATCTTGGGTTCGGAGCACTTTGGATTTTCGTCATCTTCTCTATTCGAGTTCTTCGCTTTGAGGTAGGGATTTCCTACTCCATATTATAAGTTTTGTTCTAAGCTTTGGTAGTTTGATATGTTGGGGGGGGGTTATGTGGTAATTTTGGGAAAAACCCTAGTTGTTTAATAAATTAGTTTGTGTAATTAATTTAAGGAAAATTGGGGAATTTAGTTGAATTCATGGAATTGGGGAATTATAAGCTTAAATGGTGTAGTTGGATAATTTAATCACTCGCCTATTAAAATGTTGAGATTATAATTGTTGATACATTATTTCCTATTTAGAAATAACTGTTTTGGACTATCGGTGGAGGATAGTCATGATTGTTGTAGACATTGCATGTGGATTAGGAAAAACTGAAACTAATCACATCGGTTAAGTCATTGATTTTGAATGTTGAATTAATACAGAAATTACGTGTATTGATTGTGTGTTGCATATGCATATTGTTTGGGAGGAGATAGGGGATGGACCTCTAAACCGGATTTTGTTTGGGAGGAGATAGGGGATGGACTCCATTAGTACCACTTATATGCGTACTTATTGATTATAGAAGTGTTTTTACATGTTATTGATACAACACTAAAATGTGTATCAATCGGGAAGTATGGAAGTGTTTTGATATGAGCCTTAGTCTCATTTGTTTTGTTGATATTGGAAGAAATGTTAATGTGATATTTAGTTCACTGTTGTAGTTTGGCCAGGTTCTGAGCCATATTGATATAAATGAAAAGTTGAATAAACAATGGAAAGTGAAAAGTGTCATAGACATTAAGGTCATGAAACTGTATGTTGGTGAAATGAATAGTTGTGTTAACCATCTATTAAATGCTACTGCTTTATTCAATGCTTATATTTGGTTTAGTACATTTCTACTGGGCTGTGGCTCACCCTATATGGGAACATCATTTTCAGGTTCAGGTGATGTGCTACCTCCAAGGACTTAGCTTGGAAGGAGTTGGAGTTGAAGACTCTGTTTAGTTTAGTTGTTATTATTCTATTTGATATTACATGTAAACACTCAAGCCAAGGGCTTAATTTGTAGTTGAGTTAGTACTCATATTTTGTGTCCAAGTGTTGGCTTGGAAAGATGTAAGCCCGTAGGGCATTTACTTTTGATGTTACATGTAATGTTTTTCAATAAGAATACTCTGATGAATGGTATGATGGTTGGTTTTCTTTTATCAATGCATGTTAATGTTATATATATTATGGGTTTATTTTGAGGGCGTGACAGTAGAGTGCATGATGATTAGGTAAACTGAAATAATCAATTGGAATATGTCATTGGATATGACAGTTGGAATTACATATTGAATATGTGCATTAATTGATCATTGTATATGATAAAGTGTTTAAATACATTCCATATGTATCTTTATTTGGGAGAAGATAGGGGATGTGCTCCATGGTTTGGGAGGAGATATGGGATGTACTCCACAGTTTGGGAGGAGATAGGGGATGGACTCCATTGATAATTAAGTTGGCCAGAGTGTCCAGGGTGAAAGTCCCGAAACCTTGTATACATCTGAATGATGTTGATGATTGAAGTGTTGATAATATGAGTTGTAGTCTCATTTTGAATTGTTGATGAATTGGAGTGCTGTCTTTATGAGTTGTAGTTTCATTTGAATTACTTGGATAAATGAACCATGTCAATAAAGTGAATTGGAAATAGAAATGAAACCGGGTTGAAAGATGAATAACAATGTTGATGGGTTATAGAAATGGTGTAAATCGATGTACATGCGTTGAACATTTATCAGATGCTAATGTTTTAGTTATTTCTCATATTTGGTTTAGCATATCTCTACTGGGCTTTGGCTCACCCTTCTTGGGACACCATTTTCAGGTACAGGTGACTTGCCGCCTCCAAGGTTATAGCTTGGGAGGTCTCGAGGCTGAAGTCTCTGTTTTGTTGTTGTATTTATGTTTACATGTTTTTATTTCCAAGCCGAGGGCTTTATATGTAAAGGGCTTCTGACCCTTTTTTGGTTGTATCCAAGTGTTGACTTGGAAAGTTGTAAGCCTGTAGGGCATCTACTTTTGTTGTCAACATGTAACATCTTTTGTAAACAGGACTCTGATGAATGAAAACATAATGTTTCCTTTATGATTCTAGGATTTGTGAATGATTGATTATGTATTATTTTGAGGGCGTTACAAAAACCTTTCCATGTTAGGGGATTAGAACACTAGACAATACAAGAAATACATTTTTGGCAACCACTTTTGCCGACTAAAAATATTTTGGTCACCAAAAGTTGTGGAATTAGCGACCAAAAATTATGTTAGTTGGCAAAAGTACAATATTTAGCTACTAAATTTTTTTAGTCGGGGTATATTGATTATTGGCGACTAAAAAAAATTTTAGTCGCTAAAAATGCCACAATTGGCGACTAAAAAAAATTTAGTTTCTAAATTTGCCACAATTGGCAACTAAACAAATATTTTTGTCACTGTATAGTTAGTTTTGGATACTAAAATTATTTAGTCGCCGAATGAAAAACAAAAATTAACTTTTTATCTTTGACGACAAAAAGTTTGGTCACCAAATATTTATTTTCAGCGACTAAAACAATTTTTAGTCGCTGTATAGTTAGTTTTGGCTACTAAAATTATTTAGTCGCGTAATGAAAAACAAAAATTAACTTTCCATCTATGGCGACCAAAAGTTTGGTTGCCAAATATTTATTTTCAATGACTAAAACAATTTTTAGTTGCTGTATAGTTAGTTTTGGCTACTAAAATTATTTAGTCGCCGAATGAAAAACAAAAATTAACTTTTTATCTTTGGCGACCAAAAGTTTGGTCGCCAAATATTTATTTTCAGCGAGTAAAACAAGGTTTAGTCGCTGTATAGTTAGTTTTGGCTACTAAAATTATTTAGTTGCCAAATGAAAAACAAAAATTAACTTTCAATCTATGGCGACCAAAAGTTTGGTCACCAAATATTTATTCTCAACGACTAAAACAAGTTTTAGTCGCTGTATAGTTAGTTTTGGCTACTAAAATTATTTAGTCGCCGAATGAAAAACAAAAATTGTTTTTAATCTTTGGCGACCAAAAGTTTGGTCGCCAAATATTTATTTTCAACGACTAAAACAATTTTTAGTCACAAAAGAACTAAAATATTTGGAGGGAGACATTTCAAATTTTGGAGGGATTTATAAAATATTTTTGGCGACTAAAAAATATTTTAGTTGCCAATAACAATATATATATATATATATATTCTTCTTTTCCCATTTTGTTGCCCTAAATTGAATTTGTTTCTCCGAAGGAGCTCTCTCTTCCCTATCTGTAGGTCATCGAGATCAATCCCTCAAGCTGCTCTGTATGTCCTTGCCACCATCGCCAACACCACCGGCAGTCTTTGCCGATACATCTGACTATAAGCCTTGTGGTGGTGATATTAGAGAGCAACTCATCGGTAGCGGCTGGGCTAGAGCTCCACACCGATCAAGCTGTCACCGGTTTGACTAATTTGATGGTGGGTCCACCGTCGTTCTATGGGAACAAGTCGACCACGCTTGATCTTCTTGGGTTGGGGATTGGAGCTGGTGGAGCCTCCACTGCTGGCTTCTCGACTTTGTTCACTTCTATTGGAGGTGGGATTGATGTTGCAGTGGCTAGTGGTGGAGCAAGGAAATTAAGTTAGAAGGGGCACTAATTAATTACAATTTTCTATTTAAAAAAAACATGATCAACATTAAGATAATTTTAATTTTATAGGCTAAATTTAAGCATAAGAAATTAAAAATCATTATTAATAGGAACAAATCAAAATTCTATAATAGTGTATAATAGCTCGGTGCGGGATGGTGATGTAAGTTTTTAATTTTAGTACAAAAAATTATAGATCAAAATTTCTAATTTTAGAAAATAAAAACATATCATTTATAGCACAAATTATTATAAAATCTATTTAATTTTTATTTGACAGAAAATATTAAAGAGATGATATTGCGTATAAATGATTTGTTTTGAATGGAAATTATTACATAGTCTTAGAGTACCATATGGTGTTGCCTATGTGATGCTAAAAGCATGAGAAATCACAAATCATGTTAAATAGTTTGTCAACTACCTGAAAATAATAAGTTAATTATATTTAATCTATAAGATTTCCCATTACATTATTGGTTTAAACTACTACATAAACAATACCACATAGTGCTCCCAAAGTATAAAATAACTACTTATTATTAACAATACAATAAATTCTTAGTCAAAGAAAATGTTAAGAAAAAAATAAATACATTTTAATATGATCACAAAAATGAAACAGCTTGTTTGGTTCAGTTTTCAGAAAATTTTAATTTTTAATTTTTCGTATTTTAATGTTTTGAATGAATTTTTTTAAAATTTTTAAGCATTTTTAAAATTTTTTAAACACACCTAACATAAATACACTTAAAAAGTATAATATTTTTGAAAAAATCTTTAAAAAATACACTAAATACCAAAAAATATAAAAATTCAGTACATTTTTCGTATTTTTGTGTATTTATTAATTTTTAAAATATTTTTTCACAAATATTTTACTATTTAGATACATCTAAGTAAGGTGCATCTAAAAAAGTAAAAAAATTACTTAACATTTTAAAAATATTCATTAAAAACAAAAAAACACGAAAAATAAAAAACTCAGTTTTCAAAAAACTGAATTAAAAAAACTAAAACCAAACACATTGTATTACATTTTGTATATGTTAAGAAGATGTTAAAATTACCACATAGTGCTCCAAAATTAGAATTTTCTGCGACCAACATTGAAATTTGGTCGGCAAAGCTCGAATATGGAAGACCAAAAAAAAGCGAGAAAATGAAAAAAAAATTAGCGACTACAAAAATTTGGTCACAGATAATAAAACGACGCCGTTTTGAATGTAATTTAAGTAATTGAAGGACAATGCCACCCAAATAGTTTTGTAGGCAAAAATTGGCCTATATCAGCGGAGTGAATTTTTCAAACTCTTTATACAGTATATACCGCGCACCACTCCTCATACGCACCTCTTCGTTGATTGTCCTTCTCGATTGCAGTCACTGAAGTTGCTTCTCTTCCGTCATCGTAGTCGCCTGTGTCACTTCTTCGACAAAGCATCAGTGGCGCTTGGAGATGTACTTGGGCCTCCATTGTTGGGTATGTATTTTATCTCTGTCTCTGTCTGTCTCTGTCTATCTCTCTCAATCTTTGTATTTGTGTTCCATTACTCCTCTTACTCACATGGTTGCTCTATCTTTTCGCACCTAACATCGCCACCATCACCATTTTTCTGCTACTACCAGTTCGCCTATCTTCAAACAACCCCGAGATTAGGTATGGGTCATCTCTCTCTCTCTCTCTCTCTCTCTCGCTTAATTTCTCTATTTTCCTTTGTTTTCCCTAATTTTCAAAACCAATTTTTTTTTTTTGTTTTCCCTAATTTTGAAAACCCCAATGGGTGAATGTTTGAAGGGATGGACTAAAATCATACTCTCTAGACAATGCAAAAAATGAAAACTGATATATATATTATATATATATGTAAATATATGTATATTCTTGTTTGTTCTGGTTGGG
This sequence comes from Camellia japonica, assembly GCA_030407325.1. Classification (NCBI taxonomy): domain Eukaryota; kingdom Viridiplantae; phylum Streptophyta; class Magnoliopsida; order Ericales; family Theaceae; genus Camellia; species Camellia japonica. Next base: position 39,722,320 of record JAPPVO010000024.1, on the reverse strand, counting down.
ATGACAGAACACATGCAAGTATACCATATTTCCTTTATATAATTTGCTTATTAGTTGGGAATTTTGTGTATCACTGTTTGTATGATCTGGGTAATCCTTGGATAGCATGATCATTAATTTTTATCTCATTGAGTGCCTTGTATGTACATAAATATATATATATATATATATAAAGAGGTTTGATCTTTTTCTCTGTGAAAATGACTCTTTTTCATTATTATTTTTTTGTTTTTTCTCCTCCCAAAAGGAATATTTTTTGTTTATAGATTAGCTTTGTTGTGTCCTTAGAAAAGTAATGTTGTGTCCTATTTTTTTTTTTTTTTTTCCTTTTAGAAAATTTTCCCGTTCTTATAGGGAAGGATAGTGCAATTTTTAGTAAACATTATGACTGGAACAATGAAAGCAATGAGGAGTAGAAGTCAAACAAGTAGCCTACAGGAGCAGGATTACAGAGCTTTCTGTTGCATGTAATTGTGGTCAAATATTGCATGAAAGAAGTGAAATCCCACTTATTATCCTCTTTTAATTAAGGAGTCATCATATTTTCAAATCTGGATTATGCTTTTCTTTCATGTTTGCAAACAAGAAAGATATTGGTCTTTCTTGCCTATAGAGTTTTTATTTTTCTTATTTCTACATTGATTGGAGTTTTGCATGTGCCAAGATTTTAACCCTCGACCTCTTAGCAAGGTGAAATGGTTTTGGCCAACTGTGCTTGCCCCAGTTGGTTCTTTCTTACCTATGGAGTTAATAAAAGTTGTGGCTTAGACTGTAATGCCAGAATTGAAATATAGACCTATGAACCTCCATTAAATTTTATTACTTCATGTGTCATTTAGAAACAAAATTGTTTTTGCAGTTATCTTGTGAATGGCTTCTTTGCTTGTTATTGGCATGTGAATTATTTTTGCTTAGCATCTTTCCCTCGTATTATAAGATTATTATCCACCCTCAAGACTACAAAATATATTTGCTAGAATTGAAATCTAGACTTATGAACCTCCATTAGATTTTATTAGTTCATGTGTTATTTAGGAAGACAACGATTTTTGCAGTTATCTTGTGAATGGCTTCTTTGCTTGTTATTGGCATGTGAAAGCATCTTTCCTTTGTATTCTAACCTTGTTATCCACCCTTAAGACTACAAAATATATTTGTCCTACGTTCTTGTTGAGTGGCTCATTTATCAAAATATAGATTAGGCTTTGTTTATTTGGATTTAGTTATTTTAGTTTTCACCTGTCTATTGTTGGGTTCTCAAATTTTTTTTGAGGAAATCGAGGAGCAGCAACAAAAAATGGAACTTCAAAATAATAATAATAATAAACAAAGCTGTGCTAATTTGATTTGAGTTGAGTTAGAGGTCTTTATTTTCTTTGCTTCAATCAAAAGAATTTATTTTCGTTGAACTTTGCAATGATTTCGATTGTTTGTTTTGCTTTTGTAAAGTTTATGTATCTTTGTGCGTTAGTTTTATTTCATAATGTTTCTTGAGTAAGCTTTTTATTATGTATATGTTTTCACCAAGTGAATTCTGAGCATATCTGATTAAACGAAGTATGTTTATATAGTGGATTTGTTTGGTGATTTGATTAGGACCTACTTCTTTAGGGATCCGATTAGTTATACACTATCGAGGTTAATTATTATTTATTGGCTACGAATCGAATGACTTGTGAGTTAGGATGATGGTTACCTTGAAATGGCATTTCATGTGTGGTGGCAATTTACCTAATAGTGTCTACTGGTTCAATTATAATTCTATCGGATGTGTGGCATCACTGGCCAAGCCCCAACAATAGACTGAGATTTCAGATGTGTTGTTGCCTTTTAAATGTAGAAAATTTTTAAGTGGTTCGAATTCCTACCCCTTAATAAAACAAAACCAAGAAATTTAGATATCTCATTTCATTTCTCTTTCTTTCTTTCATCATCACTTTCACTTTCCTTTTCTTTTTACTTAACAAATCCAAGTTTCTAAACATATGCACAGCAACTATGCTATCAAGTCACAGGCACTTTGCAAAAAATAAAAAAAATTGCTTTACATACCAAACCTGTAGGTTATTATCTGAATGGGACTGAATAAGTATACTTGTTGCAGTCCATCATTGATTTTTTAAATATGTGACATTGATATCTAAGGATGGGCCCTGTTATGGTGCAAGCCAGTTGATTTGTTTTTGTCTTAGTATGAAGATGCTCCATAATATTGTCTTGTTTCAATGTGTAAAACAATTATAAGATACATGGTCTTGTCATTCTGTTTGTGATTTAACAATATAAGAAACAGTAGCATCATAATTTTTTCTTCCTTTACCAAATTGACATGAACAGAAACACAATAATGCTGTATACACAGAACACACTCATACATTAGTCACGTATGGAATTGTAAACTTTAACTACTTATGTTTTGAATAATGTGCACTTCAGTGTGTGACTAATGACAAAACCTTTTACTGAGGGAATTGATTTTCAACTTCTACATTTGCATATTAAAGGATAAGTTTTATTATATGCCCTCTTTCCGAGCTAGAAAGGCATGTTTGCACCCCTTAATCCAGTACCCTAACGTGTCATTGAGTAGTTGTAGAGATGGCTAGAGACAAAAACAAAAACAATGTTAAAGTTAATAGCAGCATCATTAGTACTAATAATGCAATTATTTGATGACTGCTTGCAGTTTGATGACATCAATAACTGTATAATAGATATCATATTAAGGTATTGTTGCCTTTTAAATGTAGAAAATTTTAAGTGGTTTGAATTCCTACCCATTTTCCCAAAATTTCAATTGTTTTTATATTTCTCTTAACCTTTAGTCATTCTTCTGGAAATCTCAAACTTCCATAACTTATTCATCGTATTGAATATTCAATGTGTTTTAAATATATGATAAACCATGGATCTGAAATGCATAATGCATCTTGCTTCTATAGTTGATTGTCCTTCATGAATTTTGGGAGGGACTATAAGTAACTTGTAGAAACTTATAGAATAATCAAGGTACTCATCATTGTAAAGTTAAGCTCCAACTTGCATTTATTGAACGCTTGAACTTGGAAATAAGCACTTAGAGGGAAAAATCATAAAATAACAGCTGTACATACTTGAAAATCAGTATGAATAGCTTAGCAAGCATAAAAGTAACTTGTTGAAACTCATAGAACCATACCATAGATATTAGTCATAAGAATTATCCCATCACCAATCCTTAACTTTATTACACATGTTTATTAAGTGGGAAATTGAAAGAAGCAACAGAAATGTATCAATCCAAATCATTGAAAATGAGTTGATAACATCTGTAAAAAATAGTTTCCATTGTGTTTAGGGTTCAAGTAATTTGTGGATTTTGTTGTTATTGTGTTTTTTTGGCTCCAACTGGGAATGCTTTGTTACAGTGTTGATCACCATTTATTTTGAGGTTTGGCCCAATGTAACATTGTGTTGATGCTGGTTGTGGCATGATTGCTACTGTCATGGGGCTGGTTTGTTATTTATTTGTTTGCTAATTTGTGTGCTTCTATGGCAGCTTTGATGTTATTGGTTTAATTATTGTTTGGTGCTTTTAGCTCAACTCTGAAACAAGGGCAGTAGGGTATAAGGTCTTAAGCATTGTAAAACATAACACCTTAGGCTATATTGGCTGTGACCTCTGGATGGCCTTGTGTAACACAGAAAATTTAAAGTTGTCCTTTAAATTTTATATTAGTATATTTAATTATAAAATGAGAAAAACCCTAAATGTTTAATTAAATATTCCGTAAGAGTAAAATAAAATATTGAATGTTATGGGTATATGAGATAAAGTGTAATTAAATAAGGGATTATATATTATTGAAAAAAAGATATATAATTAGTTTAAGATTGGGCCCAAGTATAATTAAGCAACTAAGCTAAACTTATCCATTTGAGGGATAAGCTCCAAATGTAGAGCATAATGATGCAGCCAAATAGAGGGGCTCTGTGGCATGGCTACACGTGTCACCTAGAACTTGTTGAGCAAGCATTAAACTTAGTATAAAAGGAGGAACAAGTGTTGTGAATGGAAGAGGGGAAAACAAACTAAGAAAGGGGAAGAATATATTAAAAATCAAGAAGGTCTTTGATAGTGAAAATAAAGAATGAGGTATTAATTTTAAGGTAAGTTATGTTATACCTTGAGTCACCATAATATATTTTATGTATGTTTTGAGTTACCATAATTTATTTTACGTGAACTATGTTTTAATTATGTTATTTATTTATGAATCTTATTTGATATACTAACGAAAACCCATGGATATAACTGTTTATTAAAATGTGTTTTGAGTAATTATTTTATAAGTACCACCACAGAGGTCCCATGCCTTGGGGGACTTAAATAACCATTGGCCCTCTGATTAGTCACTTTGTAACCTTCTGTCTGTCATGGATCCACTGACACTCTGATTTCTGGCGTGGAGCAAAGTGTTGTACGGAGCTAAGTGCTACACTATTGTGGGAGCCACCTCTTGAGTTCGTACGAGCCACCTCTTGAGTCCATACATCTATTCTATTATGTACCGTGGTTATCATTATTCTGTTTATATGATTTCTATATTATATGTCAAATGATTTCCGTATTATATACTCTGTATTTTAATATCAAGCTCTGTTTAGCCAATAATTATCCATGGTGAATTTTATGCCCTTATGCTCTTAGTACAATATTTCTCACTCTGCCATGTGTTTATAGTTGTTTACCAATTTTCAAGAAACAATGCAATTCAGAAATAGTTTTTGGAGAGTCTTAGACGCGGGGTTGCGGAATAGACACATATAGCATTTTTATAGTATTTATAATTCTAATTTTCATATGTAAATATCAGCCTTTTCGGTCTATAAATTTTGTTATAAAAGTAGAAGCTCCAATGATTATTTTGGTACCCTCACTTAAATATTTTTTTCGCTCGCGTTTAATAATTTGTTTAAGAATTGGCTGGAGGAAACTTCAGTTACTGGCCATCCCGATGCTTAACACTTGGGTACGGGGAGCGGGTCGTGACACTTTATGCCATGGTGAAATCAAAATTGACACTAACCTTAAGGACAAGTTCTTTCTCTGCTTGGGACAATGATGCAACCTATAATTTGCCTATGTTACCGATGGATGCCCTCTCAGTTTTCTTCATGTTTTGGACAATGCTTGGTATAGTTTATTAGTTCATCTAGTGCACCAAGCTTTTATAGAACTCTAATTTTCTCCTGATGTGGAGAAATTGGAAATTTTGAAATGATGTGTGCTTTACATGTCATCATGTACACCTACGCATGTCTGGTGATGAGCGAAACTTGTTTGATCACACCAAAGAAGCTTAAGAGGACCAACAACACTTATTGTGTGCTTCAATTTCATTCTTGACACTTGTGAGAGTAAAATATTTACGTCTCACAAGAGTCAAGGACTCGGAAGTGTAGGTCACACCTCATGACTACTTTCTGCAAGAGTTACACCAGCTGTTTACTCACCTAGGCGATGAGGTAGTTGCCTAACATGTATTGTGAGACTCTAGGGTCGTGTGGAATAGAGGCTAGAGATAAAGGCTTTGTACGGTGCTCTCCCCCCCTCATGGGTCAAGCTACCTTAGGCTAGTCCAACTAAGAGAGAGACTTCACCATTGCAATCCCTTGCCAAGAGACAATTCTAGCAACCTAACAGATTTCCCTACTATTGCCAGCCTTCTCATACATATAGTTATAGTCTTGTGCTCACCTTCTATGAATAGATGGACATACTTCTCTTATGTCATGACTACAACACTGAGATTGAGGCTTCTATTTCGAGTTCTGGATCTCTATATTTTCACAGAGAACTGTATGTAAGTTTTAGATTCTTTCACTCTCTCTTTTGGCTGGACTGGTACATCTCTCTCCCATTCTCCCTTGAGTCTCCGATGCCTCTGGATGAGTTTTTCCACTTCTCAACAAACCTCCATAATCCTACCTACACTGGGTTCTAGCATCATGCCACTTGATTTGTCCTATACATTTTGGTTCAAAATGGATAGCGTTTTTGTTTGATGTGTATATTTTCTCACTATGTTTCTTCAATCTTTATAATTTTATTATTTATATGTACATAAATATAAAAATATTGTATGCTTCTTTATTTGTGTTTTGTGCTCCATATTCTCAACATGAAAGTTATTGCATTGTTGTTTGGACTTGAGAATCCGAAAATACTTTACCTTTATAAGTTTCCATGTGGATGACTCAGAAGTTACTTTGAATGTTTTCTTGGGCAAGTAATTTTCTGGTGGAGAATTGTTCCTTTGGGGCGTCAGATGTGAAGATCATGTCAATGCAGAAACTCAATCAGAGGTATGTATGCTTCTTTATCCATAAGAGGTCAATTCTTTAAACTCATGGATAACTAAGCTTGGCTGACAGTACTATGACAAAAACAAGTGCTTGACTCATTTAGCTTGACCAGGACAATACTAATGTTAGGCCTTTTGCTTTCTTATTCTTGGTTTCATTTTGTAGTAGGATACTTGTAATGACTCGGACATATCGGATTGGTGTAAAGTGGTGCCCGTCACCTTAAAACTTGTATGGTTGTCGGACTCCTGGTATTGATGGGTTGGCAAGTGAACCTTAAATATTGTAATTGAGGACCCTTGGGTGATATTTGGAACCTTGATCGAAGCCTTAACAAGGTATTTAGGCAAGATTAGATCAAAAGCCCCAAGTTTGAGTTTTTGTTTTTGACCAACCTTCATTCTTTTGCCCTTTTCTCCTTCATACTTTGAATTTTAATGTGAGGTTAGAGCCATTGGAAATCTTGTTTCCGGAGCTTCAATTTGGACACAAGAACGACCTAAAACGGAGTCCGAACGAGAGAGCTATACCTGTTTGAATTTTGAGTTTCTACGCTGAAAGCATGCTCGCTCAAGCGAGCTTTTCTTCGCTCAAGCGAACTACGCGATTTTCAGAGATTCTGGAAGCTTGTTTTCTACGCTCGAGCCAAGCTTCCTTCGCTCGAGCGACCAGGTCGCTAACAGACATTATAAAGTGACTTTTTGGCCCAAAAATTTTATTTTTCTCCCTCTCTTCTCCTCCCATCCTCCAAACCCGAAAACCTAACCCTCCAAACTCTTGATTTCTCTACTTTTTACCAAAGATTCACCCCAAATCTTTTAAGAAGGTTGAAGAACAAGCATGAATCAACACTTTTACCGATTATTTTGTGATTTCATTGGAGTTTGAAGATGAGTCTTAATCCTTAGCTTCCAATCTTGAGGTAGGGATACTTTTACCCTACTATTTCTTTATTTTGAAGAGATTTCATGGTATTGTTGTGACCCATGAGCTAATTTGAGGATATTGTTGGATTAAACCCATGTTTTACATAAATAGACCATCTTACTTGATTTTTGCTTGAAATTTCTTAACTCCCTTTTCAAAACATGTATATAAATGTTGTTAAAACCTATATCTATGATAAAGGAGAAGAACCCCCAAATTTGGTAAAACCCTAGCCTGGTACATGAAGATAGATGATAGTTTTGCTTAAATTGAAAGTAGTATCATGAAATTGAGATGTTAAATTGAATATACACAAGTTTAATGAATTTTGGAAGTGTTTGGAAATTTATGTAAAGTTTGCGATTGAACTCTTATTTTTGATATTTTAAATTATGTGATAATATGAAACAAAGTTTTGGAGGGAGAAATTGTTAATGGTATGGATGATATGAATTTGTGATGAAATGATGAAGTTGAAGTTTAAGAGGTTGCATTGAATTATGTTGAATTGCATTGTTGGATTGTGTTGAGTATGTGTGGATGGTGTTATGTTGGTACTTGCACGGGAGATGAAAAAGGATTTTTGGGGGCCCACGTCCGCCGTATAATAGTGGCATATAGCGATTCCAGTTTTCCCTTTCTGTATTTGTTGTGTTCCGGACGTTGGTTCCGTGGAGTTGGTGGTTGTATACCTTGTTGTCATCCTTTAATTCCGTATGTTTGAGTTTTAGGATGTGTTGAGCGTGTTTTGAACAGATAGGTTGAGTTTTGGTCTGAAGTGTTGTTGCCTAGAGTTTTGGTGTTACGCTCGAGCGGGTCATTCTGCGCTCGAGCGGAGTTTGCTTTTTGGTTGTCCGCTCGAGCGGGCATTCTTACGCTCGAGCGGAGTTTACACACTCCCAGTATTTCGTGCCTCTGCAAAACTTCTGCAGGTGTGTTTTTCACGCTCGAGCGGGTTTTCTTACGCTCGAGCGTGTTGCACTCGAGCGGACCTTTTGGCCCTCGAGCGGGTAGTGCTTTGTCTGTGAAAGTTCTGGGAGGGGGAAATCTACGCTCGAGCGGACTGGTTTTCGCGCTCAAGCGGATGTACTTTATCTTGTGTCTTGACGCTCGAGTGGGCCTTATTGCGCTCGAGCAGATCCAGTTTTTTGTTCTTGACGCTCGAGCGTCCTGTTCTCTGCTCGAGCGGACCTGTCGTATATCAGATAGCAGTTATGCATTTTTTAATCACTTTTCACTTTTCTTCTCTCTCTTTTACTTTCCCAAAATCAATTTTGAGAGCTTCTCTCTCTAAAAACTCCTTTCTCTCTAGGGTTTGATCTAGTTAGAGTGTTCTCCTTTCCTTCGCCTTTGTAAAAAGTGTGTTGATCGTCGAGGGCTTCGTTTTGATCCGAAAAGTTTGGAGTTTGGAGCATTTTGGTTTTGGTCTCTTCTTCCATTCGAGCTCTAACTCGAGGTAGGGATATCCTACTCCATCTTATGAGCTTTGTCTTTAAATTTAGTATTTCGATATGTTGGGGGTTGTTGGGTAATTTCGAGAAAGTTTGGGGTCATTGTGTAATTTTCTAAAGAGGGGTTTTCAAAGTTTAAAACCTTTATGTATGTAGTACATTGGAAAATGAACTTGGTGTGGGATTATTGAGGAAAATGGAACCTTAGGGTTGGTTTTGTAAGTTATGGAAGAAACCCTAATTGTTGATAAATTAATTTGTATAATTAATTTTGGGAACTGAGAAATTGAATAAGAAATATTCAAACTGGAAAGGTTTAGGAGTAAAGGGTGTAGTTGGATCAATTTATCACTCACCTAGACAAATGTTGATATTTTATCCATTTGATGCATTTATTTCTGTTTAGAAATAACTGTTTTGGGCTATCGGTGGAGGATAGTCTGATTGTTGTAGACAATGCATGATGATTAGGCAAACTAAAACTAATCAATGGAATGTGTCATCGAATATGACGGTTGAAAATACATTAACCTTATGTATTGATTGATTATGTATATGATCTGTATTTATATACATTGTGTTGTGTGGGAGGAGATAGGGGATGTACTCCAACGGTTTAGGGGAAGATAGGGATGGACCTCTAAACCGGAATCTGTGTGATATTGATATAGCACTACAATGTGTATCATGGTGAAGTATGGAAGTGTGTTGATATGATATAGCATTAAAATGTATATCATTATCAATTGTGAAGTATAGAATGTTTCTATGTTATGTCGATACAACACCAAAATGTGTATACTTGTAAAGTAAGGAAGTGGTTTATGTGTAAATGATACAACACCAAAATGTGTATCCGTCAAGAATTCGAAAGTGTTTTAGTAATGAGTTATGATCTCATGAAATTATTTGGCCAGGTCCTGAGCCTTGTTTTCAAATTCAAAGTTGAATAAGAATTGGAAAGTGAAATGTAACATGTTATGATTGTCATGAAACGGTAATATGGCATGAGTTGGAATATAAGTATGGACCATCTGTTGAATGCTATTATTTAGTCATTGTTTATAGTTGGTTTAGTATATTTCTACTGGGCTTGTCACCCTATATGGGACATCATTTTTAGGTACAGGTAGCATGCCACCTCCAAGGACGTAGCTTGGGAGGCTTAGTGGCTGGGACTTTTGTTTGTTTTGTTGTATTACATGTATATCAAGCCAAGGGCTTCCTTTATATAGAGTTAGCACTCTTTTTTTTGTAACCAAGTGTTGACTTGGAAAGTTGTAAGCCCTTAGGGCATTTACTTTTGTTGTCAACATGTTAATACTTTTGTAATGATTACTCTGATGGAATATATTTATGTTCATTCTCCTATGTCTAAATATGTTATTGTTGGATGATTTATGGTTTATTTTGAGGGCGTTACAACTTGGTATCAGAGCTTACTGGGTTCGAATACTTTGGGTACGTGGGAAGTGATTAGTATCACAATGGTTTGTCTCGCTTATTAGAGACTTATGTGTAATGTTATGTGTTATGTGATAACATGTTTATGTGACTACTTGGGTATGGGATTAGTTTCTAGGATGTTGATCGGATCCTTGGTTTCTGGAGTCCTATTGGAAAAGCACTTGATCAATGTTGTTTCTAACTGGAACTCTAGCAACGCCTCAGGACTATCATTATCCAGAAATGAAATTCGTAAGTGCTTATGTGATACGTGCTTACATGGAGTGAATTATTGTTGTCCATTGCATTAGGACGCGAGTGTTATAGCTTCGGCACATTTGTGAATGTGCTAATGTTCTTCGTTACCTTTATTAGGATGTCAAGACGAGGACGTGGTGGTAGGCGAGGTAGGCCTAGGAGGCAGGAGGTGCCTATACCGGATGACATTCCGGCGCAGCAGGAGGGTGTTGGCCAAGCCAATGTGGCCGAGCCAACAGGTCAGCAGGCCATGGGCGCCTTAGCCCGTGAGATGGCAGGAGCATTGAGAGCATCCATGGACATTCTCAGAGTTGAGAATCGAGTCCAGGCCCAGGTTGTTGATGCAGGGCCTTCCTTCTTGAAGAGGGAGTTCTTCCGGTCAAACCCGGACGAGTTTGTTGGGGATCCGAAAGAGCCACTTAAGGCACGAGTGGTTAGAGCAGATGAGTAAGACGTTTGAGATGCTTGGCATCGAAGACGGGACTTTGAAAGTGACCTTGGCATCTTTCCAGCTTAAGGGGGATGCGGGTCAGTGGTGGAAATTTATAAAGGGCTGTATTGGTGGCACTTGGGAGGCTTTTGTGGATGTTTTCCAAGAGAAGTTCTTATCTCCAGCAGTCAGGGAGAAGCTGAGAGACCAGTTCTGTCAGCTTTTGCAGTTGAGCTCTTCAGTGGCCGAGTATGAGGTTGTTTTACTAGCTTGTCCAGGTTTGCACCTGAACTTGTGGCGTCCGAGAAACGCCGCTGTATCGAGTTTGAGAAGAGGTTAGCGCGGCTCAAGATGAGAGTTGGCGGGTCTATGATTTGAGATTATGGGCGTCTGGTTGATACTGCAGCCCATATGGAGATCATGATGCAGGAGGAGGAAGGAGGACAGAGAGGCTCCAAGAGGAGCCAGGATGTCAGGGTGATGGCAGGAGACAGAGGGGTGCTAACCTCAGCAGTCTCAGGGCGGTGTGCTAGATCGACTTTCCAGTGCCGAGTGCAGGCTCGGGAGAGGCAATCAGGGAGATTTCACCTGTTACAAGTGTGGTCAGCTGGGCCACAAGGCTTCGGTTTGCCCACAGAGGGGAAGAGGTTAGAGAGCTGCTTCATCTTCAACTAGACCGCAGAGCCAGAGTCAGGGCAGGGGCCAGTCCTTGTCTTGTTATCAGTGTGGTCAGCCTGGGCACCTGAAGAGGTTTTGCCCACAGTTAAGTGCCACTTCGGGCGCGTCTGGTTCTAGGCAGACGCAGGGTTTTCAGCCAGCTCAGTCTGTGCAGGTCTCGAGGGCCAATCCGGGATCTTCGTCGTCCCAGTCTGTGCAACAGTCATATGCTCCTAGGGGTGAGCAGGTGGATTAGGGGCCTACTGGGTGCATGTACGCTGTTACCGCGCAGGATCTTGTACCTGCTCCATCAGTTGTGAGAGGTACCTTCTTGTTTGCAACTCAGTTGCTAGTGTATTGATTATATACGGGTGCATCTCATTCTTTTGTATCTGTTGCATTTGCATCTGTTTGGATTGGAGTTGGCACAGTTAGCATCTCTTATTGTGTAGTGTCACCCTATCGGGGTGAGTTGATTTTGAAACAAGGATGTAGGTTGTTGTGATATAGAGGTCGCCGATCACCGGCTTCTGTTTCCTTTTGTAGTGATGCCCATGTCGGGATTTGATGTTATTTTGGGTATGGACTGGCTATCGTCATACCGGGCTGTTATTGATTGCTACCGCCAGAGGGTCACAGTTTGTACCTTGAGTAGGGATGTTTCCATTTTCTGGGAATCGGGTTGGTAGTGTGTTGTCATCGGTGTAGGATCCGCGAGGGCGGAGTGAGCTTATGGTCTACTTGCTAGCTTTTGAGTAGTGAGTGTGTGAGACCCAGACTGTGTTGCCGACAGTGGTTTGTGAGTACTCGACGTCTTTCCCGAGGATCTCGTTAGTTTGCCACCTCATCGAGAGATTGAGTTCTCTATTGATTTAGTGCCCGGCACGGCGCCGATTCTATGGCACCTTACCGTTTTGCCCCAGCCGAACTGGTTGAGTTGAAGGTTCAGCTCCAGGAATTGCTGGATAAGGGCTTTATTTGCCTTAGTGTTTCGCCGTGGGGAGCACCGGCCCTCTTTGCTAAAAAGAAAGGGTGCCTTGAGACTTTGCATCGATTACCGAAAGTTGAATCGGGCTATGGTTAAGAATAAGTATCCTATGCCCGTATAGATGATCTGTTTGACCAGTTGAAGGGTTCCCGTTGTTTTTCTAAGATAGACTTGAGATCGGGTTACCATCAGTTGAGGGTCAGTGAGGAGGATATTCCGAAGACGGAATTCCGTATGCGGTATGGCCATTATGAGTTTCTGGTGATGCCATTTGGGCTTACCAATGCACCGGCAGTCTTTATGGACTTGATGAACCGGATCTTCCGGGAATTCTTAGATCGATTTGTAGTCGTTTTCGTGGACGACATTCTTATCTATTCACCTTCGGAGGAGGAGCACGAGGAACACTTGAGAGTGGTGCTTGAGTTGCTTAGAGCCCATAGGCTGTATACCAAGTTTGGGAAGTGTAAGTTCTGGCTAGGGGAAGTCAAGTCTTAGGCCATGTGGTATCCCGGGAAGGGGTGTCTGTTGATACATCCAAGATTGAGGCGGTGCAAGATTGGGCACAGCCTAAGAGTGTTTTTGAGATCCGCAGTTTTCTGGGATTGGCTGGGTATTACCGACGGTTTGTGAAAGATTTCTCTAGGCTAGCTTCGCCGTTGACTAGGTTGACGCGGAAAGGGGTCAAGTTTGTATGGAGTGAGACTTGTGAAAAGTCGTTCCAAGAGTTGAAGGTTAGATTGACCACCGCTCCGGTCTTGATTATTCTGGAGAGAGGGTTGGGTTATGCGGTTTATTGTGATGCCTCACGAGAGGGTTTGGGTTGTGTGTTGATGCAAGAGGGGAAAGTGGTAGCCTATGGCTCACGTCAGTTGAAAATGCACGAGAAGAATTACCCCACACATGACCTAGAGTTAGCATCATAGACCCGCCAACTCTCATCTTGAGGCCGCGCCTTAACCTCTTCTCAAACTCGATACAGCGGCGTTCCTCGGACGCCACAAGTTCAGGTGCGAACCTGGACAGGCTAGTAAAAGCAGCCTCATACTCGGCCACTGAATAACTCAACTGCAAAAGCTGACAGAACTGGTCTCTCAGCTTCTCCCTGACTGCTAGAGATAAGAACTTCTCCTGGAAAGCACCCACAAAAGCCTCCCAAGTGCCACCAATACGGCCCTTCATAAATTTCCACCACTGACCTGCATCCCCCTTAAGCTGGAAAGATGCCAAGGTCACTTTCAAAGTCCCGTCTTCGATGCCAATCATCTCAAACGTCTTACTCATCTGCTTTAACCACTCGTCAGCCTTAAGTGGCTCTTTCGGATCCCTAACAAACTCGTCCGGGTTTGACCGGAAGAACTCCTTCTTCAAGAAGGAAGGCCCTGCATCAACAACCTGGGCCTGGACTTGATTCTCAGCTCTGAGAATGTCCATGGATGCTCTCAATGCTCCTGCCATCTCACGGGCTAAGGCGCCCATGGCCTGCTGACCTGCTGGCTTGGCCACATTGGCTTGGCCAACACCCTCCTGCTGCGCCGGAATGTCATCCGATATAGGCACCTCCTGCCTCCTAGGCCTACCTTGCCTACCACCACGTCCTCGTCCTGACATCCTAATAAAGGTAACGAAGAACATTAGCACATTCACAAATGTGCCGAAGCTATAACACTCGCGTCCTAATGCAATGGACAACAATAATTCACTCCATGTAAGCACGTAATCACATAAGCACTTACGAATTTCATTTCTGGATAATGATAGTCCTGAGGCGTTACTAGAGTTCCAGTTAGAAACAGCATTGATCAAGTGCTTTTCCAATAGGACTCCCAGAAACCCAAGGATCCGATCAACATCCTAGAAACTAAATCCCATACCCAAGTAGTCACATAAACATGTTATCACATAACACATAACATTACACATAAGTCTCTAATAAGCGAGACAAACCCATTGTGATACTAATCACTTCCCACGTACCCAAAGTATTCGAACCCAGTAAGCTCTGATACCAAGTTGTAACGCCCTCAAAATAAAACCATAAATCATCCAACAATAATATATTTAGACATAGGAGAATGAAGCATAAATATATTCCATCAGAGTAATCATTACAAAAAGTATTACACGTTGACAATAAAAGTAAATGCCCTAAGGGCTTACAACTTTCCAAGCAACACTTGGTTACAAAAAAAGAGTGCTAACTCTATACAAAGGAAGCCCTTGGCTTGATATACATGTAATACAACAAAACAACAAAAGTCCCAGCCACTAAGCCTCCCAAGCTACGTCCTTGGAGGTGGCATGCTACATGTACCTAAAAATGATGTCCCATATAGGGTGAGCCACAGCCCAGTAGAAATATACTAAACCAACTATAAACAATGACTAAAATAATAGCATTCAACAGATGGTCCATACTTATATTCCAACTCATGCCATATTACCGTTTCATGACAATCATAACCATGTTACATTTCACTTTCCAATTCTTATTCAACTTTGAATTTGAAAACAAGGCTCAGGACCTGGCCAAATAATTTAATGAGATCATAACTCATTACTAAAACACTTTCGAAATTCTTGACGGATACACATTTTGGTGTTGTATCATTTACACATAAACCACTTCCTTACTTTACAAGTGATACACATTTTGGTGTTGTATCGACATAACATAGAAACACTTCTATACTTCACAATTGATAATGATATACATTTTAGTGCTATATCATATCAAACACACACTTCCATACTTCACCATGATACACATTGTAGTGCTGTATCAATATCACATAGATTCCGGTTTAGAGGTCCATCCCCTATCTTCCCCTAAACCGTGGAGTACATCCCCTATCTCCTCCCACACAACACAATGTATATAAACACAAATCATATACATAATCAATCAATACATAAGGTTAATGTATTTTTCAACCGTCATATTCGATGACACATTCCATTGATTAGTTTTAGTTTGCCAAATCATCATGCATTGTCTATAACAATCACGAATATCCTCCACCGATAGCCCAAAGTAGTTATTTCTAAACAGAAAATAAATGCATCAAATGGATAAAATATCAACATTTGTCTAGGTGAGCGATAAATTGATCCAACTACACCCTTTATTCCCAAACCTTTCCAATTTGAATATTTCTTATTCAATTTCTCAGTTCCCAAAATTAATTATACAAATTAATTTATCAACAATTAGGGCTTTTTCCCATAATTACAAAACCAACCCTAAGGTTTCATTTTCCTCAATAATCCCACACCAAGTTCATTTTCCAATGTACTACATACATAAAGGTTTTAAACTTTGAAAATCCCTCTTTAGAAAATTACACAATGACCCCAAACTTTCTCGAAATTACCCAACAACCCCCAACATATCGAAATACTAAAATTTAAAGACAAAGCTCATAAGATGGAGTAGAATATCCCTACCTCGAAGTTAGAGCTCGAATGGAGAAGAAGACCAAAACCAAAATGCTCCAAACTCCAAACTTTTCGGATCAAAACGAAGCCCTCGACGATCAACACACTTTTTACAAAGGCCGAAGGAAAGGAGAACACTCTAACTAGATCAAACCCTAGAGAGAAGGGAGTTTCTAGAGAGAGAAGCTCTCAAAATCGATATTGGGAAAGTAAGAGAGAGAAGAAAAGTGAAAAGTGATTCAAAATGGCTAACTGCTATCTGATATACGACAGGCCCGCTCGAGCGGAGAACAGGACGCTCGAGCGTCAAGAACAAAAAACTAGATCCGCTCGAGCGCAATAAGGCCCACTCGAGCGCCAAGACACAAGAATAAAGTACATCCGCTCGAGCGCAAAAACCAGTCCGCTCGAGCGCAACACGCTCGAGCGTAAGAAAACCCGCTCGAGCGTGAAAAACACACCTGCAGAAGTTTTGCAGAGGCACGAAATACTGGGAGTGTATAAACTCCGCTCGAGCGCAAGAATGCCCGCTCGAGTGGACAACCAAAAAGCAAACTCCGCTCGAGCGCAGAATGACCCGCTCGAGCATAACACCAAAACTCTGGGCAACAACACTTCAGACCAAAACTCAACCTATCTGTTCAAAACACGCTCAACACATCCTAAAACTCAAACATACGGAATTAAAGGATGACAACAAGGTCTACAACCACCAACTCCACGGAACCAACGTTCGGAACACAACAAATACAGAAAGGGAAAACTGGAATCGCTATATGCCGACTATTATACGGCGGGACGTGGGCCCCCAAAAATCCTTTTTCATCTCCCCGTGCAAGTACCAACATAACACCATCCAACACAACTCAACACAATCCAACAATGCAATTCAACATAATTCAATGCAACCTCTTAAACTTCAACTTCATCATTTCATCACAAAATTCATATCATCCATACCATTAACAATTTCTCCCTCCAAAACTTTGTTTCATATTATCACATAATTTAAAATATCAAAAATAAGAGTTCAATCGCAAACTTTACATAAATTTCCAAACACTTCCAAAATTCAATTAAACTTGTGTATATTCAATTTAACATCTCAATTTCATGATACTACTTTCAATTTAAGCAAAACTATCATCTATCTTCATGTACCAGGCTAGGGTTTTACCAAATTTGGGGGTTCTTCTCCTTTATCATAGATATAGGTTTTAACAACATTTATATACATGTTTTGAAAAGGGAGTTAAGAAATTTCAAGCAAAAATCAAGTAAGATGGTTATTTATGTAAACATGGGTTTAATCCAACAATATCCTCAAATTAGCTCATGGGTCACAACAATACCATGAAATCTCTTCAAAATAAAGAAATAGTAGGTAAAAGTATCCCTACCTCAAGATTGGAAGCTAAGGATTAAGACTCATCTTCAAACTCCAATGAAATCACAAAATAATCGGTAAAGTGTTGATTCATGCTTGTTCTTCAACCTTCTTAAAAGATTTGGGGTGAATCTTTGGTAAAAAGTAGAGAAATCAAGAGTTTGGAGGGTTAGGTTTTCGGGTTTGGAGGATGGGAGGAGAAGAGAGGAGAAAAATAAAATTTTTGGGCCAAAAAGTCACTTTATAATGTCTGTTAGCGACCTGGTCGCTCGAGCGAAGGAAGCTTGGCTCGAGCGTAGAAAACAAGCTTCCAGAATCTCTGAAAATCACGTAGTTCGCTTGAGCGAAGAAAAGCTCGCTTGAGCGAGCATGCTTTCAGCGTAGAAACTCAAAATTCAAACAGGTATAGCTCTCTCGTTCGGACTCCGTTTTAGGTCGTTCTTGTGTCCAAATTGAAGCTCCGGAAACAAGATTTCCAATGGCTCTAACCTCACATTAAAATTCAAAGTATGGAAGGAGAAAAGGGCAAAAGAATGAAGGTTGGTCAAAAACAAAAACTCAAACTTGGGGCTTTTGATCTAATCTTGCCTAAATACCTTGTTAAGGCTTGATCAAGGTTCCAAATATCACCCAAGGGTCCTCAATTACAATATTTAAGGTTCACTGCCAACCCATCAATACCAGGAGTCCGACAACCATACAAGTTTTAAGGTGACGGGCACCACTTTACACCAATCCGATATGTCCGAGTCATTACAAGTATCCTACTACAAAATGAAACCAAGAATAAGAAAGCAAAAGGCCTAACATTAGTATTGTCCTGGTCAAGCTAAATGAGTCAAGCACTTGTTTTGTCATAGTACTGTCAGCCAAGCTTAGTTATCCATGAGTTTATAAGAATTGACCTCTTATGGATAAAGAAGCATACATACCTCTGATTGAGTTTCTGCATTGACATGATCTTCACATCTGACGCCCCAAAGGAACAATTCTCCACCAGAAAATTACTTGCCCAAGAAAACATTCAAAGTAACTTCTGAGTCATCCACATGGAAACTTATAAAGGTAAAGTATTTTCGGATTCTCAAGTCCAAACAACAATGCAATAACTTTCATGTTGAGAATATGGAGCACAAAACACAAATAAAGAAGCATACAATATTTTTATATTTATGTACATATAAATAATAAAATTATAAAGATTGAAGAAACATAGTGAGAAAATATACACATCAAACAAAAACGCTATCCATTTTGAACCAAAATGTATAGGACAAATCAAGTGGCATGATGCTAGAACCCAGTGTAGGTAGGATTATGGAGGTTTGTTGAGAAGTGGAAAAACTCATCCAGAGGCACCGGAGACTCAAGGGAGAATGGGAGAGAGATGTACCAGTCCAGCCAAAAGAGAGAGTGAAAGAATCTAAAACTTACATACAGTTCTCTGTGAAAATATAGAGATCCAGAACTCGAAATAGAAGCCTCAATCTCAGTGTTGTAGTCATGACATAAGAGAAGTATGTCCATCTATTCATAGAAGGTGAGCACAAGACTATAACTATATGTATGAGAAGGCTGGCAATAGTAGGGAAATCTGTTAGGTTGCTAGAATTGTCTCTTGGCAAGGGATTGCAATGGTGAAGTCTCTCTCTTAGTTGGACTAGCCTAAGGTAGCTTGACCCATGAGGGGGGGAGAGCACCGTACCAAAGCCTTTATCTCTAGCCTCTATTCCACACGACCCTAGAGTCTCACAATACATGTTAGGCAACTACCTCATCGCCTAGGTGAGTAAACAGCTGGTGTAACTCTTGCAGAAAGTAGTCATGAGGTGTGACCTACACTTCCGAGTCCTTGACTCTTGTGAGACGTAAATATTTTACTCTCACGAGTGTCAAGAATGAAACTGAAGCACACAATAAGTGTTGTTGGTCCTCTTAAGCTTCTTTGGTGTGATCAAACAAGTGTCGCTCATCACCAGACATGCGTAGGTGTACATGATGACATGTAAAGCACACATCATTTTACAATTTCCAATTTCTCCACATCAGGAGAAAATTAGAGTTCTATAAAAGCTTGGTGTACTAGATGAACTAATAAACTATACCAAGCATTGTCCAAAACATGAAGAAAGCTGAGAGGGCATCCATCGGTAACATAGGCAAATTCTAGGTTGCATCATTGTCCCAAGCAGAGAAAGAACTTGTCCTTAAGGTTAGTGTCAATTTCGATTTCACCATGGCACAAAGTGTCACGACCCGCTCCCCGTACCCAAGTGTTAAGCATCGGGATGGCCAGTAACTGAAGTGAGGGTAATTCAGTTAAACAAATTATTCCGGCCAATTCTTAAACAAATTATTAAACGCGAGCGAAAAAAATATTTAAGTGAGGGTACCAAAATAATCATTGGAGCTTCTACTTTTATAACAAAATTTATAGACCGAAAAGGCTGATATTTACATATGAAAATTAGAATTATAAATACTATAAAAATGCTATGTGTGTCTATTCCGCAACCCCTCGTCTAAGACTCTCCAAAAACTATTTCTGAATTGCATTGTTTCCTGAAAATTGGTAAACAACTATAAGCACATGGCAGAGTGAGAAATATTGTACTAAGAGCATAAGGGCATAAAATTCACCATGGATAATTATTGGCTAAACAGAGCTTGATATTAAAATACAGAGTATATAATACGGAAATCATTTGACATATAATACAGAAATCATATAAACAGAATAATGATAACCATGGTACATAATAGATCAGATGTATGGACTCAAGAGGTGGCTCCCACAATAGTGTAGCACTTAGCTCCATACAACACTTTGCTCCACGCCAGAAATCAGAGTGTCAGTGGATCCATGACAGACAGAAGGTTACAAAGTGACTAATCAGAGGGCCAATGGTTATTTAAGTCCCCCAAGGCATGGGACCTCTGTGGTGGTACTTATAAAATAATTACTCAAAACACATTTTAATAAACAGTTATATCCATGGGTTTTCATTAGTATATCAAATAAGATTCATAAATAAATAACATAATTAAAACATAGTTCACGTAAAATAAATTATGGTAACTCAAAACATACATAAAATATATTATGGTGACTCAAGGTATAACATAACTTACCTTAAAATTAATACCTCATTCTTTATTTCCACTATCAAAGACCTTCTTGATTTTTAATATATTCTTCCCCTTTCTTAGTTTGTTTTCCCCTCTTCCATTCACAACACTTGTTCCTCCTTTTATACTAAGTTTAATGCTTGCTCAACAAGTTCTAGGTGACACGTGTAGCCATGCCACAGAGCCCCTCTATTTGGCTGCATCATTATGCTCTACATTTGGAGCTTATCCCCTCAAATGGATAAGTTTAGCTTAGTTGCTTAATTATACTTGGGCCCAAATCGTAAACTAATTATATATCTTTTTTTTTCTCAATAATAGATAATCCCTTATTTAATTACACTTTATCTCATATACCCATAACATTCAATATTTTATTTTACTCTTACGGAATATTTAATTAAATATTTAGGGTTTTTCTCATTTATAATTAAATATACTAATATAAAATTTAAAGGACAACTTAAATTTTCTGGTTGTTACACAAAGGCCATCCAGAGACACAGCCAATACAGCCTAAGGTGTTATGTTTTACAATGCTTAAGACCTTATAACCCTGCTGCCCCTGTTTCAGAGTTGAGCTAAAAGCACCAAACAATAATTAAACCAATAACATCAAAGCTGCCATAGAAGCACCACAAATCAGCAAACAAATAAAATAACCAAACCAGCCCCATGACAGTAGCAATCATGCCACAACCAGCATCAACACAATGTTAACATTGGGCCAAACCTCAAAATAAAATGGTGATCAACACTGTAACAAAGCATTCCCAGTTGGAGCCAAAAAAACACAATAACAACAGAATCCACAAATTACTTGAACCCTAAACACAATGGAAACTATTTTTTACAGATGTTATCAACTCATTTTCAATGATTTGGATTGATACATTATCTGTTGCTTCTTTCAATTCCCACTTAATAAACATGTGTAACTAAGTTAAGGATTGGTGATGGGATAATTTCTTTATGACTAATATCTATGGTATGGTTCTGTGAGTTTCAACAAGTTACTTTTATGCTTGCTAAGCTATTCATACTGATTTTCAAGTATGTACAGCTTGTTATTTTATGATTTTTCCCTCTAAGTGCTTATTTCCAAGTTCAAGCGTTCAATAAATGCAAGTTGGAGCTTAACTTTACAATGATGAGTACCTTGATTATTCTATAAGTTTCTACAAGTTACTTATAGTCCCTCCCAAAATTCATGAAGGACAATCAACTATAGAAGCAAGATGCATTATGCATTTCAGATCCATGGTTATCATATATTTAAACACATTTGAATATTCAATACGATCAATAAGCATATGGAAGTTTGAGATTTCCGGAAGAAATGACTAAAGGTTAAGAGAAATATAAAAACAATTGAAATTTTGGGAAAAGGGGTAGGAATTCAAACCACTTAAAATTTTCTACATTTAAAAGGCAACAATACCTTAATATGCTATCTATTATACAGTTATTGATGTCATCAACTGCAGCAGTCATCAAATAATTGCATTATTAGTACTAATGATGCTGCTATTAACTTTAACATTGTTTTTGTTTTTGTCTCTAGCCATCTCTACAACTACTCAATGACACTTTAGGGTACTGGATTAAGGGGTGCAAACATGCCTTTTCTAGCTCGGAAAGAGGGCATATAATAAAACTTATCCTTTAATATGCAAATGTAGAAGTTGAAAATCAATTCCCTCAGTAAAAGGTTTTGTCATTAGTCACACACTGAAGCGCACATTATTCAAAACATAAGTAGTTAAGAAGTTTACAATTCCATACGTGACTAATGTATGTGTGTGTTCTGTGTATACAGCATTATTGTGTTTCTGTTCATGTCAATTTGGTAAAGGAAGAAAAAATTATGATGCTACTGTTTCTTATATTGTTAAATCACAAACAGAATGACAAGACCATGTATCTTATAATTGTTTTACACATTGAAACAAGACAATATTATGGAGCATCTTCATACTAAGACAAAAACAAATCAACTGGCTGCACCATAACAGGGCCCATCCTTAGATATCAATGTCACATATTTAAAAAATCAATGATGGACTGCAACAAGTATACTTATTCAGTCACATTCAGGTAATAACCTACAGGTTTGGTATGTAAAGCAATTTTAATTTATTTTTTGCAAAGTGCCTGTGACTTGATAGCATATAAGTTGTTGTGCATATGTTTAGAAACTTGGATTTGTTAAGTAAAAAGAAAAGGAAAGTGAAAGTGATGATGAAAGAAAGAAAAGAGAAATGAAATGAGATATCTAAATTTCTTGGTTTTGTTTTATTAAGGGGTAGGAATTCGAACCACTTAAAAATTTTCTACATTTAAAAGGCAACAACACATCTGAAATCTCAGTCTATTGTTGGGGCTTGGCCAGTGATGCCACACATCCGATAGAATTATAATTGAACCAGTAGACACTATTAGGTAAATTGCCACCACACATGAAATGCCTTTTCAAGGTAACCATCATCCTAACTCACAAGTCATTCGATTCATAGCCAATAAAGAATAATTAACCAGGATAGTGTATAACTAATCGGATCCCTAAAGAAGTAGGTCCTAATCAAATCACCAAACAAATCCACTATATAAACATACTTCGTTTAATCAGATATGCTCAAATTCACTTGGTGAAAACATATACATAATAAAAAGCTTACTCAAGAAACATTATGAAATAAACTAGAAGCACAAAGATACATAAACTTTACAAAAACAAAACAAACAATCGAAATCATTGCAAAGTTCAACGAAAATAAATTCTTTTGATTGAAGCAGAGAAAATAAAGACCTCTAACTCAACTCAAATCAAATTAGCACAGCTTTGTTTATTATTATTATTATTTTGAAGTTCCATTTTTTGTTGCTGCTCCTCGATTTCCTAAGGATCGACCCTTGCATGTTGTAATGTTTCTGGAGGTGTTACTGGAATTTAGGGTTGACACCATTCTTTTGTTGTTGGTCTCAAGGGTCGACACCAGTCTGGGAAGGGCCGACCCTTGTATATTGCAGAATCTGTGCGTTAGTTGCTAGAAATTAGTGTTGACCCTTCCTGTCTAAAGGTCGACCCCTTGCTTGCTGCCAGATTGTCTCTTTTACCTGAAGGGTCGACCCCTGCGTGTTTTTTTTCCAGAATTTTGGGGTTCGAATGGGCCCTACTTTTGCGGGTTTTGGACTTATCCTTTTTCATTGACCTTAGGGCTATTCTCTACTACTATAAATAGACCCAAACCACACCTCTCTCATAATTTTCTTCTCTTTTTCCTCTCCAAACCGAGAGTCTCTCTCTCTATTTCTCTCAAAAACTCACTTTCCCACTTCAATCCTTAGATCTACTCTCTTAGAGGTGTTTTCTCACCTTGATCCTTTGAGATAACTTGTAGATCATTTCAAGGGCTTTCTATTGGTCTGAGAAGTTTGTGGCTTCATCAACCTTGAGTTTTTCGGGTTTTCTTCCTCATGACTTGAGGTAGGGATACTTTTACCTTAGTATTTCTTTGTTTTGAAGGGATTTCATGGTATGGTTGTGATTTATGAGTTAATTGGAGGGTATTGTTGGGTTAATCTTATGCTTTACATAAACAAACCATTTTACTTGACTATTGCTTGAGATTCCTTTACTCCCTCTTTTCAAAACATGTATATAAATGTTGTTACAAACCATATCTATAATAGAGGAGAAAAACTCCCAAATTTGGTAAAACCTTAGATTCTCCATTTGAGTTGAAAACACCACATTAAAAGCGGAATTTCCTTGATTCATGAAATATTGGGAATAATAAATAGATGAAGGATGTGGATGTTGATATAGTAAAAGAATTTTTGCTTGGATGTTATTTGTTTTCCTTAAATCTTGTGTTGTATTCAATTCTTGGGTAATGTTGGATGGTTGTTGATGGAATAAAATGTGAATGAATTGTTAATTGTGCATGAGTCTGAGTAAGAGTCAGTTTTCCAAATGTCGTGTTATGTTGGTATCGGCGAGGGGAGTTTAAAAAGGTGCCCAAATGCCCTGTCTAGGCTTATCGCTGGACGAATGTGGGAAAAATATTTTTCGGTGTCCACATAGTCCTGCCGTATGATAGCCGACAAAAGTGGAAAAACGGATGGTTTTCTTTGGGGTGTTGTGGACTTGCCTTTTTTCGTGACCCGCCTTTTGGAAAGGTTTAAAATGAAAGGCCTCATAGTTCAGACTCCCGTGGTTCTGAATCTAGTCTCACAAGTGCAATGTGAAACTGATAAACACCAAAGAGTCCAATTCCGGCAAATCGTTTTGGAAAATCAATTTAAAATCAAGTAATGCCAAAATTGGACTGCTTTGCCAGATAAAGAGTCGCCACCTAAATATTTTTTATTTTGGGAAAATTTAGGAAACCCTGACTCGTGTCGAAGACCACGTGTCTATCATCACCAAAGTTGCCTCGGCTTGGGAACTTAGGTAAGAGAGGGGAAGGTCCTGAAATGAGCACCCCCTGCTCGCCTGATCAAAGATCGGCCTCTACTAATCATGATATATTTTTTATAAACATTATGTGTTCTTATTCTGGTTATTAAACTAGCTTTACTATGTGATGTGCACAAGCAAGTATAGACTAGTTTGCTCAATTTGGAACAATTCAACTCATGTTTGTTTGCGAAAATGGTTTGAATTTGCCACCAAACATAGTGGGCTTAAAACATGATTTGCCACTCAACAAAGTGGGCTTAAAAATTACATTTGTTAAATCGTTCCAATTCAAACAAGCCTTCATCCACAGGCATTCATGCAATTTAGCAAGTAAGCACATAGCCTCATGGCAAGCATGCTAATCATGGCATCATGGCAATCACACTCATGCAAGAATGCAAAGTATAAAAACTCACCGAGTACTCCAAGCCAAAACAGAAACTAGTTAGAAAGATGCATGATTCTAACTATGCAAGATGCCTAATGCAACACATGCAATATGCAATTTAATAGGCTCGGCTACTAATATGGCATATGAGGCAATTTGAACAACATGCGATTAAACATGTACTCAAAGAAGTATTGAATTGCAATGCAGTTTGAATAATGTGCCAAGTCTCGGTGTATGCAATACAAATGAATGGATGTAAGCATGTTTGTTGCTTGTCTTTGACAGAGCTCAGAGTCATGAAATGACGTGAGTGAATGTCAAAGCTCAGAGAAGACCCATTTTGACAAGGCCATAAGACTTGGGCAAACAAACAAAATGCAGATGCAGAAACAAAAGGTTGTACCCGCAGGCTGCCTACGTATCATTTTGCAAGGAATCAAACCAACGTAGTTTAGGGACAGGATGCAAAATGATATGCAATTGTAATAAAATCATGCAAATGATATACAATGTGACAAAATCATCAAACCATAAGCAGTGCAAAACACACAAATGCCATAAAGAGATGGAGATGCAAAATCAAACTACGTTTAACATAGAAAAGGTGCCGGAACCCTCAAACCACAATTCTCTTTGTGGGAGAGGCATGTGCACATGCAGAACTATGTGTTTCGCAGAAAGAATACAAGTAATTGGGTGGAATGATATAAGTGAGGAATGATCTGTTGAGGAAAGATAATGATCCTACATGCTGAATGCAACAAAACAAAGTACGATGCAGTGGATGTAGTGAATAAGGCGTAAGCCGAACCACATTTTACCTAGAAAAGGTATGGACACAAAACAGACCATCTCTAACATAGAAAAGGTGCTGAAACCCTCAGACCACAATTCTCTAAGTGGAATAGGCGTGTACACATGCAGAGCTATGTTGTAACATGAAAAGTATGGGCACATGCCAAACTAAACTTAACATGGAAAGGATGAAGGCGATAAAATGGTATGATGTAGTAGATGAATAGGGTGACATACTCTAACCACGCTGGAATCGTGAGAGGAGGAAGAACAAATCCCAAACATGCTGAAATCGTGTGAGGAAAGGAACACTTAAACCACGCTGAAATCGTGAGAAGAGGTCCTAAGAAAACCACTCAGGGGCGCGTTCCACGCGTCCTGAGATAAATTCCAAACACATTGAAATCGTGTAAGGAAAGGAGCACTCTAACCATGCTGAAATCATGAGAAGAGGTCCTAAGAAAAGCATTCAGAGGTGCGTTCCATGCATCCTGAGATAAATTCCAAACACGCTGAAATTGTGTGGGGAAAAGAACATTCTAACTACGCTGAAATCGTGCGAAGAGGTCTGAAAACAATTACTCAAGGGCGCGTTCCATGCAACTTGAGACAAATTCCAAACACGCTGAAATCGTGAGAAGAGGTCTAAAGAAAAACCAATCAGGAGTGCGTTCCACGTATCCTGAGATAAATTCTAAACACGCTGAAATCGTGTGAGGAAAGGAACACTCTAACCACGCTGAAATCGTAAGAAGAGATCCAAAGACAACCACTTAGAGGCGCGTTCCATGCGTCCTGAGAAAGCCCCGGGGGACAACAATCCTAAACTCTACTCAGTGTAAAAGGATCAATGATACAAGATAACACAAGATGCAAATAAATGCAATACGTGCGACGATATGATACATGTTATAAGCAATGTAGTGCATGATGCTTAGGGAATGCAATAAACAAACAAAACGACGCTTTTAAAAAAGCACCTCATGGGGTGAGTGGTGATGAACCGCTCTACTCTGACAGGGATCTCCCCCTTGTGTTCTCGAATTCTTACCTTGTATTCTTTGAACTCTTACCTTCAACTCACAGTACAAAGGTCTGAAATATTGACAAGGAGCGACATCTGCATGTAGAAGCCATGGATGCCGTTTTTCTTCCTGATCATATTCACAACTTTCCCTATTCTCCAATGGGGTGACAGACTAGGTTGGTTCTGTATCCAGAATTGAGGCGCACACAAGCTATCTCAATCTATGGGGCTGCCATATAGATTTCGAGCCGGGGATACACCCCTAGGTATTTAAATCAGACTTTACTCTCAGAAATCTTGAACCTTTGCGTTCAAGGCATCGCCATTCGAACTCTAGTTTTCACCGTCGCATTTGGTCTCCTAGGAATTCATTGCAAACACAGCCAAGATGCCTCTGGCAGGGAATGGTACTTAGGGAGAGCATTTCTGAATGCCATTCTGGCTTAAAGCAGGCTTGAGCTTGAGCTTGGGGTAGAGGTACACTCATACTATGGAGCATTGACAAGGCCTGAAAAGGTACATCCGGAATGCAATCTCAGAATTTTCTGAAGTTAAAACACACTTAGATGCTTCGCATTTTCCCTCTTTTCTTTTGCTTTGCAGTCTGGAACTCGTGTAGCTTCAGATAGGTCCTTGTTCTATTGTTCTCACATGACCTGGGTTGAACCCTGCAGTTTATGAAAGAAAGAATCCTGTTTTGTACATATGTGGAGAATGACATAACACTTTGAGCACAAAACGATTTTTTTGAAATTGAGATTGAGAATGATTTTTTAATCGGGTATTGAGCCTACGATTGACCACAGTACACTACGACTCAACAAAGAGAAAACGAAGGTAAAACAACCTAAACACATCTATTGATACTCGAAACGACTCAAAACAAGAATTGAGGTAAACAAAAACAACACACAACACTCGGATGTGTACCACCAGTGGGAGACCTCTCGGTTCATGGGGAGCCCACAGCTTCTCCAGGTATTGTTTCCCACCATTTCTTATTTGTGATTCTTACATCACTCTGGCACTCAATCTTTTTTTTTTTTCCTTTCTGAAAAGCCCTTTCCTTACTTTTTCTCTCAGCGCACATCTCTCTATTCTTTAATCTCTCTTATTTTTATCCCTCCCCTGGGTGGTTGATGGATAAGCAAGAAGTTGTTGGCTCTTGCCCCTGGTATTTAGCTAGATTCTCTTTCTTTCGCTCATAACTAGTGAGCTCTCCCATAGAGGGGTTGTGGCGCGACTGGATGTGCAGCAGATCTGCAACTGACATCGGTTGACGATGCCCTCGGCTTAGCTTGACCGAGATGATTACAGCATGTCCCACCGGCCAGACATACAATC
The DNA here is from genome assembly GCA_030407325.1 of Camellia japonica. Lineage (NCBI taxonomy): Eukaryota > Viridiplantae > Streptophyta > Magnoliopsida > Ericales > Theaceae > Camellia > Camellia japonica. The sequence continues at coordinate 39,693,839 of JAPPVO010000024.1, read as the reverse complement.
AATTGGTCTCACACATTGCGTTTTCTATGTCCCCATTCCGGGTTAGATGCTAATTTGAGTGTGATCGTCCAGATGAGGGGACCGAACATCCAACTCCATTTTCAATTTGTGCTTTGCATTTGGCTTGATACCACACTGCTTGGAGGATGAGAGCTTTTGGCCTTTTGCTGTTAACTTCAGTTGCACATTTTCTAGCGAATATGGTGCCCTTTTTGGCAAGTATGGTGCCTTTTCTGGCAAGTATGGTGCCAATGGGAAAAAGACAGAAAGCCTGACTCAACTGTGTCCCTAGTTCATCATTTTGACAATTTTTTTTTTGTTTTGGCTTTCTAATAAAACAATTTTGACCAATATGAGAGTTAGATTAACATACTTGTTTGATTTTTGATTTTAAATCATGCAAGTCAGGTTGTGTGCACTGAAAATTTTCCTTTCTTAGGTCCAAGGCATGGTCCAGTTTTGGAAAAATGGAATAATTTTGAGAGAATTAGTCAACCTCATAAAAATTCTCAAAAAATGCTTTTGCAAATGGCCACTGCTCGACCAATATAATAGTTACTCTTGAGATGCACAACCTCATATTTGAACTTGAATTATCTTGCAGCTGAATCTTCCAGTGGAATAGAATAACTAATTTTGAACGAAGACGAGCCAATTTGCACATGGATAAGATAGTCGAGTTGAACAAGGGTAAACCAATCAACATAGATGAAACAGGCAGGTTGAAAATGATTGGGGCTGAACTTCAGGATGAAGTTGCCTACGTATCCCAAAAATGGGAATCAGGCCGTACGTAGTTTTGGGTTGAGGTTCACTCAGGTATTAACACTCTCTTTTTACTCTCTTACTTTTGCCAAAGCCGCCCTTTCTGGTTTTCAACCTTGCGAGCTCTGTTTTTTTTTTTTTTTTCCATTTCTTTTGTTCTTTTCTTTTCTTTTGTTCTTTTTTTTCTTTCGTTCTTTTCTTTTCTTTTTCTTGCTCTAACTTTTGCCTGCGTCGCCCTTCTAGGTTTTCTGCCAAGTGAACCTCTCAAGGATAAAAAAAGTTTAACTTGTCCATGTTGATTGGTCGTAGGATCTCTAAGCCATCTGAATCCATAAGAATGGCTGCTTTTGCTGACTAAATAGTCTTGATGATACGAGAGCCCATCTAATTGGGGTCTGAATTTGCCGCTAGTGTTGTGGATAGGAACTCAATTGTCCTTCAGCAAAAACTTTCTTCTTTTCAAATTTTGGGATTTGGGCTTTCTTGCCGATCTTCATTGGTTTGCGGAATGACTCATCTTTGACTCTTCGAACATTTTGACCTTTTTGCCCCTAGTTCGAAGGCTACTTCTGTTCTAGCTTGCAAGCTTCCTTTGACGACATCTGACTTTCTTGATCTGACCTTCTTTCCCCTAGTTCAAGGGCTGCTTCTGATCCGGCCATACAAGCCTTATGTTTTGGTTGATTGTTTGAACATTCTGAGTCAAGGTTCAAGGTTTGAAAGCAAAGGGGGTCGAGTCTCGAGGCCGAGAGTGATCCTATGCTATATAATCTCAAAATCAATTCCACGCATGTCTTCGCAGGACCACGCAAAACATTTTTTGAAATCTTTTAAGAAAGCGACTAGTCACTCACGCTGAAGACAATGTAGAACCAATCTGGATCAAGCTAGGATCCTTCTCAGTACTCACATTAACAAACATGATTTCATTCATCAAGGGCTTAGCAGGCTTCTCTTCCTCTCAATTGATCAAATTTTTACAAATCCCGAGGAATTCCTTCCTCTTTGTTTTCATCACAGTGTTAGAAAAGTTTTGAAAAAACTTAGGTCAATGCAATGATTTCAAGGCACAGAAAAGTAGGTGAAAATCTCTGTCGTTTCATTCAAATCTTTTGGCGTAACAGGCTCAATGGCAGAAACAGACGCAAAAGAAAGAGTGTAAAACACAAAACAAGAAAGTGATGTTCGAGGTAACACCCCGAAATCACCCGACTCTAACACAACAGGACTGACTCGATACGACAAGACAGACTCAATACAACAAAACTGACTCAATACCCAAGTTAGAAAGTAAAATAAACAGCATTTTCAAATTGCTCAAAACAGTGCGTGTCATCCCCACATCCGTAGTAAAATGAGCGCCATTAGCAGGTGGTTCATCCCTCGATCACATAATCACATTATCCCCCAAGTTCATTGATCCGGTGCCGATAGACTTTGTAGGACCTGGTGCGGCGATGACATCTTTATCAATCAGATATTGTATTTCATGGCGAAGACGAAAACAACTGTTAGTGTCATGATCGATTTGTTGATGGAAGGCACAGTACTTGGCAGCATTGTGCTTGGCTGGAAGGGGATCCGGGAGAGACCGAGGCTCAAGGGGTTTGAGATGGCCTTGTCCTATAAGGATTTGGAGAGCTTTGGACAAGGTCATGTAAAGCGGGGCAAAGACCCTCTGACCTCGGGGTTGGTGCTTTGAGGTCTGTGGAGTTGTGTTGGATGTACCAGCAAAGGGGGTGACAGGTGCTGATTGGGTTTGATGATCTCTTCTGAGTGTAGGATTGGAGGTGAAAGGGGTGTTTCTGGTATGATATCCCTTTTCCCGGCTTGCCCCATTGATTCAGAATGCTCTCATCCTAAGTGGCAAAAGTGTCATCCACAGTCTTTGCAACAACTGCGAACACTTGCTGTTTGTTCAGTCCTTCAGCCTTCAAAGCCTCAACAACCCATTGAAGATGTTCATAGGGACCAATACTTGCCCCGACCTTGTTCTTACCACTGGCCTCCACTTTGCCAAGGGATTGGGTCGCTATATTAGAGCGAAGCCCAGTTGTTGTCGACATGTCATTGCCCAGACCTGGGATGGCTTCAGTTGGCCATTTTCAATTGTAACTCGCCCCAAGATTGGGGAACCTTTTGGCGTGAAATTTCTGGCATGTGATGTGGTCGACGACGGAGCCAATATCCCAAAGGCTAAACCTGCCACTGTTCTCTGAAGATCTTATCATGCTCATCAGCTCAGAAGTAGTGGGTTCATGGGTTTGAGATGATTGAGGCTCGAGTGCATCCATCATGCACAAATCAGTACTTTTTGGAATGAGCACCTCAGGCTTGAGTAAATGGGCCAGGGTGATGTATATGCTGGGGTTGTAGGTCGGTAGCAGTGTATGGATTAAATTGAGATGTGGAGGTGATAGGTTAGGGGTGGCCTGAGGTCCTTTTGGTGGAGCTATGGTCTCTTCGTCAATAAGATCCTGAATCTTATGACGGAGGCGGATGCAACGATTCATATCATGACCGTGCTATTGATGATAGGCACAGTATTTAGCTGGGTCATATCTTGGTGGAAGAGGATTTGGAAGGGGTCGGGGTTCTAGGAGTTCTAGGTACCCTTTTTCTCGTAGCATTCTTAAAGCTTGAGAGAGACTCATGTAAAGAGGATGGAAATTTCGGGCTTGAGGCCGAGTTGAAGTGGTTGGTTTTTGGCTATTGAGGGGAGTGGTGACCATGTTTACTTCTGAGCATTTCGCAACTGTGCTACCATCAGTAGTAGCATTGGAACTGCGAACAACATTCTTCTTCAAAGGCTCATTATCTTCCACAAAGATTCCTTGTCTGATGGCATCCTCGGTTTGAAACCCCATTTCATGAAACCCTGGAAACGTAAATAGAGGTAGAACGATCATCTTCTACAGTAACTTGCCATGAAGATTCTGAACAATCATCCTGATTTGATCTTTTTCGGAAGGCCTTGTAGTCATCATCGAGGCCTTCGCTCTCCACCTCGTCACGAACTCTGAGAAACCCCTTTAGCTCTTGGTGGGTGACTTCGAGATCACGAGTTGTGACCTCGGTCTGTGTGTTATAGGAGTATTGAGCAATAAAGGCCTCAGCCATCTCTTCCCAGTTCTGTTTCACAGAGTCCTCCGATTTAGCATACCAGATTACGGCTATCCTAGACATGGTTTGGCCGAAGAGAGACAACTTCTGGGCTGGGGTCAAACCCATTGGCCTCAGGATATCAGAAAATAGGCGGAGATGCACCATTGGGTCTCCAAAGCCATCGAAGTGGTCGATATGCGTCATTTTAAACTGCTCTGGTAAGGTAACTATAGATTCAGTATACCCGTCCTCTAAATCCGGGATGGAGTTCACTCATTGTGCTCGTTTGAATAACTTCTCCAGTTTATTGACCTTAAGTGCAGTTGGGTCAACCTCGAATTCAAACGGAGCTTCAGTTTGATAGACATGAGCTTTAGAGGCTTGTTCTGGGATTGGCTCTACCAGATTGCCGTGAGTCTCTTGGACATTAGCAGTATGGGCAGTGGCTCGGGTATTGGGTTACCCATGGGAGGTGCATGAGATACAGAAGCTACGGTCGGTTGTGGTTGCTGTTGCTGAAGCCTATCTATCACTTCTGCTTGGCGGGCTACGAACTCAGCTTAGAGGGCTGTGACCTCAGCTTGGTGAGCGGTGTCTTGCTGCAGTACTTCAAATGTTTACTGTAGGTGCCGTATGAGTTCTTCCACACTGGATGGGGGATACTGAGCCATGGGAATGGGTGATTGATCTCGTGCTAAACTGAATGCAGACAACTGTTCCCAGACCAGACTAGACTCGGGTGAACTAAGGTGTGACTGTTGTAGACACTGCACTGGTGAATTCTGCCTGAACCTCCTTCGTCTTGTAACCAGTGGGGGTGAGGTAAACACAGGTTGCTTCTGAACAATTTCAAACCTGACAAAGTCTATCGACACAAGTCCAGAGTACCTGGGGGATATTGGAGCCTTCTGAAGCTATGGTTCCAGGACGACATTGCAAAAAAGAAAACAGACAGCATCTCAGCCCAATTTCACTATAACATATATGAGCATAGCTGAATGACTATACTCTCTATTGAATTCTGCCCCAAAATAGATATCAACTTGGCAACTGATATGCACACCCCTGTACAGTTTCACTGTAAAGCACATACCAGTTAAAGTGAGCCAAAACACCCCTATGATGGGGTAGGGTTACCCTGTCCTAATTTCATCAGGAACTAGGGATAATTATTCAAACAAAGTGGTTTCACCACAATCCTGCATTCGGGTAAGCAACCTGTCCGAGTTTGGAACAGTCTCTAAGGCTTCCGATATGTAACTAGGTTGATTGGTCAAAAAAGGGTACCTCAGCAAGACTACCTAATATACCTCTCACACCTAACACCGAGCAGTGAAAGGAGGATCAAACGGTACAGCGGTAGTCCAGATCCAAGGGTTGTGTTCCCATCGTGGCAGAGCCCGCAACCGATCAGCCTTTTGGCAAGCCTTTCCAAGCAAGCCTCCGGCAAACCGTTCAGGAATAGCAGATGGCAAACATAGTGATTTAGGCGCACCGATGCAAATGCAAATGCAAAGAAACACATAAGTGTAGATAAAACAACATATCATGAGTTCGAGTCAAGTTCTCTAAATCCCCAGCAGAGTCGCCAGAAACTGTGGACTCGCCTTTTTCCATGCCCCCGCCATTCGAAAAGGGTTTGAAAAGAAGGCCTCATAGTTCGGACTCTCGCGGTTCTAAATCTAGTCTCACAAGTGCAATGTGAAACTGATAAATACCAAAGAGTCCAATTCCGACAAATCTTTTGGAAAATCGATTTTAAATCAAATAATGCCAAAATTGGACTGCTTTGCCAGATACAGAGTCGCCACCTAAATATTTTATTTTTGGAAAATTCAGGAAACCCTGACTCGTGTCAAAGACCACGTGTCCATCATCACCAAAGTTGCCTCGGCTCAGGAACTTGGGTATGAGAGGGGAAGGTCTTGAAATGAGCACCCCCGCTCGCCCGATCAAAGATCGACCTCTACTAATCATGATATGTTCTTTTATAAACATTATGTGTTCTTATTCCGGTTATTAATCTAGCTTTACTGTGTGATGCACACAAGCAAGTATAGACTAAAGTAGCAAGAATTGGAACAACTTAACTCATGTTTGTTTTCAGAAATGGTTTGAAGTTGCCACCCTCAAGTGGGCTTAAAAATGTGGATTTGCCACCAAACATAGTGGGCTTAAAACATGATTTTGCCACAACAAAGTAGGCTTAAAATGCACATTTGTTGAATCATTCCAATTCAAGCAACAAGCCTTCATCCACAGGCATTCATGCAGTTTAGCATTTAAGCACATAGCCTCATGGCAAGCATGCGAAACATGGCAATATGGCAATCACACTCATGCAAGTATGCTAAAGCATAAAACTTACAGAGTACTCCAAGCCAAAACAAAAACTAGTTAGAAAGATGCATGATCCTAACTATACAAGATGTCTAATGCAACACATGCAAAGATGCAATTTAATAGGCTCGACTACTAATATGGCATATGAATCAATTTGAACAACATGTAATAAACACGTATTCAAAGAAGATATTGAAATTGCAATGCAGTTTGAATGATGCACCGAGCCTCGGTGCATACAAGACAAATGAACAGATGCAAACATGCGAGCATAAGGTATGCTAATTGAAAATGTCCCTAATCTAACCATCAAAAGCGATTAAATAAAAGGGAGAAAGACGTGGGGTTGGAAAACATACACACACGCACGCACACTTATTATAATGCCCTCCTGAAGGAAGGTCCGAATGAATAAGCTAACTAGCTAGCTACGCTAATTAAGCTAACTAATTACAAACCGAAAACTAATTAACTATTCTACTTAACTAATTATTACAAACCGAATTGAATAACTAGCTACGCTAAGCTAATTTAGAGCAATTAAACTAATTAACTATCTAAGCTAATTAAATAATCACAACATGATATTTAACTAACTATTCTAAGCTAATTAAATATTACAAAACGAATTAATTAGCTAAACACTTTAACTAACTAATTACAAAGCAAGTAAATTAGCTACCACTAATTAACTAAATAAAGCAGTTAAATGGCCTCGAGGGGCGAGGGATGCATGCATGCTTGGTTGGTTTCCTCTCGAGAATCCACCGCCTTGCCATTGCAGCCTCTGTTTGCACACACTCGACCACTGAAAATTGCCGACTTCCAGAATGCCTCTGCTCTACCTCAGAAACACACTTGTGCAAAAATTTCCATTGATGGCCGGTTGGCTACCAATGGTGGCCGTCGACTACCATTGGCGGCCGGTCGACTACTGCTGGTGGCTGTCGGCCACTACTGGTGGCCGGTCGACTGCCCTTTCCCTGAACTTCCTTTTTTGTTGCAACAGAGAGCAAATAGAGGCAAAGCAACATATTCTCAAGGAGTGTATGTACTGCTACCCTCTTTATCATCACACAAGCTCAAAGGAGTGTAGCTCTTGGCCCTCAAACTATTAACCAAGCATTTTTCATGCATGATGGCTAAGGAACCAAGCTTGTACAAGCTTAATGAATGCACAAACAAGACTCAACAAAGCCACAACCCTATCATGCATGATCAAGGGTGGTGGTGACCAAGGATACGGTTACGTTTCATCACTTTGAGTATGAAACGTGCCATTTTCCTCGTGTTCGAATTAACGTCTGATCCGAACACATGCAATGCAACACATAAGAAGCTTATCTTGCCTCTTTTACTTGCCATGTTTTATTTACTCATTTTAGTTACCGATCCATTCTTTAATCGATTAAGTCCAAAAGTGAGTGTCCACTAATGGAAAGATGGCTCAAACCACAAGTTACTTTGGGCATGAAAGAGGCATTACACTGTTGGTAATGAACCCCCTAAGGGATTAAACCATTAGGTGCAACACCTCAATTCCACACTTAGGCAAACAAGTGGTTTGAAACCACTTTCAAAGCAAACAAAAGAGTGAAGAATGAAGGGAGGTTGCAGAGATTAAGGTGTTGAAATTACATGCAAAATAATACCAAAACATGCAATCAACTCAAGGAAATGATGTTTAAAGGCCTAAAACACCAAACTAGTGAAGCCCTTTACACTACAACCATGCAAAACAAGACTCATATGACCCAACTAGCCCAAAACAGAGCGAAAACAGTCCAAATCAGAGGCAAAAACATGCTGGAATTTGTAGACCGCCCGAACTCCGCTCCGCGCGCGAGGGCGCGCATTGTGGTTCTAGCTACTACAGTTCGGACTCCTGTTACGGCTCTGAATCTAATCTCACAAAGTGCAATGTAAGACTGATAAATCACCAAAGAGTCCAAATCCGGCAAATCGTTTTGGAAAATCAATTTTAATCAAAAAAGCGCCAAACATGACTGCTTTCCAGATTTTAGAGTCGCCACCTAAATATTTTGTTTTGGAAATTTAGGAAAACTGACTCGTGCCTAAGGCCACGTGTCCATCATCACCAAAGTTGCCTCGGCTCGGGAACTTAGGTACGAGAGGGGAAGGTCCTGAAATGAGCACCCCCGCTCGCCCGATCAAAGATGGGCCACTACTAACATGATATGTTGTTTTTGAAAACACGTGTTCTTATTCCGGTTATTAATCTAACTTATTATGTGATGCGCACAACATATAAGTATAGACTCAATCACGCAGATTAGAACAAAACAACTCATGTTTGTTTTTCGAAAATGGTTTGAAGATGCTACTTGCAAGTAGGCTAAGACGTGGATTTGCCACCCTCGAGTGGGCTTAGAAAAACATGATTTTGCCATTTTAAGTGGGCTTAAAACTCACAATCATAGAGTTGTTTCAATTCAGGCAATCAAACCTTCATCCACAAGCATTCATGCAATTTAACACTTAAGCAAATAGCCTCATGGCAGTCACTTACACACATACAAGGATGCTAAAGCATAAACACTCACAGTGTACTCCGAGCCAAAACAGAAGCTAGTTAGCAATCATGCATGATCCTAGCTATGTCAACAATGCCTAATGCAACACATGCAAAATGCAACTAAGATAGGCTCGGTTATTCTAAGATGTCATGTAAATGCAACTTGATAACATGTATTCAAATTGGTATTGAAATACAATGCAGTTTGTATGATGCGCCGAGCTCGGTGCATGCAAAACAGATGAATGATGCATGCATGTGAAGCATAAGGATGCTAATTGAAAATGACCCTAAACTAACCATCGAAAGCGGTTAAGTAAAAGGGAGAAAGAAATGGGATTGGAAGACATGCATCACACACATGCATGCTTATTACAGCATTTGCTCTCTCGACGGAGAGTCCGAATGAATAAGCTAAGCTATTCTAGGCTAAGCTAAGCTAACTAATCTAATTAAACTAATTAGACTAATTATTACACAACAAATCGAATAACTAGCTACAACTAATTATTACAATACTTTAACTAATCAACAAATTAATTAAGTTACAAATTCAAGCTAGACAACAAGCAAAGCTATAAATGAGGCTGCCTCGGCTCTGTTCAAGAAGGTGGAAGGTGCATGCATGCTCGATTGCCTCGCTCGGAAATCCATTACCGTGCCCCGAATTGCCTCTGTTTGTATTTGATTCAAGAACACTGCACAAACTTCCAAATAGCTTTGCTCCAACATAGAGACCTCCTGGTGGGCTGCCGACCAGAAAAGGGTGGTGTAAACCACTTGTAGACTAGAAAAACTTGCTGTAGACCAGAAAAAGTGGTCGGTCAGCCACTTTTTCTGGTCTGCTGACCAAAAATTCTGTCAAACTCCAGTTTTGCTGCAATAGAGAACAAGAAGGGGCACAACAGTGTATTTGCAAGGTATGTGTGCACAACTACCCTCCCTATCATTTCTCAAGCTCAAGGGAGTGTGGTACTTGACTCTCGGGCCACCAACTGAGCATCGCAATGCACGATGGCTGAGAAGCCAAGATTGCACGATTCAATGTCGATGAATGCACAAATAACACATAGAGCCCTCACCTTTATCATGCTTGATCAAGAGGGTCGGCGACCGAGAAATGAGGCACGTTTCATCACTTCAAGTATGAAACGCCCCTCGTTTCTCGTGTTTGGATTAACATTCAATCCAAACACAATGCAAAGCAACAACACTCCAAACACAATGCAATGCAACAATATGCAATGCAACAACATGCAAACAACATGCAATGCAACAACATGCAAACACAATGCAATGCAACAACATGCAAACACAATGCAATGCAACATGCTCTTCTACCAATGCTAGAATGGCATGCACAAGGTTTCATCATGTGAACAATGCATGCATGGCATGTTCGGAGGCTAAAGCATCAAAGCAAGTAAAGAGCATCATACAAGAGGCATGCAATACAATGCTCAATGGACTTAAACCAACCCCAAACAAACTTGATGCAAGCTAAAACAGTGGCCAAAATGCTCCGAAATGCTAGCATTAAAAGTAAGAAAATGCATGCTCATGCATTGGCCCATGAATAAGACATAAAACACAATTCTCAAACACAATCAAAGAGTGATATGCATGAGAATATGGCAATGCTATATGCTCTAAAATTGAGTGTTAAATGATGCCAAATCACATAAACACCACAAATAGGGCATGTTAGAAGGCCTAAGGCACAAGGCTACTAAAGGGGATTACACAGGAGGCATGCAATACATGGCACAAATGATTGAACTAGCCACAGACAAAGCTCAATTAGGTCAAAACAAAGACCAAAACATGCTGAGATGAGAGCTCCAAAGCCTAGACAAGCATGCATACGCATTGGCCCATAAACGAGGCATGAAGACACAACTCTCAAAAACACTCAAAGAGTGAAAGAAGTGAGAACATGGCAATGCTATATGCTCTAAAATAACATGTTAAATGATGTCATGACGTGCAACTATCACAAGTATGGCATGCTATGGACCCTAAGCATGAAAGCTAGCCAAAGCAATTGCACTACAGCCATATCAAGCAAGCCCTAAAGGGCCAAGGTGACTCAAAATAGTCCCAAGGCAGGTCAAAACAATGCCAAAAAAATGCTTGAACATAGCCAACATATGTTAGAATTAGAGGCATGAAGCATGGAGCATTGAAGGCCAAAGAGGAGGATTACACTACAAGTGTAAGAAGCAAATGAGGGATGCTCTAACCAACTAAAAACAGAGTTGTATCATGGAAAAATAAGACCAAAAATACACTGAGATGGTAGCCCAAAAAGCTTAGGCAAGCATGCATGCCAATTGGCTCATGTTTGAGGCACAAAGCATAATCTTCCAAAAGCATTGAATGTGTGAAACATGGGAGAGTATGGAAGTGGAACATGCTCTGAAATCATGTAACAAATGGTGCTAAATCATGCAAATAGCCCAAGCAATGCATGCTAGTAGACTCAAAACACCAAGCTAGTGATCAAAAATGCACTAAGGCTATACAAAGCAAAGCATGCATGACCCAAAACACTAAAAACAGAGCTTAAGCATGGCAAAACATGAGTAAAAGCTTGCTGGAGTGGAGCCAAAAACATGCTAAAATGGTGGCCCAAGGCATGATGCATGTTAAGGCTATAAGGGGGATTGCACTACAAGGGTATGAAGCATGCAAGAGGCAATCAAACCAAGCCAAAATAGAGATGTAGCATGCTAAAATAACACCAAAAACATACTGAGATAGAACAAAAATAGGCTAACATAATGGATCAAAGCATTGAACACACAAGGCTAAATGGCAAGATTACACTATAAGTGTGAAAAGCATGCATGGGGTGATCAAACCAAGCCAAACAGTGTTATGCCATGCTAAAATAAGGCCTAAGACATGCTAAGATGGAGCCTCAAGGAGGTAGAAAAACATGCTAACTTGGTGAGCCATCAACACAAGCACACAAGATACAAAAGGGGGGACCACCCCCACCTATTTTGGGTCCCAAAACACATTTTCCACCACTGAAATTCCTCTAGAATTCAATGGTGAAGAGGCCAAACAAAGATGATCCAAAGGCCTAAAAGAGATGGCTCAAAACAAGGCCAAGTAAGGCACAAAAGGGGGTAGACCACCCCCAACACCAAAGAGGTCTCAAACAAACACTTTAAGCACTTGAAAATGAAGCTTTTTGCAGTTTAAAGTTAATCCAAAAGAAGCATGCAAATAGGGTCAAATAAGCAATATAAACAAAGCTTTAAAAAGGATGAAGACTCACCCTTGAAGAACCACTTCAAAGCAGTAACTTCAGAGGTGAAAACCAAGCTTTTGAGCTTCAAACAAACCTCCAAGAACCTGTTTCACTATGTGTTTGTGTGCAAAAGTGTGAAGAAATGGCACTTTTGAGCACAAAACAATACAAATATATAGAGAGAGGGAGCAATATAGAGAGAAAGGGATATGTATATCTCTATGCAAATTTTTTGAACCCTGGAAAAGGAGAGAGAGCCTCCCTCTTATAGAATTCCAAGCTTCAAGCTTGTTGAACAAGCTAGAAGCTTGGTGCAATCCCTCCATACACGTGTATGGAGGATGCTTTCTGTGCCCAACAGCTAGCACAACTGGCAAGAAAAATATCTACAGAAAATGCAGAAAAGGTGCCGACCAGTTGAAGTGGTTGACCGACCACTCCCACTAGTCGACTGACCACAAAAAGTGGTCTACAGGGAGAACAACTAGTCGGCAAGGGGGGAAAGGTGGTCTACACAGAGAGTAGAGGGTGGTGGCAGGCTGCCAACCATCTTAGGTGGTCCACTGACCACCCACTCTAGCTGGCCGACCAGAAAAACTGGCTGGCAGGGAAGAAAAGTGGTCTATAGGGAGAGAAACTGGTCTACAACCCCTGTTCCACCCTCCAAGCAAAGGGTAAGAAGGTTTGGTTCAAAAACAAACCAAGAAGGAAGCAAGACAAGAATTCGCAAGGCGAGGCACTCAGCCGGAAGCCCCGAAAACTAGTCTACGGGTACAAAAAGTGGTCTACGAGAGGGAAAGATAGTCTACGACTACAAAAAGTGGCCTACAGGCTTCTACTTCCCTCTAGGCAAAGACAACAAGGCATGGTCCAAAAACCAGGCCAAGAGGAGAAGGTTAAGAGGTCCCGAGACAAGGCGCTCGGCCGAAGGCTTCGGAAACTCAAAACGAGCACAATCACCGAGTGCACAGACGATGACGTCTGAGTCTTAAGGTCGGTCAAAAATGGGGTGTCTACAAAATTAAGCTAAGTTAAGCTAGAAAAACATGCCAACACATAGAGCTAACTAGGCATGGAAGCAAGATACAAGGAGGGGAGGCTAACCCTTTCAATTTTGGACTTCAAAACAAAGTTTTTACTATTGAAATACCTCTGAAAATCAGTGATTAAAAGGCCCAAAAAAGATGATGCAAGGGTGGGAAACACAAGGGCAAAGGCCTCCAAAACAAGGTACAAAGAAGGGCTATCAATCCCCTCAACCTTTAATGGCCTTAGGACCCAAGCTTTAGCCCAAAAACACAGAGTTTTTATGGCCCAAAATCAGTTAGAAAACATGACAAAAGAAGCTAAGACAATAAGCTAAAATATGGAGCGTTTGAACTAGTAAACAAGCATGAAGAGAGGTGGCCAACCCCTCTATTTTTGGGGCCTCAAAACAACATTTTTAGCCTCTGAAAACCTCTGAAAATCAATGGTAAAAAGGCCCAAAAAATTTGGTTTTAAAGTGATAAGAAATGGCACAAAAAGCTTAACAAGCTAAGAAGCAAGAAGGGTGGACCACCCCCAAACTCAAAAGGGGCTTAAACCACCATTTTTAGGTCATAAAAACAGAGGTTTTTGTAGTTAAAAACCAGGCCAAAAACAGTACAAAAAGATGGCAAAACAAGTTTTAAAGGTAAGTCTTATATCTCTTGAAGCATAGCACAATTCAAGCAACAATCCAAGCTTAAACCTTCTTCTAGAGCTCAAAACAAGTCCCAAGGAACCTTAGCCCAAAGATAAACAACTTTGGTTAAGGGTTGATAGGCAAACTAGAAGTGTATCTTTACTTGTATACATAAAAGGGCAAGAGAGAGAAAAATCTAGAGAGAGAGAGAGAGAATTGTAGAGAGAGAGGATTTGTAGAGAGAGGCTCCCAAAATTTCCAACCTTCAAAACAATAGAGAAGGGCCGCTATATATAGAAAAATATGGCTTTAGGTCAAAAATATCAAAGACCAAACAACTGGAGCATTTAGAAGACAGCTGGAGGAAAATATCTACAAAATTTGAGCTTTTTTCATTGGTGGCTGATTGGCCAGAAGTGTGCATTGTCGGCCACCAAAAATCTGCTTCAAGGCTTGACTTCAAACGGGCATAACTCCTTCATCCGGACTCCTTTGCAGGTCATTCTTGTGCCTATATTGAAGCCCCAGAAGTCTTCTTTCCAATGGTGGCAGCCTCACATCAAAATTCCAAGTGTGCAAAAAGATATTCCTCTTTTAGTGAAGGTTGCTCATTTCCAGCTCAATCAGATTGATGCCTAACTTCAACCAGCCATATCTCCCTCATCCAGACTTGGCTTGAGGAGATTCTTGAGTGTAAAATGAAGCCCCAAAAGTCTTCTTTCCAATGGTGGAGGCCTCACAAATTAAGTCCAAGTGTACAAAAGGATAGACCTGATTTAGCAAGGGCTGCTCGACTCTCTCTTAACAGTTCATGCCCATCTCTCTACACACTTTCTCTCTAAAAATACACCTTGTTCTTGAGACCTTCTACCCTAGTCTCTTTGTAAGAAAGGTTGAGCATCGCGGGGGCTACGTTTTGATCCAAGAAAGTTTGGGTTTGGAGCACTTTCAAGTTTTGCTCTTCTTCCCCTTTGGGTTTCTCCATTTGAGGTAGGGGTTTCCTTGTTCTTTTTCAATAATCCGTCTATAGATAGACATGTGGTAGTTTTGTATTGCATGAAAATCATACCCATGTTAGATTTGTTTGAAAATCATGAAGGGAAACCTAGGGTTGGTTGTTTGAGAATGAATTTGTTATCATTGATTGTTATTTGGGCTATTTGGGAGGTAATCTAGCATGGTATTGTTGAAAGAAGAGAAAGCCCTAAATTATATTTTGATTTGGTAAATTAAAGAGGGAGGATGATTGAACAATATTTGTAAATCACTATTGTTAATGTGGGTTGTGTAAAAGTATTAATGACTAGGGGATTAACTATGGCATTGGGGTTATTTTGAAATGAACGTATTGACCTAAGATGGGTTATGGCTTTATTATCCATGAAATTGGTTTTATGAAATGAAAAGAATGAAATTGGTTTTGTGAAATGAGAAAAGTGTTTTGGGAATAAGTGGTGGAACATGTCTACTTGGGAAATTATGAGGGTTGATCTTGAAAATGGGAAATGAAATGTTAACTTTATGTGAGTCTCATAAAATAAATATGAGAATTGAACTATTGTATCATGAGTGTTGAGTACACACATTTGGGGGATTTAATCTTTAATTATCGTACTAGTGGCATTGTTGGGTTTAAGATCTCATGAGAGTGGAGTCTTTATATTAGGTGTATTAAAATCATGCATCTAGAGGTTTTGTCCTTGGTCATCGGTGGAGGGTGACATGATTGTGTTGAATTGTCGTGTATGCATTACACTTGTGTTGGTTGAACCTTATTGAATAGTTTATGTGTATGTACTACACTTGTTGATTATGCTCTGTTGTATTGTGATTATTGGTGTTATACACTGCGCTTAGAATCAGAGGTACCGTTACCTTCCAGCTAGCGCCTAGAAAACTAACTGCACTGAGAATCTGTGGTACCACACCCTTCCAGCTAGCGCCTGGTAAAATGGCATACTGTTGTGAGAGTTATATCCTTGGCTTACTGCGCATATAGCCGGTAAAGCAGAGTTTTATTGTTATTGTCTCAGTGTATCTGAGTATGTTATGGATTGTGATGGTTACAGTTTTGAAAGGCCGAGTTGCCTCATTTGTTGATTATATACATGTTAATGATTTGTATCTCCCTTTTTATTAAAGGCATGCATGTATAGATATGAATGTATTGGGAACAAATCAAAATGCCATTTCAAGATTTTGGAAAGTGTGAAGGAAAAGGGGTGCGGTATTTGTGACATGTTTTGAAAAAAGGGCAAATCAGTTGTAAGTACGAAAGATGGGAGAAAGTAAAGGGTTTGGTGAAATTGTTTTTAGAACTGTTGCTGTCATGAAAGTGTGGAAAAAAGGGTAATGAAAAGGAAAGAAAGGTGAACCGCTTATGGCGTTGAATGAAATGGCTGTTTTCGAGAAAAGTTCATACTTATGTATATTTTGTATAAATGGCCACATTACTATTCTAGTATGAGATTGAGCATTCATGATCATAGAGATCTGTAAGTGTATTGTTGAGGACCATGTTGAGATCCCTACTGGACTATATGTTCATCCCACGTTGTTGAATTTTTTTTCAAGTATTAATCAGGAAGTGTTGCAAGGTTTTGGATCTTCTTATTTGTTGGCCACGGGGCCTCTTTTGTGTTGGCGGAATGCCATTTATGTAAAAGGGTTATACTCTTCTTCTTGACTCTTTAATGATGTAAGCCCAAGGGCAATTTATTTAGTATGCTCATGTTATATTTAATTTGCATACGAATGAGAGAATTGTTATTCATTTCTACTAGTCGAACATTCGAGTTTATTTCCGCTTGTTATCTCTGAAATTGAATTAAGTTAATGAATTTGGTAATACTTCGAGTAATAAAAAGTAGGGCGTGACACTTTGGCAGCTGATTTAGCCATCCATTGGAGATGCTCTAACTATCTATCTTATTAGGAGTCAATTAAAATACTTTAAAAAAAAAAAAAAAAAAAACACATAGTTATTTCAAAAGGACATTTATTTATAAATATTTCTTCATCTACTTATGTTTTACGTAATTCAAATTATTTTTTTATATTCAAATAAGTCATATGGGTGGCTATGTTTGGCATGAGCTTTTTTGGCTATTAACAACAAAATGACAAAATAAGTTAAAAAGTTAATAAAATAAAATATTATATCCAAACCATAATCATTTCATTTTTTCTCTTACAAAAGTTTAAAAAAAAAACAAAAAAATTCATTCCAAACGAGACTTTTTAGCCTCAGGCTAAAATAGCCAAAAATTTAAAAAACTAAAAAGCCAACCCATATCCCAAACGAATGCATAGTTATAAAAACACCCCAAAAGCATAGTTATAAAAACACAACTAATAATAATAAGATAAAATGCATATTAATGTTCATATTGATAGTGTGAATGTTTCATAGTGTAAACATTCATAATGTCAAATTTATCTAATGTAAATGTTCACATCACTAAGTTGTTGAAGGTTCAAAAAATATTTGTAAGAGCAAAATAAGACTTACTGAAATATAAAAATATCTTATAAACTAATTGGGATATAAGTATTCGATAAGAATTTTTTAATAAATTTCTCTATTTTAAATTTGTCTGACATAAATCATTTAAAAATGTTAAAATAATTTAAGCATTTTCCACGGAGAAAATGGGCTACTAGATCAGTGGTTGTAATAAAATGCGAAGATGTGGTTGTTTCGAGCGAACGTGCAGACCGCAGCTTTAAGCATTTTTTCTCATCAATCAAATGGTTCTTATCGATTTTGATGCTGTATCTTCTCGAAGTCATTAAAATCTAAATTTTAAGTGAGATTGTTGAGAGGTATTTATAAATGGAATCGCAAAATTGGATTGAAAATTATAAGATCATATTTTAATGTAAATAAAATTAAAAATTTATTAATAATGATATGTTATATAATTTTAAAGAATTAAAGGAAATTTATGAATTTGATAATGTATTAACTATGTTAATATAAATAGAGTACATATTTGAAAAATGAGTTTATAGTCAAATTTTATATAGATATAACACACCACATATATATATAGAAATAAATAAATTAATTAATAATGTAGGATTAAGATCGTATGGTAGGATTCTACACGATTTTATGATTAAAATTGCAGCCACCTTAAGATCTATATGGATCATTTAACTCAATTAAAATCATGAAATTATGAGATCTTACGATCATGATCGATCGAGATTTTAACAACCACTTGATTTACATTTTAAATAAAGAGTAATATTATACACATATATTTTTATATAAAATAATGTAGATTTAAAAAAAATTTATTTTAAATCAAAATAATAATATCTTTATTACATTATTCTAGTTATATTTTTTTTTGAATTTTTTGAAATTTCTTCCTTGGAAATTAAAGCACTTCTGGTGTGAGCTATTACAAAGTTGTAAGGCCTGTTTGGTAGAGCTTATAAACTGCTTATTTCAGCTTTTAGCTTAATTTAAGTTAAAATATTGTGTTTGGTGCAACTTAAGTTAACCAGTTTATAGTTTAAATCAAACTATTTCTCAGCTTATCTCAAAAGCTGATCAGGGGGTGCTTAAATTTTTTACTTAAGTGCGCAACTAGTGTAGGGGGCTAAAATTACTTAAATGTCCTCGTCAATACCCAAATATTAATATAATTAAAAAAATAAAAAATTGTATATTTTTTAAGAAAAAGAAAAAAATCAATATTAATTGAAAAATAAATATTAATTGGTATTAATTATTAATAAATTCATATTGTATATTTTTATATTAATTAAAAAATAAAAAATTGTATATTTCTGAAGAAAAAAGAAAAAAATCAATATTAATTAAAAAAAATCAATATTAATTGGTATTAATTATTAATAAATACTATTGTATACTTTTGTAATGAATTATTAATTGATTGATACTAATTAATAACAATTGTTAATATTAATATAATTGATACTAATAAAAAATAAATATTAATATAATTTATACTAATTAGTAATTTTAATATTAATTGAGACTAATTAAGACATTAATTGATACTAATTAATAGTTTTAGTATAATTGATACTAATTAAGCAATTAATTGATACTAATTAATTTATAATGGAAAATAATTGTGACAAAGCTGCACCAAACAGGAATACTTCCATTACATTTTTAGCAAATGTATCAATTTTTCTATTAATTGATACTAATTAATACTACTTATATTAACTTTTATTAATGAAATATTTTTTTTTAAAATTAAAACTGAAAAAAAAATGACAAAATAATCATTTTTATATCATATAAGGGCAGAAAGGACAATTATACAGTAAAAAGCTATTTTACAGCTTATTAACCAAACATTACTCTGCTGCTTAAATCTATAATCCCACAACTGCACCAAACAGGTTAACTGCTTATGTTCACAGCTATAAGTCATAATCTGTTAAACTATAAGTTATATCTATAATCACTCTTCCACAGTTCTACCAAACGGGCCGTAATGTCGAACCACTCTGAGAAACAGTATGGCACCTCACGTTTCTAGCAAGGGACCCTTTTGGTTGGTGTAAATATAGTACGTGTTTTTTTTTTAGTAAGTAAATATTTTATTGAACAACAATAAGCAATGTAAAGCCAGTTGGTGTATGTCGGTTAGTTGAGCATCTCCAATGGTGAATTATTTTTTTAATTAAATTTGAGAAAGAAAAAGGTGATTTCTTTAATCTGATACGAGGTGCTCCAACGGTGTTGGACTGTAGCTTGCATCAAAAGATAGGGACGTCTGACTAGACGACCAGCCGATTGACTAGAAAGGTGCTGATTTTTTTTTTTTCCTTCCATTTCTGTTGCCCATTTCTTTTTCATTCCATTAAGAATTAAAAGCACCCTTATACACACACACTCTGGTAAAGTTAGAAGCACAACCCACATAAACCATCATTCTCTCTCTCTCTCTCTCTCTCTCTCTCTCTCTCTTTTTTAACTTTGGTCATGTGATTCTTTTCTTTCTTTGCAAACCATACATATGGACACTCATCATTCCACACTGTAAAAGAAATGGAGGTTTCATTGAACTCTTGGACTACCCAGTTGTTTGTTTGGTGTGTCTTTCTAGTTTTGGGGGTTTCAAGAAATTTTCAGGATTGGGGTTTTTAAGAAGAACCATTTTGAGCTTGTGATTTGTGAAGTCATTTCTTTGATGAGTTTTGTCTAGGGCTAGTATTTGTAGTTAGATATATAGAGGGGGAAAGTAAGGAGTTTATCGTTTACCATGTTTTTTTTTCTTTAATTATCTGTCTCTGCGAAAAAAATTCAAAAATTTCTCTTTGAACCTGTGTAGTAGTAGTTCCCAGGTGAAACAGAAGCAGCTGTGCATTAATAAACCGGTCGATCGGTGGGATAACCGGCCGGTTGTCTAGTGGGACTACCTCCAACGTAAATACACAGTGTTTTGGTGAAACCTGACCCAGCTCCTCGATTTGGTGAAAATTTTGCTCCATTCTCAATTTGAAATCACTTTGGTGAAACCATTGGAGAGATAAAAGTGACATTTTTTCATCAAATTCAAATCTGGTGCTGAATTTGATTCATCGTTGGAGATGGTCTAAGATAGTACATCTAAGAGCACGTTTGGCATAAAAAAATTCAAAGATTTTTTTTGGCTAAAATAGTTACAAAAAGAGAGAATAGATTTTTTAATCAATAAGGACAAAACATCACATCTAACCCATAATTATTTATTTTTTCTCACAAAAGTCAAAAAAGCTAAAAAAAAACTTATCCAAACGAGATTTTAGTCCCAGACTAAAATAGTCAAAAAGTTTAAAAAGCCAACCCACATACTAAACGAACCCTAAGTAGTGTTTTGGAAGAGGCAGCCTTGAGAATTAAATTAATCATCTAATAATTATACATATATAGTTTTATGTTAAAAGAAAATTGGCATTGAGATGTGGAATACAAAATAAAAAATAAAAAGGGGTTTACTAATTAGTTAAATAAGAATATTGATTGGTTTGTCAATCCTCTTCTCGTAATTCTAAACAACCAAAACAACAAAGATAAAATATACATTAACAATCTTAAATTATTAATCTCATTTAATCTAGTATGTCAAACAAAACATGGTGCTAGTTGATTCAGACTGTTGATTGACAAAAATTTATGAGTATGTGATTGATAAATCTTGTTGCTTTGGTTCTTTGATTGGAAAAAACTACACTTTCAAGGCATCAATGAACAAACAACAATATACAAATGCATATTGTTTTATTCATTCCGCTTTATGTTTTCTTTTTTTTTTGGGAAAAATATTAGTGATTTTGTAGGCCAATATACATTTTTAAGTTGCATATTCATTCACTCATGAAATTAGAATTTTACATTTGACCATACTAAAAATATACAAATTCTCTCTTACATATCAACTTGATTTCAAAATTTTGATCATTTGAGTTATATAAACCCAACCGACCAAATACCACTGAACAATTGAACCATATGGGTAATATTAATATTTTTCATGTGGCCTAAAAGAAGATTTTTAAGCGTTTGTAGGACATCACATGGTATTACTTCATGTTAGTCACTAATTATCACTCTGTGATCATTTGGGAACCTAATAAAAAGTTGCGTTTTGCAGCTTTCAAAGACGCAGCCTGGGCAGTTACAAAAAGCTAGAACATCATTTGGGAAGCACACAAAATGCAATGTGTGAAATTACATGATTACCCTCCATGTTCCAACAAGCAACTAAATGAGCCACATTGGTCAAAAAAGTAAATTTCCTAATTTGGGTGGGGTATTTTAGTCATTTTATTGTGATGTGACATCATAAACAAATATTAACTCAAAACAGCCAAATGCAATTTTTTACCAACTTCCCAAATCACTTCTTAAAAAAGCTAAAAAGCATGGTAAAAAATTAAAAGTCAGCTTTTTATTATATTCCCAAAACACTCCTATATATTAATATTATTGGGTAAACACTAACGTAAAAGTTTTGCAAAGCATGCTACAACCAACCCACAATGAAAAGCAATACATAGTTGAAATTTGAAAGAGCAATCATATATAAATAAAAAATTCATCAGAATAATATGACTGAATATAGAATTTTTCCATCAAAACAAAACACACATGAATATGATTCATATTTACAAAAAAAAAAAAAAAAATGCACTATTACATCATTGTTGTATTAATTTTTTTTAAATATAATTTTACGTATAAATAGAATTCTTCAATTTGAATGGTTGGTTTTAAATGAATTATTTAGCAAAAAATTCAAACCATCGATGTCTCTGAAACGTATAGATTCAACTGCTCAATAATGGAGTGAGTGATAGGGAGTCCATACCAAGTGTGGGTCAGGACAAATCAACACAATGGGCTCGAACCACATACAGCTTAACCCAAATTAGACTAGTCTTTTTGTTTCTGTTTGAGTGGTAGCCAACTCATATCATGCACCACATGTTCTACCTAACAGCTCCCCATTGACCACAAATTTTATTTTGTGTGCAATTTTCAAATTTTATAGTTTTATACATTTTTTATTTTATTTTAATTATATTGAGAAAAGGTTGTGACCTTTTGAAGTTTCCTCAATGGACATAGCTGTCTCTAGTTTGTTATGTGTAGACAGGACCATGTTGTTTGCTCATTTGGGCCCGGTCCACTTTTGTGATTGGTTGGATCATTTTTTTAATTGTTTCTATATAGGTTATTCATAAAAATTAAAAATAAAAATTTAATTGATTCGATAATTAATATTTATCGTCAAACAAATAATGATACAAAATAATTATGATAAAATCATATAATTATAATATTATATTAAACTAATTTTAGTCTTGAAATTGAACCACTCGATTATTAAATTGGGTAGGCCTAATACACCTAATAATACAGTTTAATTCATATAATAAATTAGAGAGAAATATATTTGTATTAGATGTGACTTATCGATAATTATATTATATGTGATTTTTCATTGATGATCTAATTTATGATCGGTCCATTCAAAATACTTTAAAAAAGACACTACAAAATAGTTGTTACAATATTTTAAATGAAAAAAAAAAAGATATTATAAAATAAAATGATATCATTAGGGAGCCCCAAAGACACGGTTTTAGTTAAAAAGTTTGGCAATCATTCATTAGAAGCCCGCGCCCCAGTTGTTTCTCTGCTTTGGATTCTTTTTCTTTGCTTGAAAGTAACTAAAAAAAAATAAAAATAGAACCAATTGACTTTGCAAAGTCTTTAACCCTTTTACGAGGGTTTCCTAGAAGACTTGTTGGAAATATTCTAAATAAGTGTACTTTTTAATCTTTTATGAAATATGAGTTGAGTTTGAAATGATATGTGTAGAGAGGTGATATAACTTAAATAAGATGATGTGACTTAAATAGGATAGTGACTTTTTGATTTTTTAATTTTTTTAGTATATGCCAAACAAGGCCAGAGAGTGTGTGAAAGCAACTTATATAAACAAATGTCCCAACCAAAATATGTTGATTTCAAGTAGGTACGAACCTTTTCTTCCATAAGTAATTCATTTATACCACGAAAATGACCTTTATATACAAAGTCACTCTCATTCCCTTAATATTGTTGGAATGCAATTATAAGAAAATGCTAATTTTGTATGAGCAATACTAAAAATCTCAAAAAATAATCAAATATTTGATAACATACTCATAAGGATATGGGATCCACTAGGGATCGCAACCGGTCTGATTTTTTTGGGTTTCACATACGAATTCTTTATTTTAAATTCAATTATTTTGGTGATACAATTTTATACTTTACTCTAATATTTGACAATTTGAGCTTCATACTCTTATAATTTTTCTTACGCTATCATTGTTCTCCCAAACCTTTTTTATTAACATCGGATTTAGACAAATACAATCAGGTTAGGTAATTTTGTCATTCTTAGATCCATACCTATGTAAATATTGTGTAGAATATTTAATAATTATTTAAGTTTAATGACTAAAATATATATATATATATATATATATATATATATTTTATTAATTTTACTTAACAAAAATAAGTATACGATTTAAATTGAAAATAAATCACAAGTTTAATATTTAAATTAACAATAAAAACCAGTATTTATTTTTTGTATAATAGTCAAATCTTAAGACTTTTTTTTTGTAATTTTTCTAAAATAAATTTATTCACACATTTTTTTAATCTATGAACATATACAAAATATAATCAATTCCAAAATATGAATCCTATATTAATGTATAGGATTCATAAGCTGGTCACATTATTTTACACTAATCAAAATTTATGTATTATTATGCGAAAAATGGATCTCAAATAAAATGTTAAAAAAAAAAAACTATAGTCATTTTGAGTATTAATTAATAATTATGCCAAAAAAAACAATCATTATCATGGACAATGGTTACATTAGGAAGTAAAGGAGCTGCACTTTTGATTGCCCCGCGTACAGCCCTGTCCCCTTCCAAACTCCACCGCCGACGCGCTCACCTTCCCCCCTCCGCTCCCTCTGCACCGCGTGTCATTTTCCACACAATCCCTGTATATATAGCACTCTCTTCTCTTCTTCCCTCACTATCTAACCTCTCAAACTCAAAAAAAAACAAAAACTCTCTCAAGTCTTACACAATTACCAGCACAACAATCTCGTACCAAGCAATCTTCTCTAATTCAATCAATTCTCTCTGCACATTGTCTCATTCATTCATTTACACCATTGAAGATGCACGACGAAGAAATCGAGCGCAGCTCAAAGAGCGTGGAACATCCTCCGTCTAGCCTTGCTGTGGGCAAGAAAAGGAGGAGTTTTCAAAATCAGGAGACTCGTGATGGACCTTCGTCTCTTCCCCAAATTCCTCAAAACCCTAGCCCACTCCTCCACCTCTCGCCGCCGCAGCGCCGCGCCATTCATTACGGCGAACGCCAGCTTTCCTTCGACAACACCCCCATTATCCACGTCAAGATGCACCGCCCTTCCTCGATGCGTTTCAAGATGCCTCGCATCCCTTGCATAAATCATCCGCAAGTCGATTTCGATTACGATTTCGAGTCCAATGGTGACAATGACTATGTTGTGAATTGTGATTGTATTGATGATGATGATGATGGAGCAAGGAAGAGTTTCTTGAAAAGTGGAGATGAAATTGATCGCAAGGTTTGCGAAGAGAGATGATTGTTGCTTGTAATGATGAGAAATTGATATCAAAGCAGAGCAGTTCATAGCTAAATTCTATGAGCAAATGAAGATGCAGAGACAGGTTTCATATTTACAGTACAATGAGATGATTAACAGAGGCACAAGTTGATCACCATGAGGTCCCATGGAAGAGAAGAAACATCACCATTCATTTTCTCTCTGGTTTTCACATCTACAATCTTTTTGACCTACATAGATATATTTTGTATAAGAGGCATTGCGGCATTTCTGCAATACCGGAGGCTTCGGTTGAGTGTTCAGATTTTTCTCAAATAAAGCATTTCAGTTTTTTCTGTTTTGATTCATGAAATGGTTGTGTTCCGGTTTGTGATTGCAGAGGAAGAAAGAAAAAAAAAAAAAAATATTTCATTACTTTTTTTTTCCTCTTATTTTTAATTTTAATTTATAATTAATTCAGACTGACTAAATACATACACAACTTAAAAGTACTCGAACTCACTAACATGTGTGTCATTTGGAAGTATTTTTGAAACGCTAAATAATTTTTGTATTTGAGGACTTAAAACCAAAAATTACCTAAATAGATATTTTTGGTAGCCAAAAGTTTCACTTTTTGAGAATTGGCGACTAAACATTATAGTAACCAAAAGTTTTATTTTTACAATTGGCGACTAAAAATTTAGTAGCTAAAAGTTTCACTTTTTCACAATTAGCGACTAAAATTTAGTAGCCAAAAAGCCAACTTATGATATTTGTTTAGTCGTTAAAAAGTCTCATTTAGTTTTTATAATTTGTTCTGTAATATTTTTTGCACCTGACCTGAAACCTGTGGC